>JAZEWU010000019.1:3181585-3203304 GCA_036362915.1 Geotria australis | reverse complement strand
TTGGGATTGGCATTGAAGTAGGTGATTAAGCATTATTTAACCAAAACCAATAACGATGTCCACATTTTAAAACATATATTACTTTACAACGCATCACTTTGTAGTAGTCTTCCTAAGCCTCGGTGGTCAGCAGAAGCCTCAGATGTTAACATTCGAAACGTCAGGAAACTGAGTTTTTCCTCCTAGGTTATTGCGACATCTTCGCAAACAACAGCTATGTTCGTCTCATCTCATCTCATTATTAGAAACCGCTTAATCCTGTACAGGGGGGCGGTGAGCCGGAGCCCATCCCGGCAGACACAGGGCGTAAGGCAGGGCTATACCCATGATTGGTCGCCAGTCCATCGCAGGACCCGGGGGGAATTATAATCATTCATTCATTTTCATTCATTCATTTTCAGAAACCGCTTAATCCTATACAGGGTCGCGGTGAGCCGGAGCCTATCCCGGCAGACACAGGGCGCAAGGCAGGGGAACACCAAGGATGGGACGCCAGTCCATCGCAGGGCGGAATTATAATCAGTAGGGCAATTAACCTATGCAGCAGCACTTCAAAAACCGAAGGTTAAAACCGTTTAATAATAATAGAATTTTGTATAGCGCCATTCACCCGAGGGTCACAAAGCGCTGCACAAGTTAAAAAATCAGGTTGCTCGCAAAGAGCCTAATGAAAATCAAATACGTTGACCAATACAATTTTCAAGTATAAAATAAGAACATTTTGTGAGAACGTACGATTATAGTTCTCTAGACATTTATTAAACGCAGACCTACTGCCAGTGGTGAGTATTACACAAGGCACTGATGAGTACTTTGCATGGCGTACGTATATTAATACACTGAATATACCAATATATATGAAGACATTCTCTCTAATTTACTACAACTACTAGAGCTATTGTTACTGAGTTAATAAACACTTTATTACGCACGTTTCTGAAAACGATGAAAGCTCTTTCATTTGGCATTGAAGTCGTAGTAATAATAATGTGTTTTATATCTTTAACCTGGGGCAGTCGTTAGCCATACAAATATCGTGCAAAGGGGCAATCATTTTCCGCACTTATGAGATCTGTAAACGATTTTCCTGTATTACCATTCATTTAACATGCGTCAGGTAGTTTAACATGGTTGTGTATGAATTGCCTTTTGGGAGATGGTTAAAACGGGCTAAATTTAGATGTACCCAACCTTTATACTGCACCGCTACAACACGAGGAGCACAATCCGGTTTGAATCCATCTGCCGGGGCGGGAGTTGAATTATTTAATTAGTTAATATCACAATTTATGATGCGGATGGTATTCGTTCAATGTCGAAGGTATTCGTTCGAAGCGAGGTTCTCAGGACCGCAGGGAGGCTGGGGGAAGGCAGCGCGCGGTTAGCCGGTGCCAACGTGTACTAGACACTCTGTCCTACATATTATGATGTTATCCGCCAATTCATGAGTGTACTTTACGTATGGGAGGAAACCGTAGAACTCGGAGGAAACCCATGCAGAACAGGTGGAGAACACATAAAGTCCACACAGAAAGGCTACCAAGGTGGGAATCGTACCACTTCGGGTGTCCTCCCATATGTAAAGTACACTCATAAAATTCTCCCCTCCGCCTGTCTACCCAGCAGTACAATTGAGTTCACTACAGTTAGTCGGTCAGCAGGTTGCTTGTGGTTTAGTAAAGTGTGGGTAATCTCACCTCTTGTGGCCAGCTGTCTGGTCACTTGTGAAGGAGAAGCCCAAAATACCCTCCAGAGGAGCTTTCTACAGGTCCCTCTGATAATAATAATAATTACTGTTACAATTTATGATGCGCGCTTATTCATTGAATGTCGAAGAGAATGAGAACGAGGTGAGGGAACTGCATAGAGGCGGGGAGGGGGAAGGCAGCCACGTGGTTGGCTTGCGCCAACATTTTCCAGACTGGTTGGAAGCAAGACATTTTAGGGCTGCATGCTTCACTTCCGTTTTACTACGTAATGTACGCCACGCACCCTTTAAAGTCGAAGTAAAAACTGGTTCGAAATGTTTTGTATCAAAAGAAGAACCAGTTTGTACATGATGCAAGCGTGTCATCTTTAACCCCGTGTTACGCAATGCCTTAGAAAAGGGTGCGAGAGCAAACCCACCACTATGTTCACAGACGTGCAAGTGGACGGATTGCCAGCACAAGTCGCAACAAAATATTTGTACAGTTTTATATCCATTGTGTATTTGAAAGAAAAGAGAGGACTGGAAACAAATCGCACGCAATTCATCTTACTCCGGCAATACAATTTGTGGCAAAGCATTTTTGAACATTTCCTTGTCAAACCCCAGTGTTTGTTAAAATATATATTTATTAAACGTGTTTCGACGCGATACTCTGTGACTGTATAATTTGCATGCAGCGAACCGTAGTAACGATTTTTTTTTCATTATTATATTCATGGCCACATTTATCAGCGTTAAGGATTAAGAGAGCGAGAGAGAAAAATGCAAACTCTGGGGTCGTTAGAATAACAGCAGAAATATGACTGCATTACTTAACATCTGTTTGAGTGTGCCGGCTCGCAGGCCTGTCCGTTACTCGCTCAGAGACAGGATAAGACTTAGATGACAGATCTGATTAGACAGATAACCTAGCCACCAAAAAAAAAGTGCTTCGTGTTTGTTGCTGGCTAGAAGCCCAGCTAAAAGCCTAAACATAGGGCACTGGTGGAACAGCCGAACTTCTCACAAAATTGGAATGTTATGCATTGGTGCGTGGATTGCCTGACAAAAAAGATATGGGCATTGTCCGAGGTTTAGCGTCCAACAAGATAATCCAATTACATGGCCTAGATGCCACTACAATGCCTTCTTTTAGGAATACCTATGCTTTTGAAACATTGAGTAAAGAGACA
Organism: Geotria australis; assembly: GCA_036362915.1. Taxonomy (NCBI): domain Eukaryota; kingdom Metazoa; phylum Chordata; class Hyperoartia; order Petromyzontiformes; family Geotriidae; genus Geotria; species Geotria australis. Next base: position 3,200,421 of record JAZEWU010000019.1, on the reverse strand, counting down.
GGGCTCGTTGAATCATTGCAGGTCATTTCTTTTTTTTTAAGGTTGCCAAGCAGAATGAGTGCTGTGTTCTGAGCTTCTTTTCATAATTCTCTGTTTACGAGCCAGCGGTAGCAACAGGATGGGCAGTACGCTGACAAAACGTCTTGGGGTTTTTAGTTTTGTTCTCCTTTTGCCACAGCAAGAACATTACAACGGAGACTAATTGATGCTCTCAGTTGCATTGGATTTCGTGTCGCAGTGATGTAATGAAATTCTTTATGAAAACAAATACAAAGGGAGCCAATTTTTTTTGCATCGCGTTTCTCGGTTAGAAAAAAAAAACAAAAATGAAAATGTGAGAAGTGTTAGTATGAGCTAACCGCAATAAATTATCATTATTTCACTATTACCCCAGCATCGCAAGGGTGAGTCCGGAGTCGTAAATCACAAAATATGGCCGCGAGAAATCCGTTAGAAAATGAGCACAGCTACGTAGGAGCAGCGCTTGCTGAATAAGCCACAGGAAATATTTTGCCATCCTAAATTGGCTTGGGTAATTTTCTCCTTCGCCCTTGATTCACGACAACAGATCCTGGGCGAGCTTTTTGCACTGTCAGATGCCACCACCACCACCGCCGCTGCTGCTACCTCCTCGGAGCACGCACGCACGCTTGCCGCACACCCCCCGCGATCCACCACCCCAGTAAGTCCCGCGTCTTAAATGGCACGCACATGTGCTGTAAACTTGGAGTTAATAAACATCTGTGCGTGTTAGCTCGAGGGCAGCCGGCGAAGGGCGAGCTTTGTTCTGTACAGAACTGTCAGTGTTGGAGCGCTAATGCAAATCATCTGAGCCTCAAGGCTGCGTTCGCGGAGCGCGTGTTTCGTTCGCTCGGCGCAACTTTAACCGGGAGGTTGCAACGCTCGCCTACCCGGTGCGCTGCGCGTTTCGTTTAACCGGGCCTTCGATTGATGCGTTTGGATATTCGTGAATTTTCGATTCGTTTCGGTATATTTTTCTTACCATTTTTTTTTACATGTTACGTGACTTCGATGTGTGAATGGGTGTGCCCTGCATTGTCGATGCATGTATCTATACTTAAGTGAGACAGACAACAATATTTCATTATCGTCACCATCCGCCATGAGCTGCTGGATGAAGGCCTCCCCAAGCTGCCGCCATCTCCCACGATCCTGCGATTAAGCAATCCACGTAGCACCTGCGCACAAACTGAATTCTTCGCTCCATCTCCTGGCTGGACGTGTTCTCATATGCGTTCCATTCGCATTTTAAGCCAGATTTATTGTTTCAAACAACATGTAATGAGTGGAGCAGTGGCGCACTGCACTATGAACCCGGCGACCTGAGTTCAATTCCCAGCCATGGCCAACATTAGTGATATCTGAACTGGTCGTGTGCTTTTCCTTCACGAACCTGCACAGACAAACCACATGTTGACATGTCATGGGTAGGCAATCCTCTGGCAGATAATTGAAAGAGGCCGAAAATTATTGTAATTTATTTTGAAAAAAAATATTTTGCTAATAGCACCCTATTTATTTATTCATTTTTTGAACACCATAACACCAACATAAAAGCTATATGAAATTACACGAACGTATGAGCAATATAGCTGCTCTAGGGTACCACATATAGGATTTCAAAGGAAATACTGCACCGCTACTTGATTCCAAAAGTCAAGTTGTTCGAGTAACAATGTGGATGATAAGCGTACATTAAAGGTTATTACATTTAAATTGCCACGCAACAATACGTGTATAATAGGCATGCTACAAAAATATCACATTCAAATGGTCATTTACAACTAAAAGTCTCTATTTACATTGAATCTTATTGCTGGCACAGACTATACATAAGAACAAAGGTATATAACATTCGGTATTTGTATATTAGATGAATACTCTACAACTATTTGCCATATTGCTTGCAGAATTTAGTTTCATTTCTGTGGAACACACTCGTATTTATGTCTTAAACACCACATTCACGGATTTTCTAAAATCATATACTACAGTACAGAGGAGTAGCGGTGCAGTAGTTAGTGTACTGCGCTATAATCTCAGCTACCCGAGTTCGATTTCCGGCCATAGTTAACATCATTGGCGAGTGATATCAACAACTCCCTTGACCAACAACGCATCATGGGTAGCCATTCATCCAGCAGTCGATTGGATACGGTCCTTCCATCCTTATTGTAAAACTTTATACGTACGATAAATATAATATCATATACAGGGTGCGGCATAAGTCACTTCACGGAAAATTAACTCGTCGGCTTTCATGACCAATGTTATCCATAGGGAAGCTCTGTTTATGAGTTTAGGTCATGTGAAAAAAGGTGTGTAAGTGAAGTGCACCCGTTGATATGTTGGAGCAAACGAGCGAGCACATGCATCACTTATCTTTTGGAAAGCCCTCCTGATGATGCTGAGTGTAAGCCTCAGCGAAACGTCGGTATCATCTTTTAAGGTAAGTGATGCATGTGCCCGCTCGTTTGCTCCAACATATCGACGGGCGCACTTCACTTACACACCTTTTTTCACATGACTTAAACTCATAAACAGAGCTACACTATGGATCACTTCACCGAGATAATTATTTGATATCAAAGAAGTGTACCGAGCGATATGTTGTTCAGTGCTCCAAAGATAAAACATGCATTTTAAACACGCTGGAAGACACTTTCAACAATTTCCGTATAACTAATACATGTTATTCCTCACAAAGTGATTTCATTATTCTCGGTAAAGCGACGTATGCCGCACGCTGTACGTGAAGTAACTTTGGAATCGGTTGCATTCACATCGCCGTGGGACGAGCCCACTTCCCCTGTGATCTCGCTCTGGCTGTCTTGCGGTAAGAGGTAGAGGAGTGGTAGTGGCTCAGGTTTCGGCCCTGCTTTGGTGGTTTCCTGTGATCTCCTGTGATGGCTTGTGATCACACCGGGTAATGATGCCCTTAGCTGTTGTAAAGGCAAAGGCCCTGCCACAAAGACCCAGCCTCCCCATTCCATCCAGACGCGAGGGTGGCTCAGCGGTGGATCACGAACCGACGGACGAGCAATTGGCGTTCGGAATAAGACATCACGTCATGGGACAACGGCGGCCCGATGCTTCGTCGCTTTTGGGAAGTGCAACGCCAATCTGTCTTATTTTCTATAGGGGGTTTTTATTCCCCTCTGATTTTATCCGGATTGCGCAATCGCCGTCACCGCATGAGACGAAGAAGCAATTCACAGCTTGTCAATGAACAGTCCAACATATCCATGTTTAGAGGATGGCCAGCAGGAATGCATATCACAGATCTACAATTGAAATCTCTTCGTGACAATCACGAAAGATATTCTATATGTTGTATAGTAATAATAATACATACTATTTATAACGCGCACATATTTATTACATTTCCAAGGGATTAATTCGAAGAGAGAACGACTCGGAGGCGCGAGGAAACCGCAGAGAGGTGGAGGAGGTAGCCAGGCGGTTTGCCGGTGCCAATATATTGCCACACACTGCGTCCTGTATATTATGATGTTATCGGCCAAATAATTAAATAGTTATTTTTCACGTTGTGGGAGGAAACCGGAGAACCCGGAGGAAACCCACGCAGAACAGGGGGAGAACACACAAACCCAACAGGGAAAGGCGCCCGAGGCGGGAATTGAACCGCCTCAGGCATTTCCATGATATAAAAATTACACCATAGGACCCAGAAGCAGAGCATCAAAAAATGTAGCATAAGCATAAGTTGGGCTGTTATAGTTTCCAAATGTACGAACTAGGTAGGGTGCACCTTCAATTTGGTTTGGAATTTTAAATTTTCAGTAGATGTCAGATTTGTTTTGGTGAATTTGACCGACCAAAGGCTACAACAGATCGTTGCCCAGTAAAAATCAGGTGACAGTGATTATCAAATCACATTCTATTTAGAAACTCATCATGTGGAATGTAAAATGACTGAACAAATTACAATTATATTCACAGTAAAAATCAGGTGACAGTGATTATCAAATCACATTCTATTTAGAAACTCATCATGTGGAATGTAAAATGACTGAACAAATTACAATTATATTCATTATATTCACAGAAATTATATTCACACAAAAAATATTATTTTAAAATATTTTACTTTTTAGCATTATAATGGATGGGTTTTCAGGAGTAATGATTTGATTTGGGAATATTTTTTGTGAACATTTATGTATTGAGGAGTAGTAGTGCAAGCCGTGTGATCGAGTGCTTTGACGAAAGTGTTGGTGGGCTGTGAAATGGAAGAGATTACAGGACAAATCTCGGTTTGTGAATCCATCTGTGTGGTCCTTTCAGTGTTAATACATCTATTTTTGTTTGGTGCTTGATCAACTTAAACAAACCACATGATTTGATCCAATGAGACCCAGATTGTGTATCCCGAGTGCGCTCACCGCAGGTTGGTGTGATACATAACAGGCAATCTCACCTCCGTGCCTACTGGGTGGTGGTCTGGCACAGCTGTAGTGTATTTGCCGCTTGTTTCAGACGTTCGCGGTTCGAATCCAGCGACTGCCCTGATTAATACTGTGGCTGCAGTATTAATCGGCTTTGATACCGATTACCAACTGATGCTGCGCGTTGCCAAGGTTTGAACCTACGTGGAGTTAATGTTGAACTAAAATGTTGGAGACTGCGCCACTGCTTTCAATCGAGAGATGCTTTGTTCGGTCTAGATAGGCTGAAAAAAGGACACAGATCCCTAGCAAAGCTACACAGGCTGTTGTGGCGAGTGCCGTTCGGGAGCACCTGTATTAAGGCTGGCACGTCGCACAAGCAGGTGGTTGTGCTGCCGACACCAATATGCATTAGGTGGCTGTATCGACCAAAGCGAATCCGAGGATCGGTACGAATGCGACTCTCCGATGATGCTTGCAGTCGTCGGAGAATTGAACTCGGGATCACCCAGGTTCACGGCATTGTGCGCACAACCACTACGCTTGCCGCTCCCCCAACGGGTTTGCACGTGCAGGCCGCCCATCGCTCCGCAAGCCGGTGTCCGAGTTCGTTAACGCGCGGGGACTAAGCGGCTTGGCAAAGCGTGCGACTCCGTGAAGTAGCGGAGCACCAGGCAACGCGAGGCGGTCCACGGGCAGATAGATCCGCGCGCCTTGAAAATCCCATCCATCCATTTTCTGAAACCGCTTAATCCCGTACAGGGTCGCGGTGAGCCGGAGCCTATCTCGGCAGGCACAGGGCGCAAGGTAGGGGGATACCGAGGATGGGACGCCAGTCCATCGCAGGGCACCTAGGGCAATTTAGTCAGTACGCCAATTAACCTGGCAGCATGTCTTTGGACGGTGGGAGGAAACCGGAGTGCCCGGCGAAAACCAACGCGGACACGGGTAGAACAAGCAAACTCCACACAGAAAGGCCGCCGAGCCGGGATTCGAACCCGGGTCCTTCTTGCTGTGATCCCGCGTAGGGTTTCTCTGCGCCCGGTAACGTCGCGTTGTAATGGAACATGTGGTTGGTGTTAGCGGGAATTGACGCACGTTTTGACGGCTGGCCCGAAATGTTTGCAAGGAATCGTTTTGATTGCAATTCGAAGATAACGTGTAATTGAGCTTCCCCACTATCGGCTGATTTAGCTTTAAATTCCTAGAAAATAATGTGCCTTGATGTTGGGTGTTTGTGAATCAAACTCCTAAATTGTGCGTGGCTCTACTCAGCACTTTATAATGATCCTTTGCGGCTCGTGCGTTCGGCAAATAAATGTAGACGTGCACGCACTTTAGGTAAATGAAGAGCACACATCATCAATCACATCTTCAGTCAACTGGAAGCGAGCTTGCGTTTAGAAAGTAATGATTACACCTTTATAGGAGTAAGGTTCAATGTGAAGTTAACGTTGCACTATAACATGATGAGTAGTAATAGATCTGTACTTCCTCACATTGGGCAGTGTTGGTATCAAGGATGGGTTAACGTACTCGGGTCACTGATATTAGGCGCAGCAAAGAAATCACACTCATGATGCCGGTTCATCTGTCGATGCTCTAAACTAACTCACTGCACAACATATTCAACATTTTCTGACGGCTGTTTAATAACCACGTTATTCGTTTACTGAGAAAGCAGAAACGAACCTGCCCGTGTTTATTACCCCAGAAGAACAAAAACACGTTAAATACTGTCAACTCTTCACAGCGTCACATGTTTACCTACGTTTGAGAATAATAATAATCTACTTTTGTAACGCGCGCATTTTCTCCGGGCGCGTTGCACCCGTTGATTCGGAGGCGCGGAGCCCTGCTCAGTCGGTTTGTTGTGAGTCGGTGAAGAGGTGACTTTTTAAACGTTTTTTGAAGGCTGTGGGGGACCGTGTTTGTGGCAATAGGTGTGGCAGGCTGTTCCAGGTTGTGGGTGCCGCGACCGAGAAGCGGCGTTTCGCGAAGGTTGTGCGTGAGCGCGGTGTGTGGAGTAGGTGCTGTGATGAGCCGCGCAGAGTACGGGATTGTGTTGATGCGAGTGGCCGGAGTAGTGATGCGAGGTATTGTCTTTTTGTTCTTTTTGATCCGTTCACTTTACTGACACAGGACCGGTGCAGGTAACACGTTTCCAGCTCAAACTGGCAAGGTGACACCGAGCTGGGGGTTTATTGGCGACACCACAATACAGGGGGGGGGGGGTCCGATTCGAACGGGGCGAGCGGCAGCTGTTACTTCAAGTGCCTTTCTACGCCACAGTGTGCATTTAGGCGCAATAGCCTGGGAAATAAAGGTAGCGAGAGGCGGCCCTTACTGCCTTCTGTTTGCCAGAGCCAATCCAGCCAGCGGAGCATTCAAATAGCCCAGCTGAGCAAACAAGCGGGGCCGCGCGTTATTAGGGCAGCACGTACGTACGTGCGCGCGCGTCCCAACGCACGCCTCGCCAGGCAGCAGCAGCGGTCGGATAGCGGGGCCCCACATCCTCACAGTTGTGTTGCAAGGCTGATGTTTGAAACATGCGGTTATGTATATGGACGGCACGGTGGCGTAGCGGTGAGTAGCGCTGCCGCCTCACAGCAAGAAGGTTCCTGGGTTCGAATCCCGGCTTGGGTGCCGTTTTGTGTGGAGTTTGCATGTTTCTCCCCGTGTCCACGTGGGTTTTCAGCGGGCACTCCGGTTTCCTCGCACAGGTCAAATACGTGCTGCTGCATAGGTTAATTGGCCGGCGGACTAAATTGCCCCCGGTGCCCTGTGGTGGACTGGCGTCCCATCGTGTGCATAGCCCTGCCTTGCGCCCTGTGTCTGCCGGGATAGGCTCCTGCTCACCGCGACCTTGTACAGGATTAAGCGTTGGAGTTAAAACGTCGAGAAGGAACACTTGACACGGTTATCTCGAAAGAACAGCTAAGGAGAGCAATTCTCACACATGGAGCAGTGAAAACCTGCATCAGTACATATTAACAAAATAATATAAAGTGCCAGGTCCGGGCCCCCGTCTTGGGTCACGGCCCAATTCGCGCTCCACCGCGGTGCTCGTTATTAACCCGTGACCCACATTAGCATCTTGCCGGCAGGCTGTGTCCATTAGTGGAAACCACTCAGAATTTGGGTTTTGGCCTGTCAAGCCCTACCGAGGCCTACACGACAACGTTACTGCCTGAGCAAGGCGTGAGGGTGTTGTGGTGTATTACTGAAGGTCAAACTTTGCACGTTTATCACAAACGTTTCTTACACTGTAAACGTTTCAAACCCTTGGCACCCGAGTCATCGCTGCCGATGTCCGTTTCGCACGTGGAGTTAAAAAACGAAAAAAAGGCGCAGAACGTTCGTCATTTATTACGGACTGCAATGCGTTTTATTCCTTTCCACCACCACCACCACCCCGCGTGCATTCTCTTCGTTAATTACGTGAATTCCTGTCCAGGCGCGGAGCTGGCACATCTGCAACGTGTTGCGGGAGTCACCTGCCGTGTGCAGCGAGGGCGCGAAAAACCACCGGCTCATCTTCCAGCGCCGCGCTGCGTTGTTATTGGTGCCTTCACTTTGATCACCGCGGGACGCAATCGCAGAGTGGAAGAGCTTGTATCTCGCGAAAGGAAATTGAGGTCCAATGTAACAAAAACCAGTTTTATCTGACTGTGTCGTAGAAAGGCAACGAGGGTCTGCTTTACATTTCCTGCCTCTAGCCTTACCGCTCCACTCAGCAAGCCATAAAACAAGCATTAACGGTGTGTTCCAAATTGTGCATAAATCCCCCCACAACGGCCAGGGATCCCATTACACTTGTCGAGGTCAGCTCGCTTTCACGCAAAAAAAGCCCCTACGTAAAAGGCTTTGGCTTTTTACATCGCACGAAGTCGCCGCTTTTTTACCGTTTGCTGAATCGCGTATTGCTCCGAGCGTGCCGCTTTCGGTATTTTCACCGCCCTCCTTTCATCTCTAACGCAGCCCTCGCGTCGAACGTGAAGGGATAACGCGTCGCGACGTATTCCGAGCGACGTCTCCGCGCTCCGAGTTCCGTCGCTCGTACTCGGCCCGCCGCCCATTCGACTCGGCCTCCCGCGCAACAGATCGGACCCGCAAGATAGCGCGACACACGTGGTCGTTTGGGCTCCTTTACGCTTCATAAATTGCACAGGTGCATCCTTTGCCAAGGAGTGCTCAACCCCTGCTAAGTGAGCGCCTCCCTCCCTCCCTCGTTCAAAAACCCCCTGTTTAGCCCTGCCTCCCTGATTTTTTTTCCTACTCCTTCCCCCAGATCTTGGCCTCACGATTACAGTGAAATGGCCAACACCTCATTCTCCCAGAGGAAACGCATTACATCTGCCCAGTCTGACCAAGCCAGTTAAAATTCCCGGTTGACGCGAGAACGTTTATTAAGAAGACCTTTGGGGAGGGAGAACACGTGTTAGCTTTGCGGCAAAACTGTTTGACCAGGGGTCTGACTCTTACCTCATGTGCTTCTAGTCAAAGGGGCCTCTGCACCCTCTGGACTCAGTTTAAGAGAATTGCTGTTTTATTTTTTTCGTGTTATTTTGCAGCGTTTTGTTTCCAAGCCCAAATCCAGATGAATGGTATGCGGTGCAATGATAAGCCAAGTTCTTGGACAAGACGAGTAAACTGGGATTTTTTTTTTTTCAAATCTATTCAGCTTTTCAGTTAAACTTGTTTTGGCAAAAAAAAAAAGATATTTAAATGTTCGTTAAAAACCACCACGAGAGTGTTCTATAGCATGCAAAAATGTTTTGGCGGTCGGACAGGTTGAAAAATGACGCATGGAGTAGTCGATTCTACGAGTACACTTTAGGTCTGTGAGCATTTCCCTCCTAAACGTGCTTACAGGGAGTGACCTATAACCTTTTTCTTGTAGCACTTGTCTTGTATCCTTTAAACAAATATCCCGGTGGAATTGACTTTGTAATTTATGGGAGCAGTGTGAGGTGTAACACTATACAAGTTTTAAGGAGAGGAAAGTGCAACAGATTTTTGTAACGTATAATGAAAACACTGGCAAAATAGAGCACAAACCCCTATCAAAAGACCGTGATTAATTCAAGAAAATAACAAAAAAATACATCTTGCTTTTATAAAATGCATTTTCCTTTTGCAATTACGGATGATTATAACTTGTGGTGCTTTGACCTAATGTTCAAAGCAAAGCTCGCAAACACATTACGATGTTGAAATTCTTAAAACGGGAGAGCGGCGACGCTACAAAAAGTGTTGCGTTTCGTTAAGAGCTGCGGCTTATAGTTCACAGAGGCCAAACCATAAATCCTCTGGTAATTGGATAAACTACAATGCCCTGGGTTTCCTGCCGTAGCCTCTGCTGCCCCCACTGTCGGGGCAGCCTGGGCAGCGAGACGGGGAAGAGGGGTCAGTGGGTCTTTCAGCAGCTGGCAAACAGCTTCCCCTCCCAGCCAGGCCTCCCATAGAACCAACTAGCTTTGGCCCCCAGTAAAAAAAAAATCACACTTATTAGCCAGCGCCTGTGGCGTGTGGTTTTTTTTAGAGGACCTTCTGCCTGCCCAAACGCCTACTGGCCTGCCACCCCCAAAGGTAAAAAAAAAGAAGCATGCCTTCAGGTGGTTGGGATTTTTTTGTTGTTGCCCGGAGTGTAAGTCAGCCGCAGGGTTCAATCGCGAGCGGCCACGTGTGAAACCCAAGTGTTCCCCGGAGCCTTCTAAAGCAGGGTAATTTACGCTTAGCCCAGGCATGCCTTCAGCAAGGGGCCCCACCGTTTTTCATGCAATGTCTATTCTCAACGTCAGTCAAAGCTTTCCTGCTTGGGAGGGAGATAAATTGCCAAAATGTGTTCTTTTTCTTCTTCTACCCTCTCTTCGTCGTGTTCCTCCCCCCCTCTCGCTTGTGTGTGTGTGTGCCTGTGAATTGTCATCCCCCCTATTACAGCAAGAACTCTAAGGCACCTCTGTAATACATGTGATATTTATTCTGAATTCATTTCACAAACTATGCTGCATATTGTTTGAGGCCCCGAAGCCAGCTCTTAGAATTCCTGTAGATATACTTGCATCGGGGACGTGCTGCCACAGTGGTGTAACGGTCGGCACACTGGTCCGGCAACCAGAGGTCGTCGGTTTGGTTTGATGTGATCTCCAGGTGTGGCAGTGGAAACAATGGTGCAAGAACAACCGGTTTTACAGCCTTTATCGAGGTTTACCTGGGTTGGCCTGTTGCCCCCCCTCCGAATCCCCTTCATCCACCTTTCTCGATCATGGGCATGCTCCGGGTAAGACCCATCCTTTTCATGTCATCCTTCACCACCTCTATCCATGTCCAAAGACATACTGCTGTTGCCTAGGTTAATTGGCCTACTGAGTATAATGCACCCAGTGCCCTGCCGTGGACTGCCGTTGTCCACTTACCCCTTCCCGCTGGACAATTGTTAAAAAGAACTACACAGCGCAATGGTTCTTTCGAGCTTAAATAAAAACTGACTGACGTCCTTTTGGGTTTCAAGATTTGTGCAAGTTTCTTAAATATATCTATTCTGTGCGCTCATGCGTATACCCGGATATCAGCACAGATAGTTGAAAGGCAGGTCACATATCGTGTGGTTAAGTGTGGATACTCCCATCTCTTCAAAGATGTCAGGCTAGTGTGGAAGAGTAGGACAAATAACCCTCTGGATGGGCTCCACCTTGTGCTTCGTCGAGTGGAGGCCCTTCCACTTAGCAATGATGTGAGCAGGAAATTACAGCGCTGCAGCTTTACCTCTCCCAGGACTTTCATCCTGGAGTGCATCTGTCAGAGCCAAAAACAAAGTGTGCATCAGCCGATCTATGTTTAAACATCTGATTTGCTGTCTTGGACACATTCCTGCTAAAGTAGGTTTAATGTTTGGTATTAAATGTGTATCACGTGCTCAAAATACTACACGTGTAAATAGTTTTCAAATAATTTCTTCACGTTTTCTTTAATGGTCGGATTTTTTGTACCATTATTAAGAAAATATAACCCAAATGTTGTGCTTTATCCGATAATCTTATATAACATGCACATTTAGCAATTGTATCAAATACTTAGGAGTGCCAACCATAATCTGAGGCCACATGTGGCATTAAAGTGTTTTAAAATGGGTGAAAATGAGTCCGAGTTGCATTCTTGTAAGTTTCTTAACTCCCGGACATTTGCCCATCCATGAAGAGTCATTATAAATGCCAGAACTGCTCGGCGTGAGAATAAATTACATTAAAACATTCCTCTTTAAGGCCCCTTTCTCTGCACACATGTTCCTATTCTGTTTTATCTCTTAATGAGTTGATCTGCACTGTTAATACAGGGCACGCAAACTAACCACAGACGCATAACTCAAAAGAGTGTTGGCTGTGGTCAGGTGACTCAAGGGTCAGAGCAATGAGCCCACCACCATTGAGAGCCTGGGTTTGAATCTGGGTTGCCTCCCGTCAGGCCTTAGCCTGATCACCAATTAATCGATTCACACACAAACATAGCCATCGTTCTAATTTTGTCTTATTCCAGTTGTGACACTCAAACACATTTTTTGATTGACAGTCATATGACTGATGCTCTGTTGGCTGCAGACCACCAAATGGATATGCCTTTAACTCAATTGAATATATAATTTTGGAAAATAATTTATAAAGGTCACAGTATAGTTGCGCTATGTGGCATTAATCTGAGCCAGCGATGGAATGGCAGCAGGGTGACGCAGTGGTAACACGTGTGTCTCACAGCAAGAGGGACCTAGGTTCAAATCCTCATGCGGGCACCTTTCTGTGTATGCTCCCTCTATACTGTGTGACATTCCTCCGAATTATCTGGTTTCCTCCCATCGCTAAAATAAACCAATGTAACTGGTATTGGCCAAACATAAAAATGCTGAGACGTTACCTGCACATTACTTAATTGAGATTACACATATCAACATTGCCCTCTAAGACCAAAACCTGGCAGGATCCTCATGAAAATATTATTGGGTAAACAAATATGAACATAATCATAATTTGAAAAATGGAAATTCCTATGGCAAAGCTCATTCTCATAATATGAAAGCCACGCCAACAATCGTTTATAGACCTCTTGTCAGTCTTCTGCTTGATGAAGGCCTCCCTATGTTGTGGTGGTAATGTGCGGTGGTAATGTGCACATACTTCCCCGCGCTGGTTAGTGGTGCTTGGTGAACGAGGGGCGAAGAACCTGCTCCCATATCATTGACAACTGTCATGAACCATGGCTGGGAATCCAACTCGGGAGTGAGCGGGTTTTAAGGCGCAATGTGCCACTCACTGTGTTTATAACAAAAAACAAAAACTACAATATAATTTCCGCAGAAAGTATGGTGACATTATTTAAAACGCCGTCGACAATAATGTCCTCGCAGCTAGAAATTGAAAACAGGGTAAAGCAGCCCAGGGGTTGTCGAAGTCTTTTGACGCCCAACAAATATTGAAGTCAGGTGGGCTGCCTGCATGTCAGTATGGATTTGATAATGCTGCATAGTTTGGGGTCAAAATGTGATTCCTGTTCGCCTCATTTACACCGTCACTTTTTCCTTGCTTCTCTGTTTTTTGTTTCCTTCATACAGTTTTGTTCCGTCCACTTCTCTCAGTCCTAAACGTAGATAAAGGATAAAACTTCTTTAAAACGCAGAGGTCTTAAAGGATCAATTTCTGCGTGCACAGCTGTACGTTGCCTGAATAATGAGCGCGGATATTATAAACGAAACGTCGACGCATCGTCGCGTGTCTGTATCCCTGCATGCTGACCCCCATCCCCACAGAGAGGTCACTGTCTCATACAGACTCTGGCTCTCAAAACTGGGCCAGGAAGGTAGGCAGCAAAGGTGTGAAGAGCCACACGAATTGTCTCTTGGATATTGTGTTCTGAACAACTTACACCGCGGCTTAACACCAACGTAGCCAGCCATGTGTGTACTTCTTAAACGGGGGAACCGTGATTGTAAGTGGATTCACATCTGCTGACGGTGCCGACCTGCTTGAAAGCTTACTGAGAAAGCGCAAAGGCAAGCAGATAGGACTGCACGAGCAGAGCAGGGAACGCGCGCACTCCGGCGTTGCTGGGAACGCACGCACGTGCGTGTAATTAAACAACACAGTGATGCCAATTATTGCACAATTGCACGCATGCTACTTATTCGGTGGATGTTGTCGAGAATCACTTAAACTGGAAGCTTCCTGAGAACAGTGCGTGAAAGGGAAATAATAATTTTAATTGTCAGCTTGGCTCATTACGTGTATATATTTATTTACATAAGTAAATACGTTCTTAAGTACTTACAGCTTGTTTACAGGAAAGCCCCCCCTAGCAGGGAATAGGGAGGGGAGAAGAACTGGTCAGAGTGGTGTACTTCATTTGGCCATGACGTTGGCACACATCACAGTGGCCTGTTCTGATGTGTGGTTTAAAATCTGTTGTGATTCGTACGAAATAACTTAAATAAATGAACCGGTTGATCTCACCAATCCTGGAAAGCTAAGCAGGTGCGTGCCTGGATAGTGATTGGATGGGTGAGAACCGTGTATAAAATAGGTGAGGTGGGTGATTTGGGTAGCAGAGGGCAGTGCAGCAAAATCCACTATTGTTCTATACTCTCCCACCTACCTTCTCTTCTTCTTATTTGCGATTCTTCGAAGCACGATGGTCAGCTTCTGAACCTACCTTCTCTGATCAGCGTGGTGTAGTATGGTAAATTAACTCTCAACAGCCTGCAAAGCGTAAGGAGGCCCTCACCCAGCAGTGGATTGACAAGTGGGCATTATACAGGATGGTCCAGATGTCTTCCATCCACCACGACCCTGTATAGGGTTGTGGTGAGCCGGAGCCTATCCCGGCAGACACGGCGCAGGGCAGGGATATATCCGTCACAGGGCACCGGGAGCAATTCAGTCAGTAGGCTAATTAACTTATGCAGCAGCATGTCTTTGGAGTGTTGGAAGCAACCCGAGTGCCCGGCGAAACCCCACGCTGAAAGACACCCGAGACGCGATAATAATAATGATAATTTACATTTTTAAAGCACCTTTCGCCCAAAGGTGGATAAGCGCTTTACAAGAATATAGGGGAAAATAAATACGTAAATAAATACGTACACGATATACGCCACTTACAAGTATCTGCGTCAGGAAAAGATCCTTCAACGTAATATAGCGTACTCCATACTCGCCTGTACTCCATGAGAAAAATCTCCGGATGAATCAAACCGTGCTGTTACACTGTTACAGATCTGCTTGAGTGAGTAATTCAAACTTTTGCTTGCGCGTTGTGCGTTAATATCCATCAGTAGCTGAATCACCCTCTACCTAGACTTTCGCGGTCGGGCTGTACAAGCTATCGCGCGTTTTTGGGCCGTAACCGTGCGTTGTTTGGCACGATGTCCGACGTTTCACTCCACGTGTTGGGGAGCTCGTTCAGGAACCCCCAATCGGTTCACATTCAGTCCCATCAGAGAGAGGCGGCTTGAGCAACTTTCGCCGTAACTTCCCTCCTGATGGATGATGTTCTCTGCACATCACCTAGACAAACACACCAGTCCTTGCCGTGATGTAAACTGTAACTATTCCCATAAAGTTGATGGGATGCGTTTTTTTCTAGCTCAACATGCGCACATGTTGTCCTAGAAACGCCGCCGTTTGTTATTCTGTTGGTATAACGGAGAACCGCATTTGTTAGTGCACGAGCATTCCATCTTTCCAGCAGGCAAAAAACACCTGTGAGAGGTAATCCTGTCGTTGCTGTTTGTTCTCATGTTTTGGGTGTATGTACACCGCTGCTTAATTTTTGGAATTCCTTCGGCGTGACTCACATCCTCACTCAGCAGTGGCTTGTTCTCGACACTTGGGCCTGGCCCAAAACGAGTGAGGAAATGTCTGCAAAAAATCTCGGCCTTTTTTTCTCAAGCTGTTGGACATTTTTATTGTGCCCGCTAAATAAATCAAGCTCCACTGGTGCTCAAAAAGCCGCCGCCTCGCCTTCCCGGAGTCAAGCATGATTGAAGCCTCACGGAGTTTGATGCTCTGTGCCGTCGAGCCCCCTTCTTTAGATAAGCATCCCGGTTTTCTCTCCTAAACGTTCTTGAGAGAGATGGTCGATTCAGGATTTATGCGCGCGTTTCATGGTTGTGGAACAGTGGTTTTACGTGCTGCGCTATGTACCCAGCCGCCTGAGTTTGATTCCTCTGCCGTGGCTGACATCAGTGGCAATAGGAGAATTGCTGTCAAGAGCTGCTCTTTCGGGATAGCCGTGTCGAGGGGGAGACGAAACGTCGCAAAAGGATAGGGGAAAATGCTCGACACGGCTATCCCGAAAGAGTAGCTCTGGAGAGAAATTACATCAAGCCGTGAAAACCTACATCAGTGACAATAATTTGTTTGGTCCTGAGCCTCCCCTAGGGCGACTGGAGAGAGACAAAGGCAGCGTGGTGTTTAATACACCAACCCCCTCTGTGCTATGCCGGCCTTCATAGGTGATTGCTAACAGCCCTTGCCTCAACAGACTGCATAGGCTACATCGTGGCAGGGTTCTTTGCCTTTATGTGATTGCCCCTATATACTTAAGTAAAAGCAGTGCTTATGAATGGGTAACGTATCTTTAATGTCAACCAGGTGAGAGAGAGAGCGAGAAAGCCAGTTGAGACCAAACGTTTTCTTTCTGGAGGGGGAACTGGGTCAGAGAGCAGTACAGTCTACATACACAGTAATAAACTTTATAAACATCTAACGTCATAAACGTGATATCAACATGTTAAACAATGGCCATTAAACAATTAACAATAAACAATAACTCAGCATACGTAAAATGAACAAATATTATCAGTAACATAATTCAAGAAAAGTATGTTTATGACTTCATTTCCTCCGCTTTGCCTTGTTGTTTATTACAGTAATCAGACAAACTAAGTATGGGTCCTTCAGAATTGTCTTTTACCTCTAGTGGCTATAGATGAAGGCTTATCTCTTTACCCCCGTGGTCACAAAAGTTTGGACTCCAATAAACATCTCACAGTATATTATCGTGTTCTGAAGGGTTTACACATGGGCAGCGCCAGAAATTAGGAAACCTCAGACCGGTCAAAATCTGGAAAATCATCATAATAATAATACTACACACGGGAGTGTCATTTGCAATGTAATGGTTTCCTTCGAAGTTAATTATAAGTTTTAGAAAACACGGCTTCTTTACGAAATGAGTCAACGGCTCGACATGCAGGCAGGCAGGCGAAGCGAAACGCACCATCAACCATCCCGGCAGGGTTGAAAAAGTCAATCTGTCTGCGGACGTCCGACACTGTGGTATTTTATGAGCGTGTCTCTCCCATCAAGAAAGGTGGACATATTTTGTCTGTCTGAACTACAGGCCTAACTGGTTGACACACGATGCCCAAGTGGAAAAAGCATTTTCAAGATTCAAATAATTATTTCGTTATACGTTTAATCTGTATAAAAGTAATAATAATTATGGAGCCATCCAAATGCTTTGCGGTGTCTCGGGTTAAATTGCTAGGGATATGAGTAAGTAGCCAATGGCTTGGATAGATATAGATCTCGCCCTTCAAAAATATATATAGGATTGATGGTTGCACTTCAATGCTGTTCTTTCGGGATAGCCATGTCGAGTGATCTCCCTCGATCTCTTGCGACGTTTAGCCTCCCACGGTGGTAGCATCATGGGAGGCGAAACGTCGCGAGGGTGAGAGGGAGATCGCTTGACACGGCTATCCCGAAAGAACAGGTCTGAAGAGCAACCATCATGGATCGACCCGTGAAACCCTACGTCAGGACATATATAGGATTAACAATTTGATACATCAGAGGTTGCAAGTGGCTCAGGTGTGAATGCTAAGCCAGCCCCACTGGGATGCTGGGTCTCAATCTGGGCAGCCATCCATGAAGAAACCGGGTTGTCAAGTGCAGCGATGGTTTTCCTCTGGTCATAAACGAGTGCTCAAATTGGAATCACATTACATTTCGTTAATGTCCAACTCTGAGAATGAAAAATATCGGTCTCACTGTCATGCGCCAAGCATCAATGTCACAGCAGAGTGTGTGAAAAATGTGCTGCCGATAGAGGTTAAACAAAGGTGAATTGAAGGAAATCTCCTGTCTAGCCATTCTCGGACGCATTGGGTGCCACTGCTCTGGAAGATGTATGATTTAATTATTTGTTTCATAACGTGACCACGATAGGGCATCAGGAATACAATGTGGAAGAAGACACCCATAAGTACATTTCATAGAGCACCCGTAAATAAGGATTCATATTTCAACAGGGCTGTGTCCTGGGAAAACTATTCCAAAATGTGTCAGCGAAGAGAGGACCTTAAGCCAGATATCCCGTCGGAATGTTGTGTTTGAGAAAGGGCAGTGACCAAAACTACAGCTATTTACAAATGATGAATCCCATGCTACGCAGAGAAATATAAGGGCATTCCCCATGCTCATTGAAAAAATCTTATTTGTGTTGTCATATATGCGCAAACCGCATGCACTTTGAATGTGCGCGTTATAAATTGTGAAATCATTATTATTATTTTCCGGATACACCACATAAAGATGGAGCAGTGGCAGAGTGGTTATCTCAGTGTCCTATGAACCCAGCATCCTTAAGTTAAATTACCGGCTACAGCTAACATGAGTAGCGGATGATTTCCAAACTGTTCCTAGCCAGCGTGCTGAAGTTTGGTCAAATTATCCTCAAGTCCGACATGGCTCGGGAAGGCCTTCTTCCAGACATGGCCCGTGCCATGCATATTTAACACAAACATTTTTGAGTACATATTTTGTACAAACTTACGCCCTTTAAAATAGAATTCCACAAACAAGAATATAACGACTTTGAGAATTGCTCTTAAGAGCTGCTCTTTCAGGACAGCTGTGTCAAGCGTTCCTCCTGTCTCCTGCCTGAGATTTTGCCTCCCACGTTGGAGGCACCATCAGGCTAATACATACATAGAACAACTTTGTCCATCTGTGTCCTCCATGACTTTGGCATGACAGTTGAAATCCCAACAATGTGCGTTTCTCCTCTTGTCAGGTTAAATTCTAAATTAAGAACGATGTAAATAATGGGGGAGGGGGGGGGTGTTTAAACCCCTTATTTAAATAAAGCAGTGGACCGGAAGCATGAAACGTGCATTTTTGTTTTAAAACATCTCAAGCACTCCTATATCTACTGTTTTCAATCTTTAAGCGTTTAACCTCGTGTCACTTAACATAAACAACACGCACACAGCCCACAATTTGCCCAACATGAAAGCAGTTAGATGGAATAGCTAGAATATTAGCGTTCACATGTCGTTCCATTCAAACAACGTAAAATTATTTTACATTGTCCAGCTGTAGCCAAAAAGAAGTGGTTTTCCTAAAAAAAAAA
>JAZEWU010000019.1:3148536-3174306 GCA_036362915.1 Geotria australis | reverse complement strand
CATCCGCCCTGTGCTCTCTGCCTCTTCTTGCCTGTCCACTCCCCGCTGCGCTCTGCGGGTTCCTTTGCTGGCGCTGTCGCCGCTCCGCGCGTTGTCGGGGGTGCTTATAGTTCTAGCGAGGGCCAACTTAGCCGAGTTCAGTTGGGAAAAGTGACTGAGAGCATTGTTGATTGATCACGGCGGTGGCTCTTGAAAGAGAGCGGCGGATAATAGGAGGGAGGTGGTGTGGGTGGGTGGGTGGAAAAGATCCTTGTTTAGCTTGTCATACTATACGGACGCTCGTGTGAAGTGGCTTTTTGTGTAGCACGGGATAATTATCAGAAATACACAATGTGGGCTCGGGGAAAACTGAGAGAAGCAGGGCACCTTTACGTCCTGTGTCATGCAAAGTGCTCTTTAAGAATGACTTATTCAGGCTTCAAGCTGGCATGTGTAGTGCTTATTAACAGACTCAAGTACACTTAGGTATTGTGCACATTCATTTGTTTGCGGTCGCCCCGCTAATCTTGCGCTTAGCTACAGGGAGGCGGGAAAAAGATCCGGAACACTGCACGAACCCATTGAAACTTGTGCCAATTTGGAGTTTTTTGTAGCCGATGGTTGTGATGCCATACGTGTGTGGGTGGTTGGGTGGCAGGCAGAGACAAATGTCATTTAAATGAAGGAAGCTTTTTTTTTCTATTCTCCTCCCTTGTGTCTTCCCTCAGTTGCTAATCCCAAGGCATTGTGGTTTATCGGCAAGGTAAACAGGGATGGAAGTCTGTAATTAAAATCAGATCCCCCCATTCCTGGAACCCACCCCATGAGAGAGAAAATGGGAGTCCAGTTGCTGGTGGGTGCTGGGTGGTGGGTGGTAGGATTGTAGTGGGTGGGTGTTTGGCGAGTTGGTGGCAGTGGTAGGCGAGCAAGATTGTGGAATGGTAACCAATAATAATACAAACATATTTTTCAATAAACGATGACACCCATGCCATGGATACAAACCACACACAGGTCAAAACTCTCCGCTTTTCTCCTCTCACGGCTCCACTCCCGGAGCGCCCTCGAAACTATTCTCTAACCTCGCGCAAATTCGAGAAATGTGTCTCCCGCTATCCATCGCACCTCCGATAGTGCTGATCGTCGCTGGCTGCTTGACAATTCGGGCCTTCGGAACCAGCGCGATAAACAACTCCCCCCCCCCAAAAAAAAAAAACCCGTCGCACGAATATCCTCTCTCCTCTGCCCGCAGAAAGCCCACGATGCCGCCTGGTAGGCCGCTGCTGATGCTTCTGCTCGTAGCCCTTTGCTTCCCGGCCGAGAGCGAAAGCGAAAGGACACCACCGCCGCCGCCGCCAGCAGCACCGTCTCAGCGCGCACCGAGCGATGTTGACGCGCCGGCTCAGGGCAGCGCCGTGCCGCCGCCTCCTCCTCCTCCTCCTCACAGCCTCATGCGGCACGTCGAAGGACAACTCCTGGCCATGTTCGGCCTCCAGAGGCGGCCGCGCCCGGCTCCCGGCGCCGTGGTGCCGCCGTACATGCTGGAGCTGTACCGGGCCCTGCACGAGGCCCACGGCGGGATGCACGACGTGGTGCGGCCCCTGGACCACTCGGTGGCGCGGCCCGCGAGCCAGGCCAACACCGTGCGCAGCTTCCACCACGAAGGTGAGCCACTGCCGTTTCTGTACCGAGAGAGAAAGATCGTTGGTTGCGGGGGTGGGGGGCTTTTGATTTGTTTGATAGCAGCCAGGTAGGTGGTCACGCAGATGGAATTGGATGTGCCCGTCGTGCTTTGCTGGGTTTACGAGTGAGGAATTTGATAGTTGAGAGAAATGCTGCTGCTTGCTTGCTGCTGCGGCTGCTTCTGCTTCGGCAGATTTACGCCGTTGTGAAGATGGTGTGTTAGAGTGGGTCGCCGATAAGAAACGACAGGCAATATTTTCACCCCCGGTTTGGTTTTAGGTTTGAAAAAGATTCCTGCTACTTTGCATTTTTGCGCGGTGAAATTTGATGTTTATACCTGTGGGAATGCATGGCCTATTTCTTTGAGTCCACAAAGTGACGGAAACAATATTGCTTATTTTTACATAACCAATAAATAAATAGTATCCGTTTACAATTGCTCAGCTGAGCCTTGGCTCCTTTGGAACCCACTTGATGAACGGGCAAATGTATGAAGTTACTTGATGCTTTCTTGAACATTACAGGACAGAATCTTCCACCTTTCAAGTATTCGTGTGAGGGCATAAGTATAATAGAACCTGATCTCTATCCTGTTAATGACGGTTGTTTCCTAAAACTTTACTATAACGTTTTGCTTCCATAATCTATGTGTCTATGTATATACCTACATATGCAGTGTTGTTTTTCACACGTTATTTAGTGAGATGAAATACTGTATGTGTGTAAAATAATTAATTTGTCCTAAAAAATGTCAAATAAAAAAAAATGTTTGGTAACGTTTCAGGCAATGGTCCTTCTTCATAACACATCGAGAGGCCAGAGAGACAGAGTCGAGAAGAGTTGGATACTTCGCTTGACTCCATGGGG
This sequence comes from Geotria australis, assembly GCA_036362915.1. NCBI lineage: Eukaryota > Metazoa > Chordata > Hyperoartia > Petromyzontiformes > Geotriidae > Geotria > Geotria australis. The sequence goes on along the minus strand of JAZEWU010000019.1, from coordinate 3,171,777 downwards.
CTGATGAGGATTATATTTTCGTACATTGTAATTTGTAGTTTGTAATATAATCTATTTAAAAAAAGTCCATGAAATTACAGTGCGCCCAATAATAACATTGTAACTCAGTTTATTTGGTTTACTATGGTTTGTCTAATTATGTGGCTGCTCTCTATAGTATCATGTCGCTGAATTATCACCGTGTAGTTTATACATTCTGTACCTAATCTTGGAAAACAAAGCTGTTAAAACACAGTTCCCTTGCTTAAATGTTTTGACCTATTTTGTTGTGGGCTGTTTTATTAGTTGTGTTTTTCTAGCAATGGTATTATTAGTAAAAGTATATTTATGAGTAGGTAAGAGCTCATTGAGACCAGATGTCGCTTTTTGAACGGTAACCTTCTTGGGCTTAAACAAGTACGCAACCATAAATTCCTGAAAAACAAAAACATTTTTTTCCCAACTGTTTTCTTTTTCTCACTTACTACTCGAGTATAAACATAACAGTATATATAGGCCCTGACTCAAACATTAACAAAAAATGTCTAAAATCTGCAAAAAATCACAAGTGGTGGTAATCATCTGCCAAAAATGAATGGGAACTGCCCTCAAAATAAATCGGGCCTAAGATATTATTGTTGTTGTCAGCCTATATCTTTCCACTCCTGGGAAAACACTTATGCAACTTTCTTCCACTCCTTCCTTTCCTCGCTCGTTGCCGTCCAGCCGTGGCATGACGGCTGTCTAAATTCACCTCGGCCACGAATTTAACGTCCCTGCGATATTTCGTTTTCAAACACCTCGGTAACTGAACCTCGATCGATCGAGCGCCACCGTGAGACGTTGTCAGTGACCCCGTCCTCCTCCGCCCGGACAGAGTCTGCGGAGCACGTGCCAGCCTCCCAGTCGGGCGACGGCACCACGGCGCGGCGTCTTCTGTTCAACGTGAGCAGCATCCCCGAGGGCGAGGTGGTCACCTCTGCGGAACTGCACGTGTACCGCGAGCGCGTGGGCGGCCGCGCGCTCGCGGGCCTCCACCGCATAAACGTTTACGAGGTGGTGCGTCCCTCGCCCGCCGACGGGGCGCCCATCGCCCGCCTCCTAGACACGCGGGTAGTGCACTCGGGCCGCAGTGACTGGGAACGCTTCGACGTCAGCCCCGCCGCCCTGCGCTGGGCCTCGGGCAGGGAGCCCAACCACGGCCTCCTGGTGGAGGTGCACCACCTCAACGGCAGCTCGCCCGAGAAGCGGCGGCACGTGCGCATCGGCAGGTCGCTGCACGCCGAGGCCGCGGCCGCGGGCGCCGGCGACGCGCGCCAGGGCTGGCCGCAGCTCAGGCCGCTGCTGGTGACGTTCGGTCACGACGGCAAGACGAGGGACGAGGGCTCGCTGCTGAGGCCGCGACCCAAGCGCAGTTCGCGGCCAAACAAGGGGGGCCGCCGCGGCCGCGGCCAGTGCGCCCGCTACCCGCTCTACGTCGACTTCAGCGACGTGGGCTGGAACGATTGGATCGTGGCGCCGCCGGGATACAACGCGTTCTTTTGCCAGGGCGAGTGCCACTTCCCGCTGCCGCAGCACCTCAACTCGACGAACCACGCCATCGTGCAGACGCTCGTCAACTCGGTGAACCCGGAGGTGCCGCGCGCCTGCTGCATCCCCACGGAGCTCACGCCCATCGCGCTCCTCTACCTGGACGAGTACGAGAAGGTGGTGCTCAAGAATTACCAGGACATGGTGGTGGAGGGCTGCGGGTGCCGATGAGGCGGCGGCGGCGACTCCCGAGCGGCCCGGCGGCGGAACTTTCTGCCGCGTTAAGTGCCTTTGCACCCCCCCCTTCGCGCGAGGTCCGTGGGGCGTTTGTGTGCGTAATCGCCGGTTTAGGAGCGGAAAACCGGTGTAAATGGGTGCCCGGAGCACCGGTTAGCTCCGGCTGGGAGCTCGCTTTTCAGGAGCGAGGGTGTGGTGCGCACGGACGTGTGTTTGATATCCACATACAAATAAATTGCACATATATAAATATGATAATATATAGACCTTAAGAGCTGTTTCATCACTAAGTGGCAGTATTGCCTTGTCAGCGGCAGCACGACTTCTAAAAAGCACAATAGAACATTTCTACACACGCATTTCGGGTGCGTGAAATAATTCTAAGAAGCCACTACTACCCCCACCATTAATTGTCGAGCTACACGTCTATACAATGTCAACAGGAAAAGCCATTCAGTTGGCAGTGACTTCTCATCCGTGGCTTTGTTCCAAGGTGGACTGTACTGGTTTCTCATAAACAGTGTCAGATCATGGCAAGCAAATATATATATAGAATATATGTTATTATCTGTGTCTACTGTTTAAAGCCTAAAGATAAATATTTTGATAGTGAACGTATCAGCGGATTTGTTATGAAAACTGTACAGCTAATGTAAAAATAAAAAAGAAACCTGAGTTGTAAATAGCTAAATTGTTATACAATAACTTTGAATATTTATTTTTGTTATAATCGATGCTTAGAGAATAGACGTTTGTATTTATATTACATGTTTTAAAGAGGAAAGCAAAAAAGCAGCCTGAACGTGATATACGCCCGTGAGCTATGGTTTAGTCCTACTGTATTTAAGTAATCTATATATATGAAAAGGTATTCGCAACTCTTCCGGACGGAGTAAATATAGAGTAAATATAGTGTAAATAGCACGTGGAAGGCATCGCGGCAATTTCACATGTCCCGGTTCCTATGTGACCCCTGCTTCTTCGCCCTTAATTTATATGGTGTAAGTACCGGCAAGTGCCTTGCTGCGGTTGCACGTTTGGTGCCTGAATCCAGAGTACTTACAGTGTGTGGTGTTTCCATTATTTTGAAAGTCATTTGACCTTTTCAAGGACAGAAAAACAATACAGTTTGATTAGAAAAATAATAATCTGTCTTCGTATGTGGTTGTTGGCGTTCCTTTTTCTTCCTGGTTTTTTTTTATTTTAATTTGCAAAATGTCACATTACATGCTACTTGACTGGAAGAGAAATAAGACGGTCGTGAAGGGACTGTGAGTGAGAGTGCATTTGGAAAGTGCAAGCATTACTACTTTGTGCAATCCCTTTCAAGGTTTATACAGTTTAAAATATATACGCCTACGATGTGTATATATACACACACACACCGCACAGCGGATATGTTGCGAGAACGCTGTACCTAACCACACGGTTGCGCCATCGCGATCCTGCAAGTGGATCGATGTCAGGGGCGAATAGAGACGTTAAACATTTGCACCTTTCTAATAACCAAACTCGGAAACGTTTCGACGTTTTTTAAGTCACGTGCGTATAGGACTGCGGGTCTGTTCACGCGTTGCCCGACGATCGATCTTAAATAATTACGGCTAGTTTTGAGCAAAAGCGACACGCGGCGAATGTGACGATGCACGATTCGTGGTAGCTCCAGCTGGATCGTGTCGCCCTTCACAAGCACAGCGGTGTTTTTCTTTTCGCATTATATTAAACACAACAGTGAAAAAACCCCATTAATAAAGGGAAGCATGGCACAGAGCGGGATACATGATTCATGGAGCCATAACGACTTACTTTTTTTAAACTTTAATTTAATGTCAAGAAATGCGTTGACTCTCCGTTATTTATTTATTCTAGGAGGCCGTACGCTAACTTCTCCAGAGTAACATCATTTTTGCCGAGCTTGCGCAATAGCGCTTTGATTTTTATTGAATGGGCTATTCTGTTGCTTGCTGGCTGCCCCTGTAAGCCTGTGGCTTCAAAAGCTGCTATTCCAGTCCACAGACTGGCTCCAAGCAATGGGAGAGAGACTTGCAACTGCCCACTGCCAATGAACTGTCGAACTTCCACCAGCGTACAAGTGCTATTGGGCAGTCGTGTATTTAGTACGAGAGTGAACACATGCAGCTATTAAACTACCATACTGTAAACTAATAATAACAATCATGGGGATTTTTTTGTTATGTTAATTAGTCTATGGATCCTGTCACGGAGTGTTGGTTAGCACAATAAACTCGCTAACCAGAGGTTGCCGCTACGATTCGATCTCCTGGCGTGGCAGTTTAAATAATGGTGCAAGTTTATTAAATCTATCTGCATAGGTCTGCCCAGCAGTATACGAGTATGAACGGGCTTGCCACAGTTAGTCGATGGGCAGGTCGCCTGCGGTGCGATAGAGTGTGGCTACTCTCAGATCTTCCAAAGTGCCTGACCGGCCTGGAAGAGTAGGCCAAAATACTCAGTGGTACGTAACCTGTGGCCAACCACTGGTGGCTCCGCATGGTAGTGGGAAGTGGTCCGTGGAACTGTCGCAGATACGCGTTTCGTTTTCCTTCACAAAACGCCGGATATTTCACTGCAGGTTGGTCTGTGAGTTAAGAGGGTTGACCGTGGTGGGCTCTGTGAGTGCAGGAAGGTTGGGAACCACTGGTCTAAAGCTGCCTATAGTCGAAGCCCTTCGCCCAATGCAAGTACTTCTTCTTCTTTGCGATTCTTCGAAGCAGCACGATGGCTAGTTTCTGTGAGCAAGACATTGCACCGATTTCACCTTGACCTAAAAGGCATCTCAAGGGTGCCGTGCCGCATCGCAACACGGCATATATCAAAACAGCGCATTGAGACGAAATAAATATTAAAAACAAAACGAAGTTCACGGTGCCCTACATGTTGGCCAACGTGAAGCGTGAGGGTTGATGGAAAATTAAAGTGCTCTGTGCTCAGTTTTTTTTATTTTAATAAACTCCAAATTGTGTTAACACAGGTCTCAATTCAAACATTTCTATACATGTCTTTTGTCGTCAATTCCGCATCCCTGGCAGAGGTGACGAGTATACGAGGGGGCGGACGACGTTCGTTAGTCAATTGACAAGTCGCGTGTGGTGGGATAAAGTGTGGGTACTCCCACCACTTCCAAGACGTCGGGCAAGTGTGGAAGAGTAGGCCAAAAATACCGTCTCTATGTTCTCTTTAGAACTACCTCTAGAGCAGCCGTTCTGACAGCAGTGATGTGAGCAAGAAATTTCAGGGCTGCACTTTTGCCATTAGATAGATGACATTTACTTATGACCAGGTGAGATCCCATAGAGACGTGGAGTGTATTTTAGGTTTAAATGACATCGTCCCAATCCTGGCTTACGCCTTTCCTCGCTTGTTCAGCACACATCCATCCCCTCCGCCAAGTAACGCAAAACCCTGTGTTTTTAATCATGTGGACGCTGACACTTACCCGGGCTAATTGACTCAAAGCCGGACAGCTAATGGAAAGCCTCTGCCACTAAATTCCTGGTGTAAATCGTCAGCTCCAAATCCACTCATGTAATTCTCCCGCACCCCCACCGCGCTGATAATACGAATCGTAAACATGCCTCGGCTATTTTCTTTTGCACCCACGCAAAATGATAAACATTGTCCAAAAAATACTGCGAGAGCTGTCAAACACGATTGTACCCCGGGGCTGTACCGTCTTTGAAATGTGAACATTTAGATGTGGGCTCCTCGTAACACAGGGGTGAAACGAGCTTGCATATCTTACCGCTACGGTTGTATCAGAACCCCGCTTACCACCGATACTGTGCTGAATGCTTCGCCCGCTTTTCAACCGGTATATAATACTGGACTGTACAGGCTTACTTTCACTTTTGCTCTTACGATACATGCATTGTCAGAAACCGCTTAATCGTGTACAGGGTTGCGGTGAACCGGAGCCTATCTCGGCAGACACAGGGTGCAAGGCAGGGCTATACCCCGGATAGGACGCCAGTCCGTTACAGGACACCAGGGGAAATTTAGTCCGCAGGCCAATTAACTTATGCAGCAGTATGTATTTGGACTGTGTGAGGAAACCGGAGTGCCCGGCGAAAACTCACAGAGAGGCACCCGAGCCGGGATTTGAACCCGGGTCCTTCTTGCTGCCGCCTCTCATATTAATGATACTGGTGTCTGAGGATAGGCTCATTTTCTTCAGGAACAGTCAGTGGGCATGGAACCGATCCAGAGGGAAGTCCACCGAGGAGATGGAGCAATGAAATCAGCTCGTGTGCGTGTGTGCTAGCTGGTTAATTACATCGCAGGATCATGGGAAGATGGTTGCGGTTTGGGGAGGCCTTTATCCAGACTTACATCAACCATGTACTGATGTATGTTTGTCACGGCTCGATTCATGACGGTTGCTCTTCAGAGCTGTTCTTTCAGGATAGCCGTGTCGAGCGTTCTCCCTCTCTCCGAAACAACCTCTATATTAACCACGGTTGATTTTGTTTTATTCAATTCAGTTGAAGTAGTTATCAGTCGCATAATTACCGTAAAACCCCTTCATAAAATACACACACATACGGTTTGCCTTACGCAGGTAAATAACTCAAGCCACGTGGAGGCAGGTTTATTCTGAATCAACAATACGTGGAATGCCACCACCAAGTTCCGGACACTATACACACCCTGTCAGCTCCACGTGGTCAGTATAACAAAGGCAATACACAAACTACAGGCAGTACAAATAACGCGAGAGTGCAAGGGAGGGTACTTGGGGATTGTCGCAGTGTTAAAATCACGTGGAAGCAATGTCATCTGAAGATGGGCCATTACCCGAAACGTTGCCAGTTACATGTATGTGTTGGGACAGTGCGTTTAACCAATTCATTCATTCATTGTCTGAACAGGGTTGCGGTGAGCCGGTGCCTATCCCGGCAGACGCAGAGCTCAAGGCAGGGATATACCCAGGATGGGATGCCAGTCCATCACAGGGCATCGGGGCAATTTAGTCAGCAGGACAATTAACCTATGCAGCAGCATGTGTCTTCGGACTGTGGGAGGAAACATGCAAACTCCACACAGAAAGGCACCCGATCCGGGATTCGAACCCGGTGATTCTTGCTGTGAGGCGGCAGCGCTATGTCACCGTGCCACCGTGCCGCCCCGCTTTTAACCAGTGCCATTCATTATTTGGTGGCAATGCTGCTGCGTTGCCAATGGTGCGCGAGGGCAATTAACAAAATAAGCTCGACACATTCGTAAATAACACAGTTGTGCACGCGCGGTAACGCCGTGATACAATGCGTTCAGTTTGATGGTGCCTCCAACGTGGGAGGTGAAACGTCGCAAAGGAGAGATCAGGAACGCTCGCCACGGCCATCCCGAAAGAGGAACTCTTAAGAGTAGTTCTCAAGTGGTGTTTCACATATAAAGGCATTGGCAGATGCTGGCCTGTGTGGTGCTGTGCTTGCTGGTGATGGTGCCAGAAACTCAAATCAAGCATTTCGCAGCAGCAGAATGTGTGTCCTTAACTGCGGAACAAATTAAATAAATGTTTCACCACATGTAACGGATGGCCGGAACAGGTTTGTTTTATGTGGGCTTAAAGCTTGCAACACATTTGTCAATAACACTGCCTTCAAAGGAGAAATTATATAATAGTAACGTTCCCGGGAAATGGCCCTACGATGTGCAATGAAGACCGACCATTGGCCGAAATGTTGCTTCTTAGATATTATGATTTATTTTTCATTTGAAGGCAGTATCATTGACAAATGCGTAGAATTGTTCCTTCGAATTTTTGTACCACTGCGTGCGTATTGTGGCACAACAACGATACAAAATGCAAGTTGCTCAAACACTGTAATGTTACTGAACAAGCGCAATGCATATCGACACTGCATTCCTGTTTGGTAACAACACAGGTAAGTGGCAGCAAGCCTCTAACCCATACTTCACGACAAATTAGGTCCAGACGATATACTGTAATCGTTCGGGGAGCGGTGGTGCAGCGGTTATCGCGCTGAGTTGTGAACTTGGCGGCGGGGTTTCGATGCTCGGTCGAGGCGGGTGATGTCTTAACCGGTCCTAGGAGACGACCCGCATTTACCAGCGTGGTGAAGTATGCTCAAACAACCCCCAAGATCGATTGACATTGGGTCGCGTTCAGCCAGCAGTGAGTTGAAAAGGACCAGTAAAGTCTCTCTTAATTTAATAACTGTTAACTCGAAGGCTTTCATGACCAATGTTATCCATAGTGAAGCTCTGTTTATGAGTGGAAGTTTCAGCGAAACGTCGGTAACGTCTTTGAAGGTAAGTGCTGTATGTGCTCGCTCGTTTGCTCCAACATATCGACGGATGCACAACACGTACACACCTGTTCACATGACCTAAACTCATAAACAGAGCTTGACTATTAATAACTGTTGTTTACATGGGTGTCTTAGGTGCAGTGCTTGTGTGAAGAGGTGACTTTCAGCAGAAGAAATGCTGAGTTTTTATTTAGAAACTATTTTTCGAAGCTGCAACTGCTGCTGCTTTGGCAGTGGTGCACAAGTACACTTTGGGGAAAAAAGCAACACTATCTTAAAATAAAATTATATAATCGGGAAAACTCATGGATAACATTTTCTCTTCATTTCTCAGAGGGGCGGGCCGGCACGGTGGCGCGGTGAGTAGCGCTGCCGCCCCACAGCAAGAAGCTCCCAGGTTCGAATCTCGGCTCGGGTGCTATTCTGTTTGGAGTTTGCATGTTTTCGCCGGGCACTCCGGTTTCCTCCCACAGTCAAAAGACATGCTGCTGCATAGGTTAATTGGCCTGCGGACTAAATTTCCACCAGTGCCCTGTGATAGACTGGCGTCACATCCTCGGATTATAAAAAAAAAAATCGTTGCTGATTTTCCGTTCTCTGTCGTTGTTGACATGTCGTTCTCTCCACAGCCTTGTGCAGCGCGTTGTGACCCTTGGGTGAAAGGCGCTATATAAATGCTATTATTATTATCCTGGGTATCGCCCTGCCTTGCACTCTGTGTCTGCCGGGAAAGGCTCCGGCTCACCACGACCCTGTGCTGTACAGGATTAACCGGTTTCTGACAATGGAAGGATGGAATAAATTATCCCTGCAGAGCACGTGGACCGCGCGCGAGGGAGCTCGGGTGATACAACAGAGGTGTGACTATTAGCGACGTATTAACGCTGTAAAACAAACCAGGCTACGCGTGTGCTACACACCCAACATTTGTTTTAAAAAAAACAGTCCATAAGAGGACTGTGTAAAACAATTAGGGCTCAACACGGCGTATTTGGATTGATGCCTTCATTAAGATGTATGGAGTACGGTAAGCTTCTTCAACCCATTCCCATCCCACGCTTACACTTTTGCACTTGTAGTTATTTGTCGGAATTCTTTGACCCTCTTGTCTTGTGCAGCAATGTGTATTACTGTTCACGTTATGGTCATGGCTTACGTTGTATACTTGATGCTGTAAATTTGGTAGATTCGTTGCACTGCTTATGATTTTATTTTTCTGTTCATGTTGGTTGATTCGCACGTTCGTTGTATCGCAGGAATCCCGTTTCCAGAGCTCGCAAGCTCACAGGGTATTTGTTTTGCTGTAATGTTAAACATCTATCTATCAGAAAGTGGGGCATTTTGTTCAAGACGTACGTAGCGTTTGTGTAATTGTATTGCGCAGATAGAACGCGATAGTCGGACGAGATAAATAATTGCCTTTGGGATTAGACCGCATGAGTAAAAATGTCTTTCAATAATTATCCCTCCTCCATCCCACACATCCAATCAGTTGAGTCACGTGAACAAGCTTTCCAATTTACTGCTGATTCAGTACACCCGGTGTTTTGTAACATCAATCCGAATACATTTAACAATTGAGTCCGACGTTTCGCTGATAGTTACAACCAGCGGCGTCAGGCATTTGCCATACTTCTCAAAAATGCCCTCCAGTCTTGGAGCTTAAAAATTGTCTGAAAAGTAGAAAGTTTAAATAAGCGGATCGATGTGTGCTATGTTCATAAATGTAAACCGCAGTACACAGTGTTGCACAAGACCAAAAAGGTCGAATAATTGTAATAAATTACTAAGAGACAAAGTAGTGCAAGAGTGTAACAGTGAGATGGGAATAAGTAAAATAAACCATGCTATACGTTCTATTCATTAAGAAAAGTAGAACTATTTAAATATCGTATTAATATGAGCATTATCAACTATGTCACTGTTCCTGTATTGGAGCGCGTCCAGACAGCGATGGTTTAGGGATTGTGTTCAGTGTGTGTGTGTAAAGTGCACCTAGCCTGGCACAAGGGATGTGGCCATGTCTCAGATTCTTTGGTGGCGAATGAGAGCTGCTGATGATGTTGTTGTTGGTGAAGGGGCAGGGGGAGGGGTGAGAGAAGAGGTGTTTGGGGGGGGGGGATGTTCTCTTTTTTTCTCTGACGCGCCTTGGGCAAAGTTACCCTTAATCTGTCCCTTTGCAGTTACGTAAATGTCTATTACTTTATCACAGTTCTAGTTTAAAATGTGTTGGTTTTTTTGTTCGTTTTTCGGAACCCGTATCCGCATGCAAATTATGTTTTGTTTTCATATCGTTTGCTGTCCCAGGTCTCCACAAGCAAAATAAGGCACATTCTGTCAATGGCTTCGCACGTGGCTTTAATAACGGAGCTGCACTGATTTAAGCCAGGTGGGGAGGCCATTGAAGCGCGTCTCATTTACAAGGGAGACCTGGTTTAGAGAATGGAGGGGCTTGTGCAGTGCGCAACGACAATGCTGGGGATAGGAAGCTGGCGGTCTTTTTTTTCTGCCAAACATTTCATACAAATTACCGTGTGTGGCGTTAGACTGAGCCAGGCGAATAACCGGGAGTTCATGAGTGACCTTTGTAAAAAAATAAGCGACTTTAATCGCAGTCGGTGTGATAGTTCACAATGAGAATAATTAAAATATGCAAACGCCGGTGTGTTTCAGAAATGCGTTATTTTAATGAATGAAATCGTATGTGTATATATTATAAGAAGCTTTATCCGGCAATGTATGAAAAGTGCATATTTGTAGAATCTCTGGACAACAACAACCACAACAAAAATCACACGAATGTACTTCTAACGAATTAATTTTCATATCGACATCGGTTAATTAATAATAGTCACCACTTCTGACCGAGACAATACAAATACGGAGCAGAAACGAGACAGCGCGCGCGTGTGTGTGGGGGGGGGTGTCGAGGAAGGCTTTAATTTGAACGTGTAATGTTTAACCGATTATTGAATAGGAATTAGGATCACGTTTGTGTTGGAGGCTGGATGCGTTGGTGAAGCGTCGGTGGCGTTGCAGCACGCAGTGGCCCGGTTTGTGTGACGCGAGTTGCCTTCTCTCGAACGTGCCACGGCTCGCACGCACAATACATCTCGCTCTTAATTCAACACAGACCTTCGGTACCGGAGCTGTATGTAATTGCTTCGGAACATTAGTTGGAAGGTTTGTTGTGTTTGTTGTTTTTTCGTTTGGTAATGGCTTTACGCGATGTAGCCTTTCCCTTTGCAACCGCTCATCATCATCGTGGTTGTCATCATCGGCAGCAGGAGATGGATCGAGGTGTCACAATGTGGGTGTCGGTTAGTACGTTTTTACGTAAGCTGGAAGAAACCGTGCAGCTTTGCAGCTCTTTTCAACAGCTGTCCAGCGGGGAGGGTTATACAAATAGCAACGTCTCAGGGCACCGGGCGGGGGGGGGAACTTAGTCAGGACAATTAACCGAGGCGGCATATCTTTGGACTGTGGGAAAAAACCGGAGAATCTGGCGAAAACTAACGCGGACACCGGGAGAACATGCAAAGTCCACAGAAAGGCACCCAATTCGGTGGATCGAACCCGGGACTTCTTGCTGTAACGCAGCAGCGCTACTCACCGCGACACCGTGTATAGTACAGAACAATGCAAAGCCGTGGGGAATCTTATGCACATGCTTGCGGGCTTCAAGTATATCGTGTACCAAAATATTAGTTTGCAACAAAAAAAAACCTTCTGTTATTTTTTTTTTCACTCCGTAACTTTTTAAATTGCTGTTTCTCCTCAACTGCCCCTGTAGTCTGGAACTTTCTCCCACAGGCCATCCACATATAGAGATAGATTGATGTTTATTATTACAGCAGAAAAATACCCAGTGAGTTTGCAAGCTCTTTGCGGGATTCGTGCGACACAGCAAACATGGATCGTCTGAGTCTCGTCAAGCCCAGGGTTCGTCCTGTTGTGCTCTGCCTATGAGTGTTACTTAAAGACAATGAAGAAAAACCATACACGTTGCGTGGATTCTGTTTCTGCACAACGTGCACAGTGTGCGTTGGTCCTCGGAAGTATTCAATCGGTGATAATAACGTGACATTCCAAGCCGTAGAATGAAATCACATCACATGCCATGCCATGACCTCATCCCCTTGGCCAGCAAGGCGAATCTTTTTAGCACTGGTTTTATTGCCAAACTATTGGGGAATTATTTGATCAATGCGGTTAGTTTTCTCTAGGGTGAATCCGAAGCAGCAGCACATTGTATTGTATTCTTTTAACGAGAAATATAGTGCCCCCCTCTTGTCTGGAATGCTTTCTAGCTTCGTTGTAAAACGCTAAAAACTAAACAATTGCCTATTTTTCTCTGTAATGGATGTCTTACTGTTTTGAGCATCCTCTCGAGAAGAAGTTAAATATAGATGATTAAATACAAATTATTCTGAAACCAATTTTGTTTTAGCGCATCCATTAATAATGTAGCATGGAATGACCAATGTGATTTGTAGGTCGGAGTTTAGAGAGCACACATTGTCGGGGAAAGGTCGAGTAGACTTTGGTTCAAACTTTGAGGACATTCACTGGTATGCCAGCTTGCGTGTTGTCATTGCACACGTACACAAACCATATTGTGACTACTGGTTTGTTTTACACTGCAACATTTACAAACTTTTATGGTTTGTGAGTTTTGAGATGGTTCGTTCATTAATGCCTCTTCCGATGTTTCGTAAACTTGATTTGTTTTACGTCTCTTAATGGGTGTCTTGAATTTAAAGTTGCAAAAGCCATATCTGGTGTTGAAACTCCTCGTAAAGATGGTCTGTGAAGCTTGAATAATCACAACATGTCACTAACGAAGAGAAGTTTAGTGAGTCCCATAACTATTTTGGGAGGATTCTGTATTTTGCGATGCTTGGTCATTTCCACGAGTGAGTGTTTGGCCTGTGAGAAGGCACTGGATTCAATCCGAGGTCATCGAGTCACAAAAGTGTGTAACACTGAAAATCTCCGCACAGGTTGATTCAATAATCCATCACAGTACTGTCACTGTGTGGCTAGCTAGCAGCCCCAGCCTACAAACATCTGGTATTCCTAGTCTCCCGTCCAAGTACTCACCAGACTCTGTTTATCTTATGAGATCCGACGAGATTGGGTGCATTCAGGGTGATTTGGTCATAGGCAATGAATGGGAGGTCAGGTCACCTCTTTGTTGGTGGGATTAGATTGGCCACCTGCCAAAGCCAGGATTGAATCTAAGTTGTTGATGTTGGCCTATAAGGTTTTGTGTGGGAGAGAAGTTCCCAATTGCTTTTCAGATTTTATTGAGCAGCTAAATGTTTTTTTTTAAGTCATGGGTTAATTCCTGCAAGTTTGCATGGCTCGTTAATAGTGTTTCTCTTACGGGGCTCTTTCATGGTGAATTATCCTTGACTCATTTTTGCAATTGTGGTTTGCACTCACAGATTGCTCGGCAATGTGCTGAAAGAAAATCACAGAGTCAACCGCAACATCGCGATGGGTAATGATACATCATCCGGTATACATGCTGTGTGAGGTTATTTGAATGAAAGGTGGAAATAATTTATTGGAATTGTGAAGCTTTGTAATACTTCACCAAGCATAACAAACAAATCTTTATGGTACCGTAAAAACAGGCAAGTCTTCTCTTGCATTCCGGTTGCAGTGGCATTTTAAACCACCCGAAATTATAACACAATGCCGCAGTTATGGAGGAAGCTGCTATCTATCGTCTTAAATGCCATCGCGGTCGGTTAATGTAAAATGGTACGGGAAGCAAGAGCGATCCCATCTTGCGCTAAAGCCAAGGAAGCGAAGCATTACCCAAAGCTGATCTATCCTTGTGTGCAAGCTGTTGCTGCCAAGACTCTTGTCAGCCAGTGTGTTTACACAAAACATAATAAAACTCGAAACTCAAAGTAAGATTTGTGCGCGTGGAAAAATATCCATTTAAAGGGCTCGAAACATTGTTTGTAAAACCGAATCAAAATTTATAGCCGCGGCCGAAATGTCGTGTTTGTGTTTGTGGCCGTGCGGCGACCGCATGCCGTGCAAATAGGTGAGAGAGCCACGTGTTATTCCAGCCCCACAGCGAGCGGGGGTGTGCGTGGGTGCGTGTGGGTGCGTGTGTGTGCGTGCGGGGTGTGCGTAAACCACTCGGCAAGTTAGAGCCACAGCGCGGAGCTCCGGCTGTGTCTGAAGTCTAAACAAATCCTCGCGTGGAAAAAAAAGTGTGTTTTTTTTGCCACTCCGCTCCTAGCGTTTGGGAGGAGGAGTAGGGTGGGGGCTGCGCGCGTGTGTGTGTGGAGCGGTGGCCCAGTGGTTAGCGCGCTGGGCTACAAATCTGGCGACTCGAGTTCGAATCCCGCTCACGGGCCAACACCGGTGACGATTTTCTGCCTCCCCTAGGTCGACTCCTAGCCTCAAATGAGTACCTAGTGCGGTGTGCAAACATCGCTACCAGGGAGCCAAATGCACCCACCCCCTCGTGTGCCTTGTCGACCTTCATAGGTGCTTGCTAACGGCACTTGCCCCTACAGTCTGTTAAGGCTACACGGGGGATCTTTGTCTTTGTGTGTGTGTGTAATCTGAGCGCCCATGTGTCTTGGCGGTCGCTGTGCGCCGTACGTACGGCGCTCAGCGACCGTTAACCCGGCTTGATCTCTGCGGGGCCGCGTTCGGTGGGAATGGTCGCCCCGGCGCTGGCCGGCTGCCTGACCCAGGTGGAATTCTTTACGCCGCTCGGACCAGCAGCACCCCTCGGTAAATAATCGGGTGACAGCGGCAGGGCCCTGCTTTTCGTCAGCACGGGGTGATTGGGGTTGTAATTTGTGCGTGCGCGTGTTGGCGTGTGTGTGTGCCGTGCTGGCCTTTGTGGGTGCTCGCTAACAGCACTTGCCCCAAAAAAGTATGTTAAGGCCATCGGGGGGAGATCTTTGTCGTTGGCTTATAATAATAATAACGTTACATTTATAACGCGCACATATTCAGTCACTGTCGAAGGTACTCACTCATTCGACAAGAGAACGACTCGGAGGCTTGTGCTGTGTGATGTGCCGTGCTGGCCTTCGTAGGTGTTCACTAACAGCACTTGTCAGCGTAGACTCCAAGGGGGCATCTATCTTTGTGCGCGTGTGAAGGATGGAGTGGTGGCGCAGCGGTTAGCGTAACCGCGCTTTGCGGACACGAGTTCGATTCCCGTGATGCACAACGAACTTCGAGCGAGCAATTCCAACGCCGGAGCCGTGCCTTCGCCTCTTGATTTTTTCTACGTGCGTGGCATGGCAGAGTGGAGCGGCGGAGAGCAGTGGGAATGTGTTGTAATCGTTAGCATGGGCGCACGGTTTGGATGGCACAGCTGACTGGGATTGGCACTAAGGGGTTCTTGGCCAGCAACTGCCCCGCAGGTGTTTCTGGTTTCCTAACTCCTGCTGCTAGACATGTCCAGCCTCCCCTTTAAGATGCCCCCACCGGTAAGATTTCGAGGCTGTTCTGTCCAGCTCGGTTATGTGTTTTTGGGTATGAACAGAGGTGAAAGTAAGCCGGTCCAGTTCGGTACGGTGCGCCGGTTAGGAAAGTGGCCTAAGTGCTCGGGTAAAATAGGCTAATACAGTTTGATTCTCGAGTATTGGTAGTAGTTTTAAGTGTCAAAGTCACGCAGAGGGCTTCATGAAGTTAAGCGTCTAGGAGTGGAGGTGGGCCAGGGCAGCTCTGATACGGCTGTACCAGTAAGAAACGCAAGTTACTTTACTTTTACCCTTGAACAAGTGATGATCTTTCTACGGGTGCTCCGGTCGCCTCCCAGCTGAAGCACATAAATAACACGGTCCCAGCCTACATCAGACATCAGCCGGAGCCGCCGGCAATGCTGTACAATGAAAGGAGACGTGAGCTGCTCGTCGCAGTTCTGCAGAAGCTGCCAGCACGTGCAGCGAAACGTCGGACGTCCAGTCAAACAGCCCCCCGTGCCGTGACCCGGTGTAGATGTTATCCAGCTAATGCGTGCACACGTGCATGTAAGATCCAACTGTTGTCACGGGTCGGCCGGGATTACGACGATCCGACCAGCGCTGTATAGGGTTGCAGTGAGCCGGAGCCTATCCCGGCAGGCGCATGGCGCAAGGAATGGCTAGACCCATGATGGGACGCCAGTTCAATCCCAGCTTGTGTAATGGTAATAAATAATATTTATAACGCGCACATATTCATTAAATTTCGAAGGTAATTAATTCGAAGAGAGAACGACTCAGAGGTGCGAGGAAACCGCAGAGAGGCAGAGGAGGCAGCCAGGCGTCCTGTATATTAAAAAGGGGGCATAACAAAACGGGCCAGCCCTCCTGCAGCACCCAACCCCTTCCCGACGCAGGAATCCCGTAAAGAGCTTGCAAGCTCACTGGGTATTTATCTGCTGTAATAATAAACATCTATATATCTATATCTATGAGACTGATGCCAAACGATACGCCTGAAAACACATCGCAGAAAGCTGTCCCCGCACTATCGATGCAGGTTTTCATGGCTCGATGTATCAGAATTGCCCTCAAGAGCTGGTTTCGGGATACCCGTGCCGAACGTTCCTCACCTCGACACGGCTATCTTGAAAGAGCAACTCTTGAGAGCAATTCCCAACTACGCGCCCTGTTTTGAAACGAAACCCCGAACCCTCGCAGCGGAAACACCACCTGCACCATTTTTGCAGAGACTCGACCAGTTTCCGCGTGGTCCTGTGACACTCCTTCACTTTCGCGCCCACTCTTTCACCCACAATGCCCTCTGGTATGAAGGAGGAACATTTGGGAAATCAGTGGCGTCGTTTGCGGATAAGTAATAACCACGGTTGTAATTATTTCGTACGGGAAAAAAAAGTTCACTGGAAGTTTAACCCGTACGAAATAAACGGCCTATTGCGCAGAGAACGCTGGGTGTTTTATTTTTTTTGTGGGGGGGGGCAATGCATTTCAATTGAGAAAAAGCTAAACAAACGAATCTCACAGTGTTCCATTGTAATACGAAGAACGAAAAAATAACACACAACCTGTCATTTGAGCAGCGTGCAGTAAATCATAATATTTGTATAGCTATTAAACCTTAATTGTTTCATCCTTGAGGTGGAGTTAACCTTTGCGCAAATATTAACAATTAGTATCAATGTTACGGCACGCTTTCAGTCCACTGCTGGATGAAGGCCTCGGCACCCCGGGAGGTCCGTGCGTGGGGGTTGTTTGACCGCACGTTGGCCCTGTGGCCGCCAGTTCGCGTTGTCTGAGGGCCGTGGGTAGCGGTCCAGAGCCGTCTCGGATATCATTCGCCACTGCCGATAGCCGTTGCCAGGAATAGAACTCAGGTCGCTGGGTTAATTGCACGGTTGTGCTAACCACTGCAACGCTGTTCTTCCCTCCCCCCTTGAAAACACGACTCGCTCCAATTTGTTGGCAATAAATCTTGTTGTAGCACGTGATGCAATTGGTGAAAAGAGGATATTGCGATTGACGTGAGTGTATTAGAAAATTATTTTACTGTCGAGTTTTTCGTTTGGCCATCTAGCAGCCGGCGTAATTAACATGAAACACAGGCCGGCAAAGCAGAGTCAGATTAATGCCGAATAATTGTGAGAAACGTCGCGGTTACGAATAAAAAAAAATCCGCTAACGTTTATACGATTAGGGTACCGTGTAGTCATTAATGAGGTAATGGTAGCTTTTCTTTTTCTCATAGAATCTACAGAAGCAGAACAAGTTAAACCCAGACATAAAGCAGAGGCTGGTCATTACAGAGACTGAGGCCTGTGTTTTTCTGACGTATTTATTTTCGTGAAACAAAGTGCATACTTCCTGTTAGGGAAACATTTTTAACGGATTTATTTATGTTTACAAAATCTCACACCACTTGCGAGTGTGACAACACACGCAGTAAATTAGCGGCAGGGTGAATTTATTGTGCGAACCACGTTTTAAAAGTCTTCATTATTTGAAAGTTTGCAGTGAATTTTTATTTTCCACGTTCATCGCCCCCCAACCCCACCCCTCTGGTGCCATTTACACTCATAAACTAAAACAACAGTGGTCAACAATGAAAGAACATGGTCACAAGACCATTTCAAACACTTTAACCATTACGCCGAGACATCTGGCAATGTGCGCCGTCGAGAGCAAAGTTCCCTTGCCTCGGAGGTGCTAATCCAGTCTGAGGACTGAAGGTTTCAATCAAATCTGCTTTCGTGTGCGTGCGGTGCACGATGTGCCGATGCAGTTCAGTGACCCCGAAAAACGAGTCTCGCTGAGATCACACCTCTCTATCGTCCAGCTGAATCCCCCTCGGTCGTTGTGTGGATAAACGAGCAAGCCTCAAGCTCACCAGATTTTTTTTCCTCCGGTCTTCCTTTATTTCTTTGTGTCTTGCTTTTTCTGGGCCTCCCCCTCTCTCTCTCTCAGTCTCTTCAGAGCAGGAATTTGAGGGAATTTTTCAATAAACCACTTCTCTCTGAAGTAAACAGTGCAAGCAAGCCCCTTAGGCAAGCCTTTGACTAATCAGATAAAAAAAACCCATTTGTGCCGCTGTGGCCTGTGCCACAGATGTGGTAACCCTATCGGCTTGACTGATCCCAACGCGAGCGAGCGCCGTTATTAAAAATGGCCTCGCCTCTCCTGTCTCCTCCCACGTTTGGGTGCGTTGACGCTCATTCCTGACCATGCCCGAAGGATGCTCGTCGGATGCCTGCGATCACCCATCGGTCCGTTCCGGAAGACGGTTTGCCGGTGCGTCTCGGCGTCGACGTAACCGTTGCGGCACCAGTGGTCGTTTCTCAACCGCGGTGTTCTGCACCAAATGCGAAAATGTTCTGGAGAATATATATATATTTTTTCAGATTGGAGGCCCAACTGTGAGATTGCTTTTCGTGCGATAGTGCGTATCTCTGGCTGCGGATGCTGCATGGAGCAGTGGTTGGTTAGCGCACTGGGCACGCAATCCAGAGAGCGACCACTTTGGTTTGTGACGATGGAAACGATTTTAAAATCCCTCCGCCTCAGTCCAGCCAGCGTTGTAAATGGGTAACACCATAATCGATCGGCAAGTTGTGCATGGTGGAATAACGTCTGTGTACTCGTACCTCTTCCAAGACGTTTAAGAGTTGGCCAAATATCAACTCGGGGTGGTCTATTCAGCCACCTCGAGTCGAGGCCCTTTTAGCCAGCAGTGGTCTGAGCAAAGAATCGCGGGGCTGTTCCTTCATATCTCTGCTAGCTCGTCATTCACGATGTCAGCGGTGAACATCGTTCAGCAAGCAATTCCTCTTGAGCTATAACGCTACACTAAAATAAAATGTAACTTTGGTCGCGTGATAAAGTCTGTAGAATTAAAGTTAGAACAATGCTGCCTTGCGAATACTTGAGGCTATGAAATTAATCGTAATTCGCTTCAGTGGTCTAATGCAGGGGTTCTCAACTTTCTGCACCTCAAGGACCACTTGGGCCACTTGGGTCTGGTTTCCACGGACCACTAGGTAGCTTGTTGGGGTCTTCAGATTAAAATACCATGATGCATTCCACAGCAGTGGATGAGGATGTGCGTCAATATTGTCAACAAATGCCGTACGTCATTAAAGTGGGTTTTGAAAAGGTGCCCAAACGGCTTAAGGGGGTAATACCGTGTCAGAGCAATGAGCCATCAGCACCGAGATCCTGAAATGTTCACTTGGCACCTGCGAGCAAACTGATTTCATCACTCCGTCTCCTCGGTGGAGGTGCTATTGGACATGTTCCATTCGTGGGCTGCCACTCCTTCATTATTCTTGACCATCAGCCATCGACCCTTCTCTTGATGTGTCCTGCCCCCGGCCACATTGACTTGCTCTTTAACAGTTTAAATGATGTAATCTACCTGTGAAACTTCTCGTATTGGGGGCGGCACGGTGGCGTGGAATTTGCATGTTCTCCCCGTGTCTGTGTGGGTTTTTTGCCAGGCACTCCGGTTTGCTCCCACAGGCCAAAGGCATGTTGCTGCATAGGTTAATTGGTCTGTGGACTAAATTGCCCCCGTGCCCTGTGATAGGCTGGTGTGCCAGCCTGGTCATAGCCCTGCCTTGTGCACTGTGTCTGCCAGGATAGGCTCCGACTCACCTGACCCTCTACAGGATTAAGCGGTTTCTGACAGTGGATGGATGGACCTTCTCAAATCCACGTGTTCTTTGTTACATTGGTTCTTAAATAATTATTGAATATACTTTCTGTTTTGCATCAAACATGTTTTTAAATGATATGCCCGATCTTGTTTAAAACGTAACACACTTGGATCATTTGTTTTTGTTGGCCGCGTTGAACAATGCTTTGCAATACAGAGGTTTTAAATCGGCGCGGAATGCACGAGTGTTTTGGAGGCAGATGCATAATGCGTTAAAGCGTTTCGTTGTGACATCCTTCACATTCTTACAAAAGTGTGCTGAGAAATGCGCTTTGCCTCCAATGTTCTTTTTTGCACTTATTTATTTAACAAAAAACACTTTATTAATCATACCTGTTCCAAAAAAGTGCAAGTAAAGGTCACGCTCAAAACAAAAAAATCCTCGCAAATTCAAAAAAACCGTTGTCATTTGCACCGTGCGTAGCTTTTAATCAAAACGCCTGGGTATTTAGCAACGTGTTTTTTTTTTACTCGGTTGGGGGGGGAAACGTAAATCCTTTACGAGCTGTAATGGCCCATAAGGCAGTTTATCAATCTCGCGTAAAGAAAATTAAATGCAATACACTCACGTTGGCAAAGCGCCGTGCTCCCGCTGTCACGACTCGTTATTTCATAATAAATACGCTAACACGTATTTATATGCAACCAACACGAGCGCGAGAAATGCCGCGTGGTCTGACCGATATTTTGGGGTCCCCGAAGGACCACCGGGCGCTTGTAATGTATCGGTCGGGCTATTAAACTCCTGAGTTCCTTCCCCGCTCAAAAAATATCGTGACCACCCCCACGACCGCCGAGCATGAGTCCTTCGCAGAGTCACGGGCGCTCAACGTCTGCGCGGCACGGGAGGCTGCTCTGTGCACAGTACGACAAACGCACGGCTCGTCAAATCCTGACGGCCCGGTGTTTACGGACTCGCCGTAAAGCCGTATGAAAGCACCGGTAATGCCAGTGCCTGTTTCCTCACTATTTTTTTTTTCCGTAACGCTGATAGATTAGCTTGGAAGTAGCGATTATCGGCGTAAGGCACTGCCACTAGAATGCAAGGTATGTCTATCCATAATAACAAGGTGTGTCTATCCATAATAATACTTTGTTATTGTATCTGGTATTCGTATGGTTTTAGTTTGAAAAAAAATAAATTTCGGTGCAAAAAATAAGACCAAATTGATATGGCGTGACAAAATAATTCCTGTAAGTGCGTTCCGAGCTTTTCCAGCTGAGGTTGAGGATTTGCCACAGTTCATCGGCGCCTTTTCCAGCCTGCTAGCTGGCAGCGTTAATTTGGTCAGCATTTTTATTTTAGTGAATGAGACAACCTGTCGAATTGTATGCATCTGTTATCCATCTTTGTCCGTCGACGACTAAGGCCGTCAAAGGTTTAGTCGGACACTGTTATTAAACATTTGTTTGACGGGCACAGTATTCTCATTTCGGCCAATCGGCGAACTCAGTTTTACACTGAACTTATTTTCACACGCGTACATCACGTCGGCAATTATAATCTGTGGGTTTTGTCGTTTTGTCAATGCCGTGCGGTTTCCCGAACAAAGTTGTTAGACGAAATAATTCTAATAAATTTCACCTCGTCACGTTCGCGCTCTGGTCTCTGGCGGACGGTAGTCATTGGCGTCGCGACCTCTTGACTGATTTCGTCCGCTCACAGTCTTCGTCGGCCACGGTCAAGAAAACATTTGCGTCGACAAATACTTCCGTCGCTCCGTTCGTTCTCACGGTTCGGCACCGCCGGCGCGAAGCACCAGAGGCCGATCCGCGTCGCGCGGAGACGCACATCCGACGCGATCGGTCACTAAGGTACGGCCAGGGGTCGGGTGGCAGCGACGGGACATTGGTGTCGTTCGTGAGACCGGGGTTGCTATCGCGAGGGATGCCAGGCGGGGTATTTTCTTTCCTTTCTCTGCTGGAATTCGCCACAAAGTGCTGTTTACGACCGGGGCGGCAGCGACAGTAGTAGGTTTTGCCCAGCGTGAGCACCGGTTAGCACGGATGCTCTCCTAAGTAAACGGGAGCGCCCCGTTTATTTGGTTTAGTTGAAGGGGGGGGGTGATGGAGCAGGGTTAAAAAATGCGTCGGGAAGACAGGGAGCCCCCATTAGCGGGGGTGCCACAGGAAAGGACACCGGTTGAAAAAACAGCAAAATCAAGGGCGACTTTTTCAGCTCTCGCTAACCCACCGGGGAGGCTATGCCAGGTCAGCGGCTAATAGAACAGTGTTAAAGTGTCGCGATTTAAGCTGATTGCGCCGCCTTTCATGCGGCTCCGCGGCATCGTTTGATATCGCGAGTTCGATTAAACGTCATTAATCTCTTCCTTGCTTGTTTGTTTATTTGATGACCCGAGTGAGTTGTTATGACGACGTTGTTTGAGCCAACTATTTTAAATAGCGCTTTGTTTCTCCATTACAGTACTAATTTATCATGGTAACCTGAGGCCAGTCGGGCTCCCACGTTGTGGGGTCACGCCGCTAAGTGCTGCAGAGAAGGGCTCCATTAATTTCAGTTCAGTGGAACAACCCCTGAGATAAACACAGGTTGGGAATTACCTGTGGCGTGAGTGAAAACGACGAATGGATTTGTGGGCAATGTGACTTGTGGAGTCCAAATTGTGCGCGCCTGTTCTATAGCCACGTTTCCCTGTTCGCTGATTTACCCTGATATTCTAGACCCACGCTGCTGGGAAGAACAAAAAAATATATATTTAAAAAAGAAAGGACAATTTGAGGCTCTACAAAGCGTATAATTATTGTACACACGAGAACCCAGATAACGTTCGTGAAAATGTATACTGTTTAAACATGCTTAAAAACGTGGACCGCTGAATTTAATTTGGCTTGTAAGATAAGCTTCTTGGACCAATTTGTTGGTCGAGAAAACAAAAACTTTGCGTTTGAAAAAAGGGGGAAAAAATGTCACAGCGTATGAAATCAATTTATCATTTTAGTCTCAATTACACGGGCAATACATGACGGAAGGTTAAAGTTTCATTGCTTCAAAAATTAA
>JAZEWU010000019.1:3138042-3148491 GCA_036362915.1 Geotria australis | reverse complement strand
GGGTGGCTTGGTTGTGCGAAGCAGATTGGCCAAATCTTCGGTGCTTTGAAAGATAGCTGCGCGGAGTGTGGCTGCGGCGCTGGGATGTTATCGCTGACTTCGACAGAGCGTCTGGATAGCGCTACCGCTCAGCACGCTGGCCACGGAGATAGTTTCCACAAACGTTAAGTTCCTGCAGATGCCGATTAGTTTCAACAAAAAAGCTTCCCCGACTACAAAATGATGGAAAATATAATAATACCGTCTGTGCTGATGTGGGTTTGTCACGGCTCGATGCATGAGAATCGCTCTCCATAGCTGTTCTGTCAGGATAGCCGTATCGAGTATCCCTTTGCGACGTTTCGCCTTCCACGTTGGTGGCATCATCAGGCGTTTCTTAAAAACCCTTGGCACGGCTATCCTGAAAGAATAGCTATGGAGAACGATTCCCAATTATTCCATCTAATATAAATTGTATATTAAAGATGCTACGGTGGTGGTGATGATGATGATGAAGTTCTCTAATGACGAACAAGTGAGTTTTCCTTGAATAACTGCAGATACACAGGTTTCTGTTCCTCAAGGGAGAAAAAATCATTGCAAGGTTTCACCGGTATGGGCACTCCGGTTTCCTCCCACAGTCCCAAAGACATGCTGCTGCATAGGTCAATTAGCCTGAGGACTAAATTACCCCGGTGCCTTGTGATGGACTGATGTCCCATTCAGGGTATAGCCCTGCCTTGCGCCCTGTATCTGCCGGGATAGGCTCCGGCTCACTGCGACCCTGTACAGGCTTTAGTAGTTTCTGACAAAGCATGGATGGATTGTTTCACCGATTCAGTAAGGGCTTCAAATCATTGAGATAGTCTCTCTCTCTCTCTTGAGTGGAGAGAGATATCTTTTACAGAGATTACGGAGGTAGGGCTGGGGGGTGGGCAGTGTGGGCGGAGCAGATTACCAGCGAAATCAGAACACAATGGTCAACTCATTTGAAGGGCATCTCGAGAGCTTTACGATCTTATTGCAGCAGATTATTCCAACAGTGCACCTCTTGTGTACCTAACGCTGAGCGCTGCTGCGGCCGCGCTGACGATGTGTTCCAACGTGAACTTTGACCCCGCTGCGTGTGCCCTCTGCTAGCTGTGGAGGTCATGCTGATGGGCGGGATGAGGACTCGGTGTTTACAGACGAATAACGTCGTCCAGTTTGCGTGCTCGTCCATGTACCGCACTGTTGATTCGCAGTCATTCGGACGGCCCTGTTTTGCGAAATATAATAATATTGACTGAACGTTGTGCCTTTCTAAGTGTCGTATAAACTTGCATGAAAAACGAGAGGGGGTAATTTTCCTCGCGTAGAGGTGGTGATATGTTTTATCTCACATGTGCCATGTGTAACCCATCTTTTGAAAAATAATATCATCGGCAATGAATACGGCTTAGTTTTCGGTTTCCACCCTTTAATTAAATGTAACATTCACTCTGTTTATGTTGTTCTTTTCCTGAGATTAAAAAAAATGCCAGGTGTTCTGCAAGTCCTTTTATGATTCTCCTTTTCTGATGTGGTGCATTTTAAGGATAGTGAGAGATTAATGACATCGGGAGGTTTAATGTTTAGAAATTTGATATTTTAAAATGTAAGCGTACAGCGATTAAATCAACTTGTGACCACGGCCTTCACTTTTGTTTGATCCATTCACAGCAAATGCTGCAGTGCTCACTTCTACTGATAAATGTTAGATAAGTTGATGTACGGTGCATAAGAAAAATAAAACTGTTAGCTAGTACACCAAATTACTGAAGAGTTCATTATTATCCACTCCCAGAGTACTCGTCCTGCAGGCTACTTTTTCCAAGCATGTAACACGTTCTTCTGAGATGTCACGCTCATGACGTTTTGTGATGTTGTTGATGATTTGTTCTGCTGACATGACTGCTTTGACCTGGATTTATTTTCGATGTCCTTTTGGGAATATTGTCGGGACTCCAAATTTTCAGTAGAAAAATCAATGAGTAGGAAGTAAAGCTTAAAGCCCTGGTGTTGTGCAGATCAAATTAGAAAAATACGAACTCTGTAACCTCAGTGCGGATATGCATGCATACATACATGATGCCTGATGATGTTTCCAACGTGGGAGGCGAAACGTCGCGAGGGAGAGAGGGAGATCGCTCGACAGGGCTTCGACAGGGCTATACCGAAAGAGCAGCTCTGACGAGCAACCATCAAATGTACACACTGTAAAGCAATGTGTGGCGCTTTAATCATTACTGTTCCATTACATGATAAAATCACGTAAAGGCAATTTAAAGTGTGCGTATATATATACCGCAAAATATGACAGTGAAAGGTTAAAAATGTAATTTTAAAAGTATGTAAAGAGCATATTTAATTTTGTGAATTCAAAAGTAGGAAATATGTTGTTTGCCAGTTTAAGCTGCCGGTTTACATGTTGATCCATGTTGATCTGGGTTGGCCGGTTTCCCCCAAATGCTGCGGGTATTACAGCAGAAATTTACGGCCAGATGTCCTTTCTGACGCCAACCTCCTTTAGTCGGAGGGTCTTCAGATCGTAATTTGTCTCGAACCTCCCCCCAGACCTGTTTCACCATGCGAGACCCTAGCAGGAGTGCTGAACGCCAGGTGACATAGCTCTGGGGATCATTGGAACACAGAGACGGTAATAATAAATAACAGTCCATTATCAATCCACTGCTGGATGAAGGCCTCTCCATGCCGTCACAGTCATGGAGGCTATTTGACCATATCTCACCTTGCTGGTCCGGTCAGTGCAACTTGGTGGAGGTCAGCAGAGGGGAAGGAAAACAGGTTCACATTACCTTGTAATTGATATCGTATGATTGGCATGTCTTAAGCGTCTTGTTTTGAAAATCTTTTGGCTGCTGCTTGTGTATATACATTAGTTTGGTTTCATTGTAGAGTACAAGCAGCTGGTTTGAATAGTAGCTGTGGAGCAAATATTGAAGTTTGCCCGTTTTCAAAAGTACATTATTATTATTGTGCTGTAGTTAAAGCAGGACAACGGTTGACTTGCCGCAACGTGGTCAACATCGTTTGTCCGCTAGGAGCGACCGGCTCCTGTCATGTGAATGTGGAGTATCCACCACCGGCGTCGAGCTGCCACCAGAGATGAGCGCTGCCCCAAACGCTCGTTGGAGCATGACTCTGACTCAAATTACAGCACTCTGCTTCAGCAAAGCGGGTTTTTCTGGACTGTAAATCACATTCAAATCACCGACATTCCCACAGTGGAAGTTGTACAGGCTGGCGTGCCTGTCTGGAGTAATAAACTGCGTCCAGGGTTGCGGGTCCTTGCCACATCCTTTCTCATTTCCTCGCTACTCTTAACTAGTACTCAATAAAAACCTCCTTGAGGTCCCATCCCACCCCATCTGTGGCGTGCCAGTTTATTCTGCTAAAGAACACAGATTAATTGCCGCTACCTTTTGGGGGTTGGGTTCCAGGACGCAGTTGCGGTTGCGTGGCATCACGTATTCTGCCTTTGTTTCTACTTAAATGTTTAGTTACCCAGGAAATCCTCACCGAGTTTCAAGACTGTGTATTTTTTTTCTTCTTCAGAAGGCTGTCAAATGGCTTGGTCGAGGAGGCTCTTGCTTTTGATGTTTGGCCAATTCCTGATTGAAATATTGTGTTTACTTGCGTAGATGCATCGGCAACCGACTTGCTCTCCTGTCGCAAACGTACACCTAACGGTGCTTCATGTACTGTCAGACTGAAGTAGGCATGTGACTGCTGTCGCAGCCATGACTCCATAACAAGTGGTATACTAGGTGTTGTGCTCCATGGTGGGGACATGTTTTTTCCTGTTGAAATGAAGACACGTGTTTATATACTGATGGCGGTGTTAATATATTACACTGCCAAATGTAACGTTCGGTGGTTCATGCTCATAGGCTGTGTGTGATCCACCAACCCTAAAGTGCTACCTTATTATATTTATTATTTAAACTTGAAAGTCTATTGTGTGAACCACATACAATGTCTGCAATAGATTGAAATCATAGTATGTTCAACATTTTATTATTACTCGTGCATTTTGTTTACATTAATTTTCACGCAACAAAGTTTACCACGTAATAATAAATACAATGTATGACGTGCACATATTCATTCAATTTCGAAGATATTATTTGGAAGAGGGAACGACTCAGAGCCACAAGGAAACCGCAGCGAGGACGGGAGGGGGGAAGACAGCCACGCGGTTAGCCGGCGCCAACATTGGATGGTCACTGCGTCCTACATATTATATGATGCTCTCGGCCAATTAATTAATAACTCCACAGAGAAATGCGCACGAGGCGGGAATCGAACCGACTCGAGGAGGACTTTGTTTCTCTGAGGCGCAGATGTTACCGCTGCGTAAGGCAGTGCACGGATTAATTTCAAGAAAAAATATTAACATTTAACCAATAATTATTTTTCCTTTGGCCGTTTGCGTGTTCAGTTTATTTGGTGACGCGGATGGGAAATATTCCGCTAAAGGCTGTTTTCCATGCTAAACCCCTGGGGTACCTCAGGAGAGATGTTATATCGAATTAGGAACAACTGAAAATACAGTACAATAATGACAATAAAAACATTTTTTTACCATTTCGAACCCACTGCAGACGATACATGTACTACATTGAGAATGTACCACTTTGATGGTTGCTCTTCAGAGCTGTTCTTTCGAGATAGTCGTGCCGATCTCTCCCTAGCGACGTTTTTCCTCCCACGTTGGAAGCATCATCAGGCGTGAAAACCTACATGAGTATGATGTAGTGCATTGAAAATATAATGTAGTACATTGAGAATATACTACGATTTGCATACATCTTGTTTAGTTCGAATGTAAATTATTGTACTGTCTGTGGAAGCCTATCGTGACAAAAATCACATAGTTTTTTTCTGCTCTCCTAGAACACAGGACCATTACATTAGCCGCGTTAAATGGCAAGCCCTTAATCCTGCCGTAATTGTTTTTGAGCAATTCGCGTAATCCCATATGCATAATTTGGTCTAGAATTGCCTTGTAGAAACACCGTTGCTCAAACAAAAGATGTCCTTTGTGGATTTCAAAACGCTCCGGTCACGTTTGGATTAACATCTGTGGGACTTCTAAGCGATTGGCCGTCAAACCAAGTTTTATTTAATGTTTTTTTTGTTATCTTTAAACAAACGTAAAACGACATGCACATTGATTTGTAGGTTTTCCTTCTTCTTCTTCACGAGGGATGCCACGGCATTCTCATGATTTTTGCCTTATTTCTGCCGCTTATGCGCCTTGGCCGTTTTCACAAACCGCAGAGGAAGGGCCATTTACTAGAAACGCAGGCACGCGCGCCACTTAAACGCCATTCTGAGGCCCGATTTCTAAACTTAGCCTCAGCCAGAGGAGCAGAACCATAGGATGTGGTGGGGTTGGCTGTGTAATTTCCGGCAAGC
Organism: Geotria australis; assembly: GCA_036362915.1. Lineage (NCBI taxonomy): Eukaryota > Metazoa > Chordata > Hyperoartia > Petromyzontiformes > Geotriidae > Geotria > Geotria australis. Next base: position 3,143,049 of record JAZEWU010000019.1, on the reverse strand, counting down.
GGAGAGATCAGGGTTAAATAGCTGCCATTACCGTGGAAGTGAGCCCTGGTGCTACGGGGTTGCAAGGACGTGGACGGGTGGCCTCACTGTTTGCCGCCCAGCCGTTCCAGTCAAATGTAACGCAGCGTGCGGTCCGCAAACACGTCCACTGCTGGATGAGGGTCAGACAATGTTGGCGACGGAGGTTGTACTGATGTAGGCTTTCACGGCTCGATTCGTGATGGTTTACAGTTGTTCTTTCGGGATAGCCGTGTCACTGAGCGATCTCCATCTCTCCCTGGTGACGTTTCGCCTCCCACGTTGGAGGCATCATCGTGGGAGGCGAAACGTCGCGAGGGAGAGATGGAGATCGCTCGACACGGCTATCCCGAAAGAACAGCTCTGAAGAGCAACCATGAGTGTGGTGGTGTCACGGTACTGGCTCGTGTGTCGTTGTAGGGTTGCGTGACGATGCTGATTCTAGATTGTTCGTTAAAACCCACATTTATCTTCTCATGGGTGGGGTTTCCCCAGGTACTCGCTCCGGTTCCCTCCCGCAATAAACAACAACCCATTCAATTAACAATTTAAACAAATGTGCCATTGCAGCACTTTCGTGACACGTGGGTGTTGAAAGTCAGTGACACTTTCTTGTTAAAAAAACAACCTCCTAAATAATCAATACCAATTAGTGAATCTTTGTCAATCCACTGCTTAATGAAGTCCTCTCTCCCCAAGCAGTCTCCATGCCTGACGGTCTGACGATGTAACAATCCAGTTAGCACCTCCTTGCTAGCTGATATCTTTGCTCCATCTCTGCATTTGACATCCTCGAGTGCACTCTGTCCCTTGGCTGCCACGGTTTCGTTAGTCTCACCCACCAGGCATCGTCACCACCGTGACACTCATCACTCTGTACTCCAATCCGAATCAGTTGACTTCGTTTTTATCATGCCCATTAATCACGTGCACGGCAACGGCTTTATGAGCATACTTGAGCTCCCATAAGTCAACGAATCTTATCTCATCTCATTGTCAGAAACCGCTTAATCCTGTATAGGGTTACGGTGAGCCTATCCCGGCAAACACAGGGTGCAAGGCAGGGCTATACCCAGGATCGGACGCCAGTCCATCACAGGCCACTGGGGGCAATTTAGCAGGCCAATTAACCTATGCAGCAGCGTGTCTTTGGGCTGTGGGAGGGAACCAGAGTGCCTGGCGAAAACCCACGCGGACACGTGGAGAACATGCAAACTCCACACAGACAGGCACCGGAGCCGGGATTCGAACCCGGGGGCTTCTTGCTGTAAGGCGGCAGCGCCACTCCCCGCGCAACCGTGGGAGGAAACCGCAGTACCCAGGAAAACCCAGTCAAACATTCTCCGGCAGCGTTTGTTTGTTTATGCAAACAAACTCTCGTCTATACCGATGTAGGTTTTCACAGCTAGATTAATGATGGTTGCTCTTCAGAGCTGTTCTTTCGGGATAGCCGTGTCGAGCGTTATCCCTCGCGCGACATTTCGCCTCCCACGTTGAAAGCATCATCAGGCGTTCCAACGTGAGAGGGAGAGCGCCCGACACGGCTATCCCGAAAGAACAGCTTTTGAAGAGCAACCCAGCTGTTTGTTATTGTCCACACTGAGTGCTGTGTACATTGCGCCGGTATTGTCACTGCTCGGAGCGGAGGGGAGACAAGCGAGTGAGAAGAGGTCACTGGAATGTGCTGATCATTTCTGCCGAATTCCTTTCTCGAGCCGCCCAGGAATGTGAGTGGCTCCCAGCAGTCGAGCCCTCTATTATCATACAGACTGGGCCCTCGGGCCATTGCCGGCCGGTAGTCGGGCCGCAGCCAACAGCCACCCTCCGCTGGCAGCAGGGAAGCGTGTCCCCCCCAGAGTCGTCATCATTAGCGTCCTTGTAGCCGCCTAATGGGATTTTAGTGGCTGCGTTCGCCAGTGGGACCAAAGCACTCGGCGTGCATTTAATGATGTTCGGCGCAGGACTTGCAATGTTTTGCATCATTATCGTAGCGCTGCCGCCCCACAGCAAAAGGCCCGGGTTCGAATCCCGGCTCGGGGGTCTTTCCACGTGGAGTTTGCATGTTCTCCCCGTGTCCGCGTGGGTTTTCGCCGGGCACTCCGGTTTCCTCCCACCGCCCAAAGACATGCTGCCAGGTTAATTGGCCTACTGACTATATGTTCCTCCCGGTTTCCTGTCATGGACTGGCGTTCTATCCCAGCTTTAGCCCAGCCTTGCGCCCTGTGTCTGCCGGGGTAGGTTCTAGCTCACCGCGACCCTGTACAGGATTCAGCGGTTTCTGACAATGGATGAATGAATCTTCCGCTTGCAGTGTTTGGAGGCAATCGATTGTGTTTGATCGCTGTATGAGGTACGCGGTGGCACTACTTGACCCCTTCAGAGGCGCGACCATTCACTGCGACGTTTAAAAAAAAAGAATGAACATTTGAATGGGAATCGCGACCCCGAATCACATCGCCTCCCCGCGGGGAGAATTGCTGAAACCCGACCACTCGTATGCGCTCCGGTTGTAAGTCAATGTCAACGCTTTTGTCGTAACATCGTCATTATTAACCATCGGGTGTCGATTTCGTCAGTCCGATCGTTTGTCATCGGCCCACCGGTGATCTCTGTGTAATTCCAAGCATGCGCCTATCTGTGTGCTTCTCTAACTCACACTTATCACGTTTCCTTTTCCACTTGAGTGGAAGCCCTTCCGCTGGCAGTGGCGTGAGCCGGCAATTGCTCAACTGCACCTTTACTTTTTCATGTCCTGTTACGAACAGCAGCAGCAACAGCAGCAATCAATCGTCCTTTGCACCCAATTAGGGCAGTGTGTAGATTTAAATTGGTTCATCAGGCTTAATGGAGAACAAATTTCGGTTTAAAGTTGAAACTTCCAAACAGTCGCAACTCGAATGTACGTGTAATTATAACTAATTGCCCGCCATTGCTTAACGTTAACTCAAATAACGTTACCCGCATTTTACGTAACATTTTGTTTTCGCTGGCTCTGGTTACACTTGAATGGGAAGGTCGGACTCGGACGAGAGAGAGAAAGGTCACGTTCGTGTCGCGTATCAATAGGCGTACGATGCTACGGATGAAATCCGCCGTCGTTCGTTTAACTTCCGCTCAGTAACTATTACTGCGGCCCTGTGAAAATGGGGAAAAAAAAACACAGCGGAAGAAGTAAAAAAAAAGATCAAACTTGTGAAAGGTCACGTCGAAAAGTTCCAACCTTGGTACACGCAGTACAAGCTCCGCGCGACTGTATTTTCAATAATAACAGCAGACGGCGAGTGAACAAGCCTTGTCGAGCAAGATTGCAAACAGGTGGAAAGCTCAGAGGCGATGTTCACATGATCAAAGCCCAGCAAAGCATCTAACTTTTTTTTAGCACTTGTTTCATTAGTCTATACCACCCATGGCCCCAGGGAAGGCAGCACTGATTTTTTTTTACCCTTTGTGTGTTTTTTTTACATTTTGGTTCTGAGGAGTGAGGCACGTTTTGGGGGGGTTGGGGGAGCGAGGTGTTGTTGCAATGCAGGTGAAATTGCGAGCGTTCAGAAGTGAATTGTTTACAATTCACAGTGTAAAGATGTTTTTCTCCTGGTTTTTTTTTTAGAAAACAAACGGTTTGGTTGGTGGTGATACAATGGGTCAATGTACTGATGTTGGTTTTCATGGCTCGATTCATGATGGTTGCTCTTCTGAGCTGTTCTTTCGGGATATCCGTGTCGAGCGATCTCCATTTCTCCCTCGCAACGTTTTGGCTCCCACGTTGGAAGCATCATCAGGCTTTGAAGAGCAACCATCATAGTGGGTTGAAGTCGGGAATTATTATGGTCTCGTAAAGCGAATGGAAATTTGACGTGATGTGTTTTGAACAAAGTTAAAACAGCGATTTATTTGACAGGCGCTGCCACCGAAATTGTTCATTGATATGGACACCTTTTGACAGTCATTGTTGTGCATTAAAAACAAATCCACTTTACTAACGTGTACATGTAAAGTTACTTTGTCAATCTACTGCTGGATTAGGGCCTCCATATAATTTGCTGGCCTAATGATTGCACATCGCCACACGTGTTAGTCTACAGGCCAGCTGCTGATGATTCATGTCCAATCCACTACCGGGTGATTCATGTGCAATCCACTGCTGGATGATTCATGTTTCGACGCCACGCAGGTCGCGCGGAAGGAATGATCTGACCATACTTTCACCGTGCCGGTCAGAGCGAGTTGTTAAAATCTTAAATAACGCTCCTCTCAATATTTCCCTGCATACAACGCCGAGCGTAAAAACCGAGACGTTGTTTCGCTAAACAAATCGTTGTTTACGCTCAGCATGTGCATTGGGGGCGGTTGAGGTGTGCGTGATTTGTGTAGACGCAGCCAGAGGCGGTCGTTATTACTCCTCTGCGGAGTTGATAATGTTCCCGCACGCGTGCAACGTCATCCCGCCCGACCGCGTTTCTCTGCCACTGCATTCGGAAGTCTTAACATCTCCGGCGTTAAACCTTCAAAGGGCTTCGAAGAGCAACAGGAAAGGCCGTGGCTTGGAATGCGAGCTGGTTCGTGAAAGCGCCACAGAGAGGAGGGTGGGGGCGAGTGATGGATCGGTAACCCGCTGTCATATTTATTGTTAATTACGCGTCTTATCCTGACGCGGCTTCTCAGCGCGTGGACGAGGGATGATAAAACACGCACCTGCCATCGCCAGAAGCCAGGGCTGCTCAAACGATCCCATGACACCCCAACACACACACCCACCCACCCCCTTCCCGTTCCACCCTTCAGCCTCACGCGCAGTCCCAAAAAGCGATGTTTTAAAGAATGTTCTGATGTAGGTTTTGTCACGGCTCGATGTATGAGAAAAGTGCCCTTTCTGGATGTTCTTTCGGGATAGCCGTGTGGAGTGTTCCTTCTCTGTCCGTCGCGACGTTTCGCCTCCCACGTCGGAGGCATCCGAAGGCGTTGATGACGCAACGTCGCGAGGTAGAGAGG
>JAZEWU010000019.1:3125928-3137953 GCA_036362915.1 Geotria australis | reverse complement strand
GAGTGGCCTTATTAGGTGCGGGACAAAGCCAGGGAATGCGACAGCGGGATGTGTACGTTCGTGAGCGCGCATGTTAGTGAGGTCGTACGTTATCGAGCTCGTACGTTAGTGAGCGCGTACGTTGGTGAGCCAGAACCCGCCCCTCAGTCTGGAGCAAGAAGAGAGGCCAATGCCCGCCGCCTTTAAGGCCAGCCACTGACTATTATATCTCTCAATGTTGAAGGGCCGTCTGCAACTAAAGAAGAACTTGTTGCAATGGGAAACTGTCATGTAACCATCACGCTTCGAAGAATCGAATCGAATTCGAACCATTTCCGGCAATGAGAAAAAGTGTCAAGATCTTTAAGCACTAAATGGACACCTTTTTGCAAACGGACTTTTTTTCAATAGGATATTACTATTATTAGTGAGCGCGTACGGCTGCGTGCGAGTCTTCGGTGAGGCCTTGCGTGCGGCGGGGAGTCGCGGCGCTGCGGTCCTGTCGCTGCTTTGCGGGTTCAGCGTTTGGCCATGTCGGATTAACACCAGTGGCATTCGCGGCACGTGCCACGAGCTCCGGCGCTTATGGGGCCCCCCCTAAAGCATTAAAGGGGTTACATGTTTACACTGGTCGGGCCGCAAACGGCTTTATAGACATCTCCATAGAAGCGTTTACACGCTGGCCGTGAGTCAGGGGACCCGATGTTCCCCGTAATCCGGGGGGAATCTCAGCGACGGGTCTTGGCAGCCCGTGGCGCGCTGCGAGACTGGGAGGCCCACGTTGCGGCTGCCAGGCGGTGCCTCTCAGACTTCGCTATCTGGGCAACACCTGCGAGATAAGGGGAAATCCACGCCGGGATTAATTCTTATCTTCGTTCTCTCCGCGGCCGCGGGACCCCGGTGACATTGCCCCTCGGCTGCGGTGGTCGTTTGTGCAAGACGGCAGGAATGATCGGCGACTGTTAGTGCTCAAGAGGCAGACAGTCGCTGTTGTGGGTTTTCACGGCTCGACGCGTGGGAATTGCTGCTTTCCAGAAGCTGTTCTTTCGGGATAGCCGTGTCGAGCGCTCCCCCCCTCTCTCCTACGCGACGTTTCGCCTCCAACGAAAGCACCACCCCCCCATCCTGCACCTGCCTATCATCGCCACTCGTCGAACCAATCGGCAGATAACTGCTAAGCGAGGTTCTTTGGGCAATTCACAATGCAGTTGAGAGGAATGATTGACGCGGAAAGATGGGTGGTGACTGGAATGCACAGTGCAGAGTTTCCGATTTACGGCCAACAATGTGGTTTGTGATGGCTTTATCTGAACAGTTTATGTTTTGCCAGCGGACAACCTGCGTATGAATCCCTTGCAGCTCTCGGCGTGATTTTGGGTTGTCGCGTGTGTTGTTCGGCACGATGTCCAGTGTTTCACTTTGTGGGTTGGGAGCTTCACCTGGACGTGAAAGGTGGAGCAAAACGTCGGACGTGACGCCAACCCGAGAACACGTCTGAGCGCTACACCGCGCAAACCACTAAACCGCCACAGCGACTCATCTCTATTGATGAAGGTTTACACGGCTCGATGTGATGAGAATCGCTCGATGCCTCCCGCGTGGGAGGCATCGTCAGGCCAATGAGTGTGCACGTTCTGTTCGCCGAATTATGCCTCCGACGCGGGAGGCGAAACGTGGCGAAGGTGAGACGAGGAACGCTCGACACGGCTATCCTGAAAGAACAGCCGTTCAGAGCATTTCTCAGTGGTGCATCTCTTACACTTTACGTGTACATTTCAGATTCACGGAAAACGCTTTAAGTTCTTGCTTGGGCTGTAACGTGGGTGATCGAGCGTGCATGCGTGCTTGTGGCCCTGGGTGCGTAAACCCCTACGTGTGTCAACCGAACTTGCACGTTTGACCGCGTGGTGAATTCAGGTGTGTGTCGTGTGTGCGTTCGAACACCCGCTCACTGCCAACACCAGCGACGATTTTCTGAACAGGTCCTGGGCCTCCTCTAGGTCGACTCGGCCTCAAATGACATTTCCACTTGGGAGACAAAGGCGGCCGGTCGTGGTGCTGGCCACCGCCACCCCCTCCCGGTGTTCCATGTCTGGCTTCGTAGGTGCTGGCTTACGGCACTTGCCCCTACAGTCTGTTAAGGCTATACGGGGGGGGTCTTTGTGCGGGCGCTTGTGTAAGCTAGTCGTGAAGCACGCACCAGTGTTTATGTATGCACGTTCGTGCGTGCGTGCGTGCGTTCGCCAACATGAATACGTGTCTCGGATGTTGGCCTTCAGAGGGAAAGGCCCAGCTTATCAACAATGAGGTGGCAGCAGCTCATGCCATTGACACTTGACTCAGGTCAAACATTGCTGTCTCGGCCAGTCTTAGGAATGTTGATTCTTTTTTTGTGTCGGGGGGGTGTGTGGGGGGGCAAGGGAGGAAATGCTTGCTTTATACAATCAAGAGAAAATCCTGTCTCGAGCACTAGCAGGGATAGCTGAGTAAGCTACATTTGCACACGCAGTCCCAAGCTGCTCGCTGTCCGTAAGGAATATAATATAAAGTGGGTTTTTTTAATGAGCCAAGGTGTGCAGGAATGCACGTTGTATTGCATCTCAATCTAACGAGGCACTGGTTGGAGCGAGCGGCACGTTGACTCGGGCGATGAGCAGAGCGCCAGTACGATATAACTCAATAATAATAATTTTATATTTATAACGCGCACATATTCATTCAATGTCGAAGGTATTCATCGACGAGAGAACGACTCAGAGGCGCGAGGAAATCGCAGAGAGGCGGAGGTGGCAGCTAGGCGGTTTTGCCGGCGCCATATTGCCACACACTGCTTCCTATAAATTATGATGTTATCGGCCAAATAATTAATGAGTGTTTGTTTTACTTGGTGATGATGCTGCTGCTGCTGTGTTGGCGGTGGTACACTTGCGCAATTAATGACACTCTGACACGTGCATCACATATGAGGACACATGTTCTGAGAAATAGGGCCATTGTCCGAAATGTCACCCGAATATATTTTTTCTCCTTTTAAGGCCACACAGCGTTGTTGACAAATGTGTTGGGGTGGTTTAAAAAAAAAACCACAATTGGTTGTTTTAGGCTGACAGTGATTTTCAGCGAATCTATACATCGTATGATGGTGTCTTGTTTAAAATACATAGTTGATATAAATTCAATTCAACTTTATTTGTCAATTCTGCCATATGTACAGGACATATAGAGGATCGAAATTTCGTTTCTCTCAGACGCCGGCGTCGGCACACACATGGAAGGACTTGGCTTGGATTGGCTTTTGAACTTAGGTTCTAACCTACTATCATCAACATTGGCCATGATCAATCCGCCGCTGGATTGAGGCCTCCGCGCTGTAAGAATCCACATGGCGCGAGTGGGATTACACGGTTGTGACCACGCTTGAGCATTTTTTATTTGTTTCGTTCGTAGACGGGCGACTTGAAATTGTCCATTATGGGTTTTAGTTTTGTGTACGTACGACAACTTACACTAGTATTGAAACAGCTGGAGAAACATTTCACACTCAAATTCTGACTGCGCAGCTGCTCGCGTGAATGTTGTATTGGCCAGATGTGCAACGGTGGCTTGGGAGAGCGAGCATCACAGAGCCAAAGGTGGCCACTGACCAATCACACGAAGCAAATTAATCACAGGAACGCCTGAAGATAGATAGATATCCATCCATCCATTACAGAAACCGCTTAAGTATGTACAGGGTCGCGGTGAACCGGAGCCCATCCTGACAGACACAGGGCGCAAGGCTGGGCTATACCCTGGATGGGACGCTAGTCCATCACAGGGCACCGGGGACAATTTAGTCCGCAGGCCAATTAACCTATGCAGCAGCATGTCTTCAGACTGTTCGAGGAAACCGGAGTACCCGGCGAAAACCCCCTAGAACCGAGATTCGAACCTTCTTGCTGCGAGGCGGCAGCGGCTACTCACCGCTACGCCACCGTGCCGCCCGTCGGTTTAACTCGTTTTAACGACTATTCCCAAAACCCAACGAGCAGTGGAGTACTGCGGTTCACTCTTGCCCCAGTGTAAACAGTCCGATTACATTTTAAGGGTCAAGTGATAAGCACTGTATTTGCCTTTTCTGTCGGTGGACGGTTACAAAACCTGTTGATTTTTTTTGTGACCGACACACACTCTGACGTTCAACCCCCTTTTCACCGAGGAAGAAGACAAATGCCTCTTATGCAAACTCTGCTCCTCTGGCTTCGCACATTCCTCGCGGTGGCTGAACAATGGAAAGCCACAGGGTGGTGGTGGTTTTTTTTTATTGTGCACGCGCAGGTACGTGCCCAATGTGGCTGCGTGTGTGTAGGAGGTACTAGCCGACTGACTGCGACTCAATTACCATCTCAGATTTGAATACAGAATAAGCCGTAAATACGTCTCCGCGTGTACAATGGAGGGAGGAAGCTTGCGGTGAAGTGGTTGTTAGCACACGGGGATATAATCCCACCTCCCCCCCCCACAACCTGAGTTTGACTCCCAGCCACGGATAAAATACCGGTGGGGGAATGATATCTGAACTGCTCCTGGGTATATCCTCCCTAGACGTGTACCCCCCACACCAAAGATCCCCCGTGTAGCCTTAACATACTGTAGGGGCGAGTGCTGTTAGCGAGCACCTGTGAACGCGGGAACGCCACGCAAGGGGGTGGGTGGCCAGCACCACGCCCGGCCGCATTTTTCTCACCAGTGGCGATAATTATACACCCCCACGAGGTTACTCATTTGAGGCTGAGTCGACCTAGGGGAGGCCCCGGATCTGTTCGTGAAATGGTCACTGGTGTTGGCCGTGAGCGGTATTCGAACTCTTGTCGACCTCAAGTGGACCCTCGTGGCCCACTTGGAGCTGGTCTCCACGGACCACTAGGTGGCGCTTGCGGCCCCCTGATGGGTCGCGACCCACCGGTTGAGAAAATAGCGCCTATGGCAAGCACTGCAATTGCGCCCCTGTCCAAACATCTGACACCCATCGTTTAGAGAACTTTACCGTAATATCAGCTCAAAAATACAAGTCAAGCTCGTTAATATTTTAATTGACAAATTATGGCACTGCATGAACATAATAACTGCACCTTCTTGCTTATCACTTTAATAGAAACTGTTCAGTGGCGACACCCTTCAAGTGGCGCCCAGGGCACGTGCCATACGTGCCATACCTTAGATACGCCTCTCCTTGAGACATCGTATTGACTGTTAAGAAAAGTAAGCAGGCTTGGGCAGGACATGCAACTAGAGGGGCTGTGATGAACGAGGCTGATTAGACCTAGGGGAGAAAGGACCGGTTCAAAATATCGTCACTGGTGTTGGCCGTGAGTGGGAATCGAATACGGATCATAGCCGGGTTAGTAGCGTAGCGCGCTAACCGCTAAGACCACGGCTCTCCACCTGTCCGCAAGACAAGACAAAGACAAAGATCCCCCTTATAGCCTTAACGGACTGTAGGGGCCAGTGTCCGTACGCACACACACACACTCGCATGCACGAGCATCGCTCTCCATCAGACCATCAAGATACTGTACGAGCATAAACGGCAGCGTTCTCATTTGCTCTATTTGTACCTGTTGTTTATGTATCAGCTCTGCGTGTGGCAGTACAAGAATGAGTGACATTGCTCAATATACCCAACCTTTTTTTATTCAAAGCCGATGTTTGCATTCACTTTTTGTGGCTCGCTCTCTCGGTCCAAGGTTCATTGCCTGCCATGTCACAGCCGCAGCACGATCGGCTTAAAGCAAACTTTTATTTACTTTCAGTTCATAACCGTCTGCGAGGTCCGTCTCGGGCACCCCCCCCCAACTCATTCGTCAGGACTGAGTCTTGCTCAGTCGTGCGGTTTGAAACGTCTCGCTCGGGACGCTTGGAAACTGTCGTGGAGATCACGCCGTCAAATTCATCCATCCATTGTCAGAAACCACTTAATCTTGTCCAGGGTCGCGGTGTGTGCTGGCAGACACAGGGCGCAAGGCAGGGCTATACCCAGGGATGGTACGCGAGTCCACCACAGGGCACCGGGGGGCAATTTAGTCCGCAGGCCAATTTAACGTATTCAGCAGCATGTCTTTAGACCGTGAGAGGATAACGAAGTGCCCGGCGAAAACCCACGCGGACACGGGGAGAAAGCTGAACACGTTCCCTCTGGGATGTTCACACTGGAAACAGCGTTCCCGTGCGTTCCAGCCCAGTTTCACGCCTGATTTTCATTATTTTTATTGGATCGTGAGAAGTGGCGGCGATTTGGAGTGCCTTCGTCCGGCGGCCGTAAAATTCACGATGGCTGACGATGATGATATGTTGGGGAGTCGAGACCAATTTTGTGTTGTAGAGTAAATTAAAATACAGATTTCTCGAGCGCAGTGCAACTGGTAATAATTGTTGAGTAGGTCTCTGCTTTCCCGTGATCCTGTCAAACTTTTGTCAATATTGCCAAATGCCGAAATGTGGTTGCCATGGAGAAAGGCAAACTCGCTCGCACCAGCGAGCATCAGAACTCCGTGGAGGCCAAACAACGTGGATCAGTTTACTGTATTGGAATGAGACCGCTTTGATAGCTGTGGTAAAATCCTATTTAAATGTAGCCATCAAAGGTCCTGAGACATTTACTCTGTGTGTCCAGGTCGTGACCAAATATACTGCTCATTATGGGTCACATCACAAAACAAATAATTTCCTTCTCTCACAGCCAAGATCAAGTGCTTTAATTTAAAAACAACTAAAACTATATGGGGGCGACACGGTGGCGTAGCGGTGAGTAGCTCTGCCGCCTCACAGTAAGAATTATCCGGTTCGAATCCCGGCTCGGGTGCCTTTCTGTGTGGAGTTTGCATGTTCTCCCCGTCTCCGCGTGGGTTTTCGCCGGGCACTCCGGTTTCCCTCCCACAGTCCAAAGACATGCTGCTGCATAGGTTAATTGGCCTGCCGACTAAATTGTCCCCGGTGCCCTGTGGTGGACTAGCGTCCCATCCTGGGTATATCTCTGCCTTGCGCCCTGTGACTGTCGGGATAGGCTCCGGCTCACCGCGACCTTGTACAGGATTCAACGGTTGCTCGACACGGCTATCCCGAAAGAACAGCTCTGAATAGCAACCATCATGAATCGAGCCGTGAAAAACCTACATCTTTCAGAGCTGTTACGTGACCATTTTTAAAATTACAGAGCGTATTATTCGCGGCTCTGATTAACGTTGAGACCTGCTTTTGGCCTGGGCACACCTGGAAAAGGGTGTTATTGTGTCTCGCCGGGTTGTAAACTTGCTGATTAATGAAGAATTTGATTGATTGAAGCATATTCATTCATTTCTATTCATTCATGTGAAAAGTGGAGTCTCTGCCAGCAGGCTTTAGGCAAGAGTCATTGTATCATAAAACAATGATCCAAAACGGCAAAAAAAACCCTCGTGGCATTACATAAGCCCGTCAATTTAAGACAAGATGTTTTTGGTTGCCCAAAACATGCACCAAAAAAAACTTTAAGAAAATAAAAATTGTCATCGTAAGAATTTCCAAACTTTTAACAGAGTAACAATAACAAAACGAGTCGCTGAGTAAGACGTTTAAATAGACTCTGGAGAGTTTAACAGAGTTTCAGCAATTATCAGCAGAACTCAAATCTGTCTCTCCCTGTACAGTGTACTGTAAATACAAATGTGTTTTAGTCCATCAGCCTATTTACTTTCCAGACCAATATTATCCAGCAGCGTTTGTTTATTAAGCAATCTCTGGACCGGTTTTGACCTTTTGGGTCTCACCAGCAAAGTCAAGCTTTTTAAAGAAAACACCGCTGCCTTAAAAGGTGTTATATAACAATCATGACCCTGCTGATGAGACTAATGAACGATGAAACTGGTCCAGAGGCCTCATCAATTGCTGCCAAACATTCCCCCATGCGAAGTCACTAAACCCATCCATCAATCCATTGTCAGAAACCGCTTAATCCTCTACAGGGTCGCGGTGAGCCGGCGCCTATCCCGGCAGACACAGGGCGCAAGGCAGGGCTATACCCAGAACGGGACGCCAGTCCATTACAGGGCGCTGTTGGAAATTTAGTCCGCAGGCCAATTAACCTATGCAGCAGCATATCTATTTGGACCGTGGGAGGAAACCGGAGTGCCCGGCGAAAACCCACGCGGACACGGGGAGAACATGCAAACTCCACACAGGCACCCGAGCCGGGATTTGGACCGTGGGAGGAAACCGGAGTGCCCGGCGATAGTTCATTCGACAAAACCGCTCGGGCTTGCGTGAAAGGCGCGGGGAGGATCGTGCAGGCGAGAGGCGACACAGGGCAGCAACAGCCAGAGGAAGCCGCGTGAATCATTATCATGTGTGTTTACCAGCCTTAAATAAGGCAATACTCCATAAGCTCGTGGTGGTGATGGAGGGAGCACGGGTGGGGGGGGGTGGTAGCCGGGAGTGGTGTGGTGAGGGGGAGTGCATCTTGGCTGAGCTCAGTGCCAGCGCAGGTGCACCGCGTTTGAAAGCGAATGTGGAGCGACTGCTGTATTTTGTTGTTTTGTGGCGGGGAAGAAGAAGAAGAGGAGGAGGAGGAGGAGGCGGAGGATGTGAGCAAACGGTTTGAATGTAGATGGCGGGGTGCGGTGGGCTTCCTGGCGTGTGGGGGGGAAATTATGAGAGCGGGTGGACGGTTTTGTTCCGCTGCTTGTGGCCGTGGTCGGATTGCTTGTTTGGTTGTGGCCCAGTGTTTTGAGGTGGGGCGCTGCCCCATCAACTGACTGCCATCCTGACAGGTTCTCCTTTGCCACCTGCGGTTTTGTGTGGGAATTAAAAATTTGGCAAACGGAGCAGAGAGGCGCGAGAGAATGGGAAGGGAGAAACAACAGCAAAACACACACACACACAGGGCACTGCACGAACATGCCGTTCTGTGCTTTATGCTCTCGCAAGGAAGGGCGTTCGTAAGTGGGAACGGTTATTGGTCTACGGAGAATGTCGCTTCACTACTTATTTTAAGCAATGTATACCGTGCACCAGCATTATAATTTAAGACACCGAATGAGTCATAGGACGGGGTGTTATACGACCGTCGGTTATATTACTTTATTATACGTTGCATTCACGGTTCTTTGTGATTCACTGTTGGATGACGGCTTCCACCCTGCGCCCTGTCGGGTCACGCGGGGTGTTTGATCACTTTTCACCAGGCAGGTCAACGTGGGTTGGTGACGGGCCAGGGTGTGTTGCTCCGATATACTGGTTCCGATATCGATCGAAACGTATACAGTCTTGCCTGACTCTATTGCCACATCTACTGATTCATCTGAAGCATCGATCCTTGCGTTTAACGTCTTGCCTGACGCAGCCTCCAGTGAGTATTTAGTCGCGGCTATACAGCAGTGGTTCATAACCTGTAGTGCACGCACCCCCTGGGGATGCCAGGTTACCCTTGCTGGGGACGCGAGACATGCCACATTGTATCGTTTATTGTATTATATATGTATTGTATTAATCTCCCCGTGTCGGCGTGGGTTTTCGCCGGCCACTTCGGTTTCATCCCACACTCCAAAGACAGGCTGCTGCGTAGGTTAATTGGCCTGCGGGCTAAAATTGCCCCCGGTACCCTGCGATGGACTGGCGTCCCATCCGGGGTATAGCCCTGCCTTGCGGCCTGTGTCTGCCGGGATATGGTCCTGCTCACCGTGACCGTGTATAGGATAAAGCGGTTTCTGATGATGGATGGATGGGATGGACACTGCTGGCTGCATAGAGCCGGACAGGCGTGTCGCAGCCGCGGGTGTTGCAGGAAAAAGTGGGGGGGATGGAATCATGTTTCTGTGAAAGTGCGGGTGTCGCAACACCCGCAACGGGGTGGCGGTGGGTGAGATGTACGAAACTCGCTCGGGCTTTTCAACTTTCCCGCCGGGAGACGGGATCGAACCGATGCGATCTGGATTGCAAACCCAGCCCCCCCATTGTGTGTCCCATCACTGCACCGGGAGAACACCCGTGCCGTTATGTTGCACAATGCGGCGGAGTGTGCGTGTGATTTTCACACGGAACTCAAGCGTGGCCATTCACTGCCGTCGCAGCTGGCAGCCGGACGAGACGCGCAAATCAAGAATTCGTGGCGTAATTAATTGAGAGCATTCTTTGGTGCCCTCTTCTGGCCAGCACGCTTTGTTTGTGCACATTTGTTTATAGCAGCTGCGTTCGGACTCGTGAGCCGTCGCGAGAACGTCTGCAAAACAAGTTGGGGTTTTTTTTCGTTCCGATAACTCTGACCATTTCTTTGCAAGCTGACGCACCAACGGTTAACAGTGGATCTATACGATTCACTTTAAGCACCGCCACTTGTCAATCACTTGGTTAGGTCAGTTTTCAGTTGTTTTAGTTTTGTAATAATAATGTTTATTATTACAGCAGTCAACGCAGCAGGAGCATCGGCAAATCATTTCTTTGAAACAATGTTCGTTTACTCTTCCACGCACGTTAGGTTGGATGTGTCCACGCATCGCATTTAATTAACAACACCACGTGCCTATCGCACCAGACGACATAATTAAAACACAAGATCACTCGTATAAAACACTCCAAGAAATATTAATGAAAAAAATTCACTAGCCGATCACGGGTGTATTACATTATGGAGTGATTAATGCATTAAGAGCACTTGCAAGGGCTCCATCTGGGTTACTGCATGCTCATTGGAGGTCATGTTTACACGGCACAATTTTTTGGATCTCGTCCGAATACATAATTTTGAATAATTCTGGCCACTGAAAAACCACAAAGCTGTCCTGTGCGTTCCCTGGAGAGGCAGTAAAATGGCCATTCGAGTGCCAGCTCTGCTGCCTGTCCTTCAACAAACGCAGCAATAATTGTATCAAAGTCGCGTTGCAGACTAAACACCAGCGAGTGAAATATGCGCAAAAATGGTTTCTATTTCCTCTCCGTTGCTAGTCGTGTAAATAAAGTAACTCATCGGATAGTTAATCATCACCGTTCTAAATCTATATTATTTCAAAGCGATGCCTTTTGATTTTGGTGCTCTCTCTCTTCGTGGATGTAAAAATAGAAATGATTTTACCCGCCAAAGCCGCGCAGAGTCTCAGAGCTATCTGCGGAAAGATGCTGTAATTGTGTAATTCCAATTTGTGACCCAATCCCATCGATACACGTTTGGGAGGGCACAGGAGTACCCGCAGAAAACCGAATCGTATTAGTGTGTATGACTCAACACTGCCACCTCGAGACCACCGCTCAACCTACACCCACAACGCCCATCCAAGTACTAACCAGAGTCAACCTCAGATAGTTAGATGTTTATTATTACAGCAGAAAATTACCCAGTGAGCTTGAAAAATCTTTACAGGATTCCTGCGACGCAACGAACACGCAAATTTACTAAAATAAATAATACACATAAATAACAAATTAGCCGAACAATTAACCAAACCCGCGATTCCGATTTGATAATGGGGGAAATGATGAGGCTTTTTTTTAAATCAATCTGGTGAACTAGTTTACGGGTAACAGCGAACGTAATATTTTAAACAGTTGAGTGCACTTGTTGTTACGTCGATCAATTACGAGGCTCCCAATGTACTTTTTTTTTTGTTCTCGAAAAAGCACGGTCGTGCAATAATCTACTAGTGATGTAGGTTTTCACGGCTGGATTTTCATAATGGTTGCTCTTCAGAGCTGTTCTTTCAGGATAGGCGCGCCGTACGCTAACCCGTACACCGTGGCAACATCAGTCTGCCCTGTTTGGAAATTTCGGCAAAAACAAGCGGCGTTAGGACAGTTCTGAATCGCTGGCAAACACTCGTGTTTTATTTTGGTGGCGGTGGTGGTGGCGGCTTGCTCTTGTGTGACCTCCGCTCATTACGTGCGAGTGCCCACCCCTTGTGATTTTCATTACGCTGCTCGGAAGTTCTGCGCGGTTCACTTGTAGGCTGTTTCCATGGGCGCATTGACGTCAAGTGCGAGCGAGCCGCTTGCTGCGTCAGGCTCGTGGCAGCACAACCGCGCTTGGACGTAAAATAATGCCCCC
>JAZEWU010000019.1:3083433-3101803 GCA_036362915.1 Geotria australis | reverse complement strand
GCGCTCGATATTCGTGCTGAGCGCCGGGGAACGGGCTGGGGGTGGGTGGGTAGCGCCCTGGACAAGAGCGAGCTTTCACTTGGCAGTGGCCGCGATGTTGATCACGGCAGCTCACGGTTGTGTGTGCGTGTGCGTGCGTGCGTTCGCGTGCACACCAACCCTCGGAGCTCGCGTGCACACCTTCAATGGGGGGGACCCCCGTCTGTGTGTGTGTGTGTGTGCTGCCCTTGTACTTGCCTTGTGGGAAAGCAGATGGGCAGTGGGGGATGCTATCAAGACCTCATCTGTTTCCGCGCACAATGCCTCGTCGAGCCCCTGAGTGATGCAGAAAGCGAAAACCGGCACACCTGCACCTGGCCCGAGCGTCGTACAATTTATCTTTGGCGAGCCGCTTCTCACGCTGACCCCCACGCGGAGCTGGTAGCTGCCAGGGCCTCCTTGCTCCCCCTTGCTGCATCTCGGCCAACGATTCGATTTCAGGTAATTACCGAAGGCTTGGGTTTGGGAGGGGTGGGTGAGTTTCTTTTTGTATTTTTTTTTTCTTCACAATCTTATTCCAATTGTGCTATCGGTGTCGTGTCATAAGACGAATAAATGACCGGTTTGGAAGGTTCTCAAATGAGTGCATCACCCCGTGCCATGTGAATGGACCGTGGAAGGTAATGTTACAGAACCACTGCCGCCCAGATCCCTTCCAGTGACCTCCTATCCACGTGAGAGGCGGCACTTTCCCTAATGCACGTGTTTATTGCATGGCAGGCAAACTTAAAAGAAATGTTAATCCTCAGAGCTGAACTTTTGCCAAATGAATCGAACAACCACATTTATCGAAGGCGCGTTTTGTCGCGCATCTTGTGAGACAAACAACTCTCTACGCTTGAGAACCCACCGTATCCCACGTGTTTCTTAAAAATCCAGATTCCAGCCCAGAATCTCAATGATGTAATAACGATGGTTGCTCTTCAGAGCCGTTCTTTCGGGATAGCCGTGCCGAGCGATCTCCATCTCACCCTTGGTGTAAAAGTTCAAGTGCTATAGCCCACCAAAGGCACCTAACGATTACAAGAAAAGCCTGAATGTTAACACGTTTGGTTTTGATTGTGGATTATTTTTTTTGTTGTTGCCTGCAGTGCACGAAACCAGAGCCGTATATCCCCTAAATACGGCAAATATAATGGCGGGATTGTTTCGTGGCTGCAGTGGCTGCCCGTGTATGACAGCCATCGGTAGCGAACGGGTGTTTTTTTTCCCCTCTCCACCCAACATGAAAGGCGGCTGCTGTTGAATGCGCGCGGGGCATAATTGAGTTATTCACAGGCCGGCCGTGTGTTTTGTCCGCGAAATAAACTGGCAGGGTTACAATGAAACCAGCGGCCTAAACAGGGGGGACCCAGTTGCCTGTAAT
The DNA here is from genome assembly GCA_036362915.1 of Geotria australis. Lineage (NCBI taxonomy): Eukaryota > Metazoa > Chordata > Hyperoartia > Petromyzontiformes > Geotriidae > Geotria > Geotria australis. The sequence goes on along the minus strand of JAZEWU010000019.1, from coordinate 3,100,398 downwards.
GATCCACCATTGTTCACACTTAGTTGGCAGAAAATGGCACGGACCCACCTGGGCTCCTTCGCCTTGCCAAAACAGCTGCTTCCCACGGGAGCAAAGTGTAAGGCTGTCGGACGTTGTCCGGACAACGCCCCGTGTTACGGGACGGCTTTGGCCGCGTCTCCAGAGACCAATAACTGGACCAGGGACAACGTTAACTCTGGCAGAGTTTCCCTTCTACCCTAGGTTGAATTGAAGGAATGAAAGCGAGTCTGCTGAGGCTACTGTGTTAGCAGACTATTCTCACTGCGGCGGATGCTCTTCACAGATGTTCTTTTCTGGATAGCCGTGTCGAGCGCAGCTCCCTCTCTCCCTCGCGACGTTTCGCCTCCCGCGTTGGAAGCATCTAAAGAGCAACCACCATGAAACGAGCCGTGAAAACCGACATCACTCCTCCTACCGTGTTAGCAAACACCCTGAGAACCAGTGTATAAAAGGCGTCTTGTAAATATGCGATTTATAACGTCGGTTGTGCGGTATGGCTCTCCAATGGCTGTGCTCCGTGTTGTTCAGCTTGAAGTCCGACGTTTCGCCTCACATTCTGTGAGGTGTTTTAGCCCGACCACCGAAAAACCTGCCCACTAATATTTTGTGAAAATGTCACACAGAATTGCTAAACTGCTCTGTGCGTAGCTTATTGAGGAAAAAAAAGTAACCAAATGTTGGTCTGTTTCGTAATTCCGTTCTAATTATAACTATCAACGGCATATGTGACGAGAAGAATCCATTCAGAACTGTCAGAGCCGCGCAGTGCCTTGCGTTTGAGAGTGACCCGCAGAATTCAATTTCACAGGACTTTCTTCTGACATTACTTGAAGTGACCTTTTTTTTTTACCCCTCACACACTACGTTACACACTTTCCTCCATGCCCTGCTAGGGAGGAAATGCTTGTCGCTTAACGGTCAAAGCAATGTATATTTATATTTCTCAGAGCCGGAGTTTAGCCAAAATAAGCGAAAACCACAAATCTAACGTGATGTTTTATTTTACGAAGTCGTTGGCAACCAGGCTGAGACCATCAACTCGCTACACGTGAGAACACAGTTTAATCCCAGGTGGCTACAATGATTTAAGCCCATAATCCTCGCGGTACCAGCTCAGTGCTTTGACCTCTGAGCCACCTTAGCCACTGCTAACTGCGAATCGAGACTCGAAGGGTTATTTGTGCCTTTCCTCCAAACAACTCTCAGCAACCTCGCGTGGCCATAAAAGCAACTGCAGCGCGCGAGTGTGTTTTGGCAGCACAGATGTTGGGAAAAAAAAACCAGACAAAAAACGTGTCAAAAAATGCGAAACTGCTTTCAGGTGAGTATATACATGTGCTGACCATAACGTAACCAGCAGTGATTTGGGAGCCAAGAAGGGGCGCACTTGTCGGATGGATGGAGTTGGTGCGTGTTGCCTCTGAACATATTACCACGAATGTGCCCAGTCCTTGATACAGACCATACTGGTCCACTCTCCTTGGACTGCTGCCACCGCGACCCTCACCAGGACAAGCGGTATGGAAAATGGATGGATGGATGTATTTATACGCGCCTACGTCTATGCTCGCCACATTTGTCAGCTGCACTGACCGGCGTGGCGAGGTAGGGTCAAATAACAAAACGGGCTGCACGTGTATATTTCAAGGCAATAGCTAACGGTGACACCAATGGCCCATTTGTGAGAGGTTCATGCTGTGGTGTCAGAAGCTGTCTGTCTGTCTGTATGGGGGTCCCGCACCTGATTGTATTGCTTGCCTCCCCTGGTGGACTCCCTGAGCCACAGCACCCACTGCCGTGTCTCTTGAAATCAACAGACAACTCGAGCACCCGATTCCTTGCACTGCCGATACGGCGGCGTTGTTTTAGGAAGGTCATATTTTTAAAAAGTTTAGAGTTAACCGTAACAATAAAAGTCACCGTCTTGTTGGCGAGAGAGCGGTGGCGCTGTAGTTCGCGCACTGCACTGTGCTCTCGCTGGTTTGAGTTCAATTCCCGGCCACAGCTGTCAGCAGTGATTTCTTAATAGGTTCTGGGGGTCACGCGCGGCACGGTGGCGCGGTGAGTAGCGCTGCCGTCTCACAGCAAGAAGGACCCGGGTTCGAATCCCGGCTCGGGTGCCTTTCTGTGTGGAATTTGCACGTTCTCCCCGTGTGTGCGTGGGTTTTCGCCGGGCGCTCTGGTTTCCGCCCACAGTCCAAATACATGCTGCTGCATAGGTTAATTGGCCCGCGGGCTAAATCGCCCACAGTGCCCTGAGATGGACTGGCGTCCCAGCATGGGTGTGACCCTGACTTGCGGCCTGTGTCTGCCGGGGTAGGCTCCGGCTCGCCGCAACCCTGTACAGGATTAAGCGGTTTCTGACAATGGATGGATGGGTTGTGGAGTCCCCCGTTCACCAACCTTAACTGAACTGGGGAGACCTCGATACAGCAGTAGGTTAACAAACCGGCTGTGGATTATGACTATTATACACATCAGTATATACTCGAGCGGACTACTTTTTTTTCAACCCCGCGAAATGGCCTCGGCGCTCGCACAAATCATTACGCCTTTCACCGCATCAAAAGTGATGTGAAATATATCCAATTACAGCAATTGCTCCCGACGCTCGCATGAGGAATTGAGTAGTTTTCATGATGCCCCTCTCGCAGGGCCAGAATTCCCCAATGCAATCTCCCCAGCCCTCGGATCGCCCATAATTGAGTTTACACTCGGCAATGTGTGGGTTTTTTTTAGCCCTAATATTGGACCACGTGTCCATTGAGGCAGGCAGACCGAGTGAAACTGAATGTATTCATTATTGTCCAGATCGAAACTTTCAGCGGAATTGATTCGGCGGCTTGTGCGGGGATTGTCATCTTCTAGAAGTGAAGGTCAAGACATTCATAGTAGTTGATATCCACAGCTGTTCTCTCGGGATAGCGGTGTCGAGCGCTCCCCCGCTCTCCTTCGCGACGTTTCGCCTCCATCTCATGTTGGAGGTATGTTCAGGCTTTCTGAGACTGACGGTGCGAAACGTCGCGAGGGAGAGAGGGGGGAGCGCTCGACATGGGCATCCTGGAAGAACAGCTTTGAAAAGCATACATCGAGCCGTGAGAGCCTACATCGGTCTAGACAATGTTTTTGAGGCAGATTTTCCTAAAACACACCTCGATCGCATAATGGTGCAGTGCACCCAGATATGAATATTAGTATTCATATGAATACTAATATGATTTAACAATACACAATACGCTCGAAATGCAGCCGCTGCCTTGGACACAACTGATAAGGAGCTCAGTCACGCCCTTGGTGCCAGGTCAGTAATCAAAAGCTATCCCGAAAGAACAGCTCTTAAAAGGATTTCTCATATATCGATCCGTGACAACCTAAATAAATTATCTTATCGTATCGATTTTAAATACTGGGTTATACCATTTAGATGGAAAACGATGACAGAAACTTGATTGTTACTAGAATGCACTGATCGAACCCCCTGTTCCTCGCACGGTAGTAATCAAAAGATTGTAGCCGACATACAAGCAATGCGGTGCGTGAAATATTTTTGCCAGCGACAAAGTTTTTTAATTCAACATTTCCCAGAAACCTTTGCACAGCACAGTCACACTATGCACTCTCGAAAGTTGAACGTGGGAGCTAAGTGTTCTGTTACAACTTAAACTCATTTAAATTCCGCTAAATCGAATTCCTGACCCGCTGGCACTTGATTTTTTTTTTCGTGGAATGTTGATTTTGCCAGCTGCTGACTCTGTTATTCTCTGCACGTCCGTCCCCACAACGTGGGTTACAAAGATGGACACACGAAGCCACGTGGCTTCTTGGAGAGGGTACGGATTTTGGGGGGGGGTGCTGAACTTCTATATGGAAAAAAAATGTCTCAGAAAGGACTTGAGGGTTGCAGCCCAATCTTAGCCACGCGCACCTGTGGAGGGTAAAAACGCAATTAAATTAGCGGAGGTTTTTTTTTAAGCCAAATAATTATGGGCGATGCCACAGTTTCGGTTTACCCCGCAGGTGTGGCAGGCGGCCGTGTGCCAGCTGTGAAGCCCATGCTGTGTGGTGGGTGCCGGACAAACTCCAAAGTGCCCTGGTTTGGCACAGGGTTGCCCATCACAGCCCCATGCCTCTCCTGCACCTGGGTATTTATGTGTGGGACTGGCCAGCCTGGACAGGTGTGGCGTGTGTGTTTGCGCGCGCGTGCGTGTGTGTTTATGTTGGAATATCAAACTGCCATTACGGTTGTTATTAATTTTTATTGTTATTTTCTTGGGCCCAAGAATGAAAGCACGAATAGATGTGGCACAAGGGGGTTCCTGGCTTAGCTATTTCACCGAGCACCCGGGTGGATGTGCGTGTATGTATGTCTGTGTGTGTTTGTGTGTTCAATCAGTACTTGGGAAACGGAAAGTCGTACGAAATTGTAACTAATATCGAGCAGCGCATTTTTTTTTTCACTGCTCGCTTGATCATTTTATTGTTTACAGATGTGTTGTAAATGTGTTCATGCTGTTTTAACAGACATCTCTTAAACAATGCCGTCATTTTCGCAAGCCGGTGCCGTGTACTTTTAATCATTGTCATGTATCTGTTTTCTTTGCGTATGCGTGTTTAGCTACAATACAGCACGAGCGTTCATTACAATACATAACTAGCAATTAAATATACGTTCACACATGTACCGCATTTTAGAAGCTTTGCTGGTAGCGCATTGAGCTTTTAACGTGGTGCCATGGGCTCGATGCCTATTGCCACGGCTCACATCAGTGGCGAGAGGTGTTTGAACAGGTCCTGGGCCCATTCGTTCAGCAAGACAATCCACACTGCGCGGAGTGGTGAAGAATGGCTAAACAACTCCTCGTGACTGACATAGTGCGAGGAGGCCTCTATCCAGCTTGGATCGACGTTATCTTTATCATTATTATCGTATGTAACTTCGGAAAAAAATGTATGGCTTTTGTATTATTATTACTACCTACAGATTTGTATTTTTCTGCCAAGAACACGTGGCTGTTACATTGTTGTTGTATGTCGCTGAGAAGTCTGATGGCCAAATTCCACGTTTCTGGTTTTCCACCCATCTGTGTTATGTGCTTTATCAGCTCTATATCAAAACATTTACAGCATATGGGGCCCACAAATAGTAAAGTGATGTATATATGTTTTTTTATTATTACTATCTCACAATTTTAATCGGCTTAATAATGATAATATGCATTCATCGTAACGTAATGGAAGCTAACATGCTCAGGCGTCGGCGTGTATAGAATTTAGCCAGAAATGTCTCAAACCTTCTCTAATTCCCTTCATCACATTAAAAGTAAATAACGTGTATAATTATCTTCTGTGTGTCTCCTTAGTTGTTTCTCCCATTAGCCTATAACAGATATACTGTATCTAATTTGTAACGTATAGTCGCCTGAATACATAGTCGAAAGGTGCTTTATAAATGTATAATGTAATATAATTAAAAGTAATGCATTCGTGCTGCGGGTGTTTTGGAGCAGTGATTAGCGCACCACGCGATGAACCTAGTGATCTGAGCTTGATTAATGGCCACAGTTATCATCAGTGTCGAGTGATCTATGAAAAGATCCTAAATAAAATCACCCCGTAAGCCCCCCCCCCTCCCCACCTCTTCATCAGCCGGCACTGACCAGCACAGTAAACTATGGCCTAAGCCCCTCATAATCAACACAGCATGTAAAAGCCTTCATCCAGCAGTGGCTTGACAGACGGCTCAACGATGTATGCAGCTCTTCGGGCTTGTATACTTTCGTAATGGGTAAAGGATACGGGTCTCAGGGTACCGTGGGCTAGGTCATAAAACCCACACATACATGCTTCTTGCGGGGTCCTGTTTCATGACCTGCTGCACCGCAGAGGAAGGTTGATCGGTCAGAACTCAGTGCTGCCTTCTCTCCTTCTTCAGCTTAGGAGAATGGCGAACTAATTTCAGCTCCAGGTTGACCCACTGGATACCCTCCCTGGGTACTCATTTGAGGCTGGATCGACCTTGAGGGAGGCCTCTCTCCAGGTGCTCATAGCAGACCGAGTCGCCACGGGGCAGTCCCGCACCTGGTGCTTATTTCGGGCTGCGGTGGCTTGGAGCAGCAGCCTCTCGCCCGGCTCTGATTTCGCGTTGACTTTAGTTGTGAGAGGCCCCCCCCCAATGGGGAGAGAAACTGCAAGAAACCAAACTCGCCGGTACCACGGGCCCCAGGGTTCAATGTCGTACGCCAGTGGTTCCCAGCTAACTCACAGTGGCGCCCCGAGATATTCCATCCTTTCTGTGTGGAGTTTGCATGTTCTCCCCGTGTCCGCGTGGGTTGTCGCCGAGCACTCCGGTTTCCTCCCACCGTCCAAAGACATGCTGCCAGGTTAATTGGCCTACTGAGTAAATTACCCAAGGTGCCCTGCGATGGACTGGCGTCCCATCCTCGGTGTTCCCCTGCCTTGCGCCCTGTGTCTGCCGGGATGGGCTCCGGCTCGCCGTGACCCCGTACAGGATTAAGAGATTTTGTAAAATGGATGGATGGATTTTCTGACTTTGGGCGCCGTGGAAAAAAATCCTGATAAACCAAGGGCGCCGCGAACCGAGAAAGTTTTGGAACCACTGCCGGCTAACCCCTTCGCCACCAATGATAAACACAGCCATACCATGGAGGAGAGTATTCGCCACACAGCACGTGGCGTAGGATTACTATTGGCCGTGGGAATGATCGCACACAATGACCGTCTGTACATGTAACGGCGAGCAGAGAATGGCGTTGCATGTTGTGATGGTGTGACATTTCTGTAGGTGGGTGACCCGACGTAATTTGTGTTTTAGTAATTACACCTCATATAGTCGTAGTCAATTGCATTAGGTTACTTGTCGTTTACATTCAGTCGCGTGGTGTTTATTGTACGGCGGGGTTAATGAGGTAATGCGGGCATCCTGTAGCGCCTGCACCTCTGGACAAGCGACACACAGTTGCGGCAATTGACAGAGAACAACTTTAGAGGAATGTCCCTTAGTTTGCTCGCTGCGTCAGCACAGCGTAAGCTAGACGTACCGGCTGCTATGATATTGATCAGAAACGATGGTGAATTACGAAGAGAATGGAACAAAAAGTGGAAAAGGATGCAAAGAAGCGTGGAGAGGTGCACGCTTGGATTTACATCGAGAGATAGAGAAAGGGGTAGGGGGCACGATGGAGCGGTGAGTAGCGCTGCCGCCTCACAGCAAGAAGGTTCCGGGTTCGAATGTCTGCTCGGGCAACTAAACGAGGGAGCACAGTAACCACCCTGGAAGTGGAGGAATGAGATCGGCTCATGTGCAGGAACTAGATGGACTGTTGCACCGCAGGGTCACGAGAGATGGTGACGGTTGAGAAGATCATGGCTGATGATGATGATGATGAAGGTAGTGGATGGGAGTGGTATACTCTTTATATCATATCGGTAATTTTACCAACTTGCACTGACAAAGTAACATAGAGATGCGGCCGAGGTTAATCGTCCTGCTGACTAAATCGCCCCCAGTGCCCTGATATGTTGTAAATTACTTACCCCTCCCCGCTGGACAACTGTTAAAAAGAGCCACACAGCCCAACGGTTCTTTCCAGCTTAGATTTTAAAAAAAACTGACCGACCAGCATGGTGAGTTATCGTCAAATCACCTTCTCTGTCTGTACGCAGAGGGGAGGCCCCTCGAACAGCAGTGGATTGGCAAACGGGCTGTACAAAAACACATGACATTTACGTAACCGGCCACGGGACCTCTGCTGCAAGTTGTAGTTCTCACTCAACTCCGCGTGCGAGTAAGTGTACCCGAAAGCTGTGGTTCCCAAAGTGTGTGCCGCAGCTTAACTCACAGGGGCACCGTAGCGGGATATTCCAAATTAAACGTAATTGTTTGGTGTTTTCTGACTTTTTGGGCGCCGTGCGGAAAAAAAAAAAATCCTGATACACTAAGGGCGCCGTGAACCGAGGAAAGTTTGGGAACCACTGCCCTACACAACAACAACCGCCATACGCCACTAAGTGGCGGTGACGTCACCACGTCGCCTGTGCCAGGCCATATGCACCTTGAGGCCACGTGAAGTGTCGAAGGTTCGTCGACAGCAGGTCACAGGACAGACCCAGGTGTCATGGGCTGCCTGACTGAGATGACATCCCTTGACAAACGACTTGTATTTCAGCCGTGCGGGGCCAAGTGAGTCCTTCTCTCGTCGAATGAATGTCATCGGCATCGAATGAATATGTGCGCGTTATAAATGAAAAAATATTATTATATTACTAGTGGCTTATCTAGTCACTGCAGAACACGTGGGAGCACCGGTGGGAGAGACGCGGAGGAGTTAGCAGATGAAGTTGAGGCCTGAGTGGGGCCACCTGGAGAGGTGGTTTACAGGGGTCATCTTATTAAAATAACCGCGTGTGTGTTGTGTGTATGCACGTGCGCGCAAGTGCCCACGTGTGTGTGTGTGTGCACACGTGTTAGAGAGCTGCTTCTTTTACGACAATTTTCAAAACTGGCCCTGTGAAAATACCACGCGATGTGGATTTATATAGTGTCTAAATGCAACTGCATCCCGACGACGCTGTACAGAAATAGTTGGGCATGTTTGTTTTATAGACAGAAGCAGTCACTCATCGGCAGAGGGAGGTCGGGGAGGAAATGCGGGGAGGTCTTGAGTCCCGGATTTGAACAGCCGACAGATGGATAGCGGAAAATGTTGGGAGTGTTTATCTTTTGAAATACACGGCTTAATTTACATACGGAAATTGGGCAATAAGTATTATCAGTTAATGTGCAGAGCATTTCTCTCGAAAATTATATTTACGATATTACAAATTTAATCAAATGACAAGGCAGTTTGCTTCGTTACAGTTGGACCTCAAACATTTAGCAAGTAGTGGTTACGTTGGGTCACAGGTTCTGCTGCTGAAGTAAACAAGTGCTATGTTGGAAATTTCACACAATTCACAGCCAGAAAAGACGCAGAGTGCACAACGATACTGTGTTTATAAGTTGTAAACAGAGCATCCTTGACTTCCTGTTTACCTTTCGCGTCAAAACCTGGAAACCTGGCCAATTACCCCCGATTGCACCCAATCCTGTTAAATCGTGGAACCTGTTGGGCACTTGGTTGACCCATAGGGCTTCCCAGATGTTGTCGTACAACTGGTTGATAGTATTGAGTATCATTCGTAGAACTTGCCAAACATCTCAATGCAGGACCTCCTGAATCAAAGGGCTTTAGGCTGAAGGAGGCATTCCACAGGCAACTAATTGGCATAATTGTTAACTGGGACAAGGGAACCTGATTAACGTAATGTGTGCCACACAGAGCACGATATATTGCCCGAATGTAATCAGTGATCGGGAATGAAAAATGAAAATCTCACTCCTGGTAATTTGTGTATTAATCTGCGCTTCTGGAGCAGAGTGTTTTATGGTCTACACTGAGCAAATTCCATGGCGCGAATGAACAGTGTTTTATCATTATTTTTCTTGAAAAAGATGGGAATTATCGTAAAGACGTAAACGTGGACGATGACTCAACAGCCTTCTTCACCGTCACATTCCCAACCACTCTGCTGTTTAATGGAATGTCAGGGAATCTTCACGCATTTATCCGTTACTGCAGAAGCCGGTGATGTTACAGTGTAACGTAATCCTAACGGCTCAGCAAATGGCACAGTAATAATAAAAAATAATTAATGTGCGTGATTCATTACCGTTTTAGAATTCTCAGGATTTGTGATGTGTTAACCGTTCAACGTGTTTATATTCCCACTCGTGCTAAATAGGGAAATACCACCGGTCTGTCCGCATGGCCACACGCACAGCGCCGAATTGTCAGGTGCACCACCCTATCCTGACCTCGCTCGCTAATGATAACTTTTGGTGAAGTGGAATGTTTTTTTTCCCACATTCTTCAGCGAACTGAACTTTAAATCATCACACAAAAAGCACAACACCAGCCTGGCATTTATTCCAGCCTCTGATTATCAAATCCACCGTCTCATTCAATACAAAACTCAGCAAACAAAACAAAAAAGCGACCGTGTCACAACCATCGGAATTGGGGTTTTTAAATTTCAGTTCTGCTGTTCAGTCTCTCGGTAACCATAAACAAAATTTGTTGTACCGTGAACGTTTGGGTAATTGTGGGGCAGGCAGTGACTAAAGGCAGGAATTTTTACAGAGGGCCCTAGGGCTGTGAGGTCGGCCTTCATAAACCAATCGGAGAATGGCTCATTGCTCCGTAGATTTCAGCCAATCAGATATTTGTTGTTGACCTGGGCCTGCCCTGCTCTGTGATCCGTCACCCGTCCACTGCATTTTTTTTTGCTCCAAAAACGTATTTGTCCAAAAAAATCAATATTTTACTGCCCCGTTGAAACCGTCGTCCAGAAATGAATATTCAGCATACGTGTGAAAATAAACAACCCCGAGTTTCTTTCGGCAGCCCAGCTTACACTCTTGGCAGGATTAGCTCTAATTTCGTGCAGGTGACAGCTAGGTCACATTTATTTTTTTTCTCTAAAGCACAATTTCCTATTTAGACATAGGCATCCATCACGGCTGCTTTGCCTGCACCTTGAGAGAGCGAGAAAAAAAACCCCTCTCACTCTCGCTGTCAGGACATGTTGCCTCACTGCATGCTCTAGAAATGCGCGCATATGATTTTTAAAACAGATGGCACCTGTCAAATTTCAAAAGCCAGCCAGCACGTTGAGTTTGTCGCGAAAACAGCGCGAGTATTTTTTTTTTCTCTTTTCCCGCGGAAAGGAAATGGGTCTGAACAGAGAGCAATTAGTCTGATTAAATGGAACGGCAGAGTTTCATGTCTGTGCCGACTGTGCACGCCGGTAAACGAATGCGCTTAGTCGATAGCAATAAGCAGTTCGTACAAAACGCGGCCCATGTCTCCGTGTAAACATCCGCGTGGCACACCTGCTCCTACTAAACAGACTTCGTTCGTTATATATTTCTATTGCTATTTACAAATCCTGGAACGGGTTGTGATGCATTCATGTAACTTTTTTGTGTGTTAAGTAAATAACTGTCCTTTAACAGATGCTATGATCCATTAAGCTGTACCTGATATTGCGTGTGAATGTGCAGCTGAATATTTGACGGCTGAGACTTGTGGTTAGGATTTGGATTATTGCCACTAGGCACATTAAAAGTGTCGGGTTATTGCACAGTTTTGATTTTAAACTTTTGTGCCTTAAGATGCATTCGCATGCTCGCGCTGCTCACTGAAGCGTTTGAAAAATGGAGAGGTAATTTTTAAAACTTGCCTCACGTCTGAATGTCTGCATTAGTTGCCAAAACCTGTCATTGTTTACGTACGTTGTCGTAAGTGCCACTCGGTGAGCAATTGGATTTATGCGTATTTATGTTTCATTTGTGTATCAGATTTCTCTTCCATCGTCTTTTCACGTAACACCTTGAGCACACGAACAATAAATATATAAAAACATGGGTAGGACCAGACATAGACTTACAAAGTTTCTATATAACAGTATATTTAATAAAAACGAAATGGAGAGATTACAATCTCGTAAAATGACAAATTACCCAATGCCATCTGCGTATTTTCGTTCAATATTTAGTTGAGTATTATATCTATAATTGCCATCCATCCATTTCCAGAAACTGCTTAATCCTGTACAGGGTCACGGTTAGCCGGAGCCTATCCCGGCAAACACAGGGCGCAAGACAGGGCTTTGCCCAGGCTGAGACGCTAGTCCGTCAGAGGACACCGGGGGCAATTTAGTCCGCAGGCCAATTAACCTATGCAACAGCATGTTTTTGGGCCGTGGGAGGAAACCGGAGTACCCGTTAAAAAACCACGCGGACAAGGGGGAACATACAAACTCCACACAGAACGGCACCCGAGCCGGGATTCGAACCCTGGACCTTCTTGCTGTGAGCCGGCAGCGCTACCCACCGTGCCACGGTGAAAGTCATCCGAGCTGGGAATCGAACCCTTGACCCTGCAATGAAACGGCAGTGCTACTTACTGCACCACCGTGCCACCCACTGGACGTTAGTAAATTAATGAAACGTTTGAAAGTTCGTTCACTCATTTTATTGCGCAAAAGTCCATGTCAATAATTGCTGGCGATAATTTGTATTGCTTATGTGCGAGACGCGGCTATAGCGGTGAAATGACCACATTATCTCTAAACAACAGACTACATCATCATCCCGGGATGAGCAAAGCTGACCAGTAAGTATTTGGAACGCCTCCTATAATAACCCATTACAAGATCTGCAAATGTATGTTGCCCTCTGGTGTATTGCTGAGATACAGCGTCTCAAACTAAATTAACTGGGCCACAGGGTCCCCTGCTGTGACGGCTATGTCTCGTTAGCAGCGAAGGGATTTCAAGACCAGCATGCCCACGCCCACCTCTATTTCTTACAGCGCCTTGGGACTCTCTGGGTGAAAGGCGCTACTTTACAGTGGTTCCCAAACTTTCTCGGTTCACGGCGCCCTTAGTATTTCAGAAAAAAACATTTGCACGGCGCCCAAAGTCAGAAAATATACGGCATGTATCGAACATTTTTGAATATCCCGCGGTGCCCCTGTGAGTTAGCTGCGGGGCACACTTTTGGAACCACTGCCCTGCTATATAAATGCAATACATTATTATTGTTACTTTTAGAACTTTTGATACAACCTTCCGCCGTGGGTAATGTCATAGAGCCGCCATTCTCAACCAGTGGGTCGCGACCCATCAGTGCGCCGCAAGCGCCACCTGCTGGTGAGTGGAGGCCAGACCCAAGTGGGTCATAGGGTTTTGACGGATGTTAAGCATTTTAACGGTGCGTAATATCGTTTCATCTTAACGCTTTTTGTTCTTGTTTTTTTTTATCAAGTGTACACGTTCTGTTGCCTTTGAGCCAGGTCTTCCTTGGACAAGACACTGTCAGAAAGCTTTCACCTGATCGTTAAATTAAGCACACCTGTACGTGCTCGGGATAATAGCTAATCCTGAGGAATGCGTCCGATCTCGCCAAAACTCGGAAGCTTAGCCGGTCGGGGTTGGTGCAAGCCTGTAATCCAGCACGTGGAAGTTCGGGTTGGTGGATCACACACATTGTCAAACTCTCTACCCGTGTGCGTCGAGTTGTCGTACCCTGGCTTTCCGCGAGACGGCAGTACAGCAACGAATGTGGACCAACGCCTGTTCCACCTGTGTTTCACCGACGATTCCACTTGCACGCGTTTTCTTTCGATTGTTGTGGTTTCCTGCCACAGGTAAACACTGGTTAATAAGCGGATAGCACCTTTATATAGAGAGGACCGTAGAGTTCGGGTATTTTTGCACCGGCTCATTGTGTGGCTGCCTTCCCCCCTTGTTTGTGGTTCCTGTTTGCGCCTCTGGTTCGTCCTGTCTCTACGGTAGCGAGCGAATACCGTGCTCCGGTGTATTACAAGTTCAATCCATCCATTGTCAGAAACCGCTTAATCCTGTGCAGGGTCGCGGTGGGCCGGAGCCTATCCCGGCAGACACATGGCGCAAGGTCGGGCTAGACACAGGATGGGACGCCAGTCCATCACAGGGCACCGCGGGCAATTTAGTCCGCAGGCCAATTAACCTATGCAGCAGCATGTCTTTGGACTGTGGGAGGAAACCGGAGTGCCCGGCGAAAAGCTAGTTTATGATCTATTACTATGATGACCCACACGATGCGTCTCGGTTTTCTGTGCCTCCGAGATGGGAATCCTAGGGAGTCATCACCAAACTTAAACGGAGTTTATTTTGGATGTGTGATGTATTACAACAGGGGCGGCACGGTGGCTTAGTGGGCAGCGCTTCCGCCTCACAGCAAGAAGGGCCCGGGTTCGAATCTCGGCTCGGGGTGCCTTTCTGTGTGGAGTTTGCATGTTCTCCCCGTGTCCGCGTGGGTTTTCGCCGGGCACTCCGGTTTCCTCCCACCGTTAAAAGACATGCTGCCAGGTTAATTGGCGTACTGACTAAATGTCCCCAGGCGCCCTGCGATGGACTGGCGTCCCATCCTTGGTGTTCCCCTGCCTTGCGCCCTGTGTCTGCCGGGATAGGCTCCGGCTCACCGCGACCCTGTATAGGATTAAGCGGTTTCTGAAAATGAATGAATGAATGTATTACAACAAAAGGTGTTTTATATGGCTGCGGACGTGTGATGTTTTAAAGGACGCCTCCCCTGCCCTGTCCCAACACTTGCAAAACGCTTTTAATTAAAGAATACTTCTTTCTCCGGCCCAGTTGCACAGTGACTGTTCACATAAATGAACAAAAGGCTCGTAAATTACAGACATAAATTACATCGTCTTGGAAACGGTTTTAAATTATGCTGTAACTGCATTTAATTAATGTTATCACAGTACAGCACTGCATTTGCAAAAATGTCTCCATTTGTTATGTTTGACCTCTTGATGAAATATTGGTTGTAATAAATTAATGCGTCTTGAAATTTAAATGTGCTTCTTTTACGATTTATATTGTACAGTATATTGTGCTTTCATTCCAACAAGTTATTTCTGCTAAACTTTATTAACAATTTTATCTTTTCAAATACGTGTTTGTAATGTACCGTAAAGAATTATGTTTTCGTGCTGTGATGTCGTTTTTTACTTGAAATTTTGACCATAAATATTACCAGACTGATTTATTATACCGTGTATAAGCAAGCGTGACGATTAAAGCTAAACAGCTCAAGGAAGAATGAATACAGTACAAGCATAATCAACCATGCTCTGTCCACTGCTGACTGGTGGCTTCCCCAGTCTTGCCAAGCAACAATTACTCCTCCGAGTTCTTACGCATGAGGTTGTATCATTGCTTTCTCTCCGCTACGGTGGCCATCCTCTTGGCTGTGTTCCTTACTTCTGCTGCCACCAGCCATCATCCTTTCCAGTGATGTGGTCTGTCCAAGTTTATTTAGTTTTCCTAGTAGCCGATGCGATGTCTTTAACTTAAGTGTGTTCGCTTATCCCTGTGTTCCTCTTTTCACTATGACTTCTTCATTAATTCGTTCATATTGTGGTGAGCCGCAGGAAACCGGAGTGCCCGGTGGCGACAACCCACGCGGACACTGGGAGAACATGCAAACTCCGCACAGAAAAGCACCCGAGCCGGGACATTTTTTGCTGTGAGGCGACAGCGCTACTCACTGACCGACCGTGCCACCCCCTCGTTTTGTCTCACAATGTAATTCCAAGCACGCACCTCAACCAAAGTGAATAAAAACCAGGGAGTTTTATTAAAAGTACAACAAATTAAATGAGAAAAAAACACCGGTTGAAAATTAAATATTAATCGCAACAGCAAAAACATAAAAGATTGCATTAAAATTTTACAAATATTGAATCATAGTAAATTGAACATGCAGTTCAAGTGTTCAGCAACAAAGCGCAGACGTAAGAGAAAATACATCAATAATGCATTCGCGAATATGAGAGACGATTCCCCAGAGTTCAGTGAGCTACAGACTGCGCTGTAGATTTGTGAAACTCGAGTCAGCTGGGATGCGACATGACCAGGAGATGGCAGTACAGCAAGTGAGTTCACGAAATTTCGTTCTTATACATCCATCCATTTTCAGAAACCGCTTAATCCTGTACAGGGTCGTTCTTATGCATTGTTTCAAATATTTACACGACAAAATGTGTGTGTTTTGTCAACCTAGCTCAAACTGCTAAGTACTATACCGTACGTAGTTTACAAACCTTTCTCAATCCACTGCTGGATGAAGGTCTCAATCCGCACGCTGTGGGTTGTTTGACCATACTTCACAATGCCGACCAGTTTAATTGATAACGGACAATAACGTTATGACCACCGATATTGGTCTGCAGAGCCCTTATTTGGCAGATGGACTGAGCAGGGCTCCGCGCCTCTGAATCAACGGGTGCAACGCGCCCGGAGAAAATGCGCGCGTTTACAAAAGTAGATTATTATTATTCATCCACAGCAAGGCATGGTGCGCTTAATACGATTGCTTTGCTGAATTTCCAGGGCAAATCACGTGGACAAAGTGTTCTTGCCGATAACATCAGACAATCCTGAAGCAGTTGTTTAATGAGCTCGGTTCGAAGTCGATACCAGTCCAGAGTTTGCTTTGTTTAGCAGATGCTGTTTGATAATATTGCTCTGCAAAGGCTGATGGACCAAGAAATATTTGATCTGTATAGCCGTTTTCCCATAATTATGGAAATAGCGGCATGAGGATCTGAGGTTGTACCGGGTAAATTATCGTATGGTAATATTACAAATTCACCGCTTTGGAAAGGGAACACCCTCGTGGGAGCGTCCCTGTGGGCACGAGGTGACTCTGCACCTGACCTGTAAACGGACGTTAGTCTGTCAGTAAGTGAAAATGATTACTGCTGTCATCCCAGTTTGATATTTGCTTTCTTATAGACACGAAACTTTCTGCTTATATTTCCTCCCATGATAGACAGATGTTTATTATTACAGCAGAAAAAAAATACCACGTGAGCTTGCAAGCTCTGGAAGCGGGATTCCTGCGATACATCAAACGTGCGAAGTCACCAACATAAACAATATGGGACCTTTTTTTTCCGTTTAAGATCTTAACACTTTTTCTCATTGCCGGAAAGTGTTAAACCTCGTATATTTTACAACATAAACAATACCCTAAAATCAGAAGGGGGATTGCAACTAATTTAACAAATCTACAGTTGTCTGCACCAAAACATTTCTATCAACCGTTCAATTTGTCGTGCGACTTAAAGCGACCGCAGCAACTTAATTTCCGCGCAGTTTCTCTTCTCAGACAAAAAAAAACCGTGCTCATTAATTTGAATGGAATCGTGTTTATTTTTTATGAATCTCAACGGGGCCTCCTCCCGCGTTAATTATTTATTTCATCAACAGCGGTCACGTGACCGAGCACGCCCTGCCGCCCCGCTCGCACTCAGCGCGCAT
>JAZEWU010000019.1:3051777-3071412 GCA_036362915.1 Geotria australis | reverse complement strand
ATCCCCTCTGCTGTAATAATAAACATCTATCAATCCAACAATGAAGCAAAACGAGTTACCATGTGCCCTAATATTGTGGATCTTAGCACTAGTCTTTATCAACTTATGGCTTAAGAAAAAGTTGTCCGTTGCACAACCGGATACCATGTCAGGTGTAAGTTGGAAAGAGGCATGCTTGGAGGGTTAGAGATTGTCTGGAAATGCTATTTTGAAGAGTTGGAACTTGTTTCACTTGCAAATTGGATATTTCCCTGGGGGATCTTCAGCACAGAAATGGACATATCCGCGAGTTAAACTTTGCTTGGTGGTTAACAGCCTTCAACTATGGTCATGTGTGCGTTCCGACATGCAAGCGGCATGCTGGAAGAAGTTAATGTGTCAGGATGGTTTTTGAAGCACGACCTTTCTCTGTGACCGCAAGGAAGAACGTGCAGTGACTGCAGCTCATTAAAACAGTGCGCTATCTGCTTGAGCAAAGTATAGGCTACCGGGGAAAAAAGTCATAACTTGGTAATAAGTTGAGAGTGCCTCTGTGCATGGTAAGCAGATATGGAAAAAAATATTGAATTTACAATAGAGGTACATGCCTAATTGACAAGTACATGCTAATGTGAGCTTGTTATGGTTTTCATTTTCAATGCACAAGGCCCTCTTTTATAGCCACTCTGCACCATTTACAGGCAGTGTAAATCAATTGTTGACTTTACTGTAAATGGTTGGTCGATATCATGATTATGCTACATTAAATGAAGAGCTTGGCTTCCATCATGCCTAGGTTCAGTCCTTGCGTGCCGTTGCATATCATCCAACACTTCTACTCCAGTGGCACCATTCGACGGGTTAAACATGCTTTTAAACAACACCGTGAATTTTATAGCATTGCATTTAAGTGTTTCAAAGGTCTCTCACGTCAACGCTGACTTAGCTAGTAGCCATACACATTTTAACCAAGGTTTGACGATTACCAAATTGCAGCTTAGTCCAGTGTATGCATGTACCACTGTTTGGTGTCCAACAGGGACTGCCTTCACACAAACGTGTTTTTTCCCCCCTTTAACATCGGTCTATTTATGGCGTTTGCTTTGAAATCCTGGCCTGTTGAAATCTACTAGTCAAATGGCTCTTGATAGGCAATTATCTTTAGGTGCAGGCTGCTTAGCATTAATGTTATTCATTGTTCACAGCTTCAGCTCGTTGTTTGCTTTGTCGTCGTAAATATGTAGAGCATCTGATTGCGTGAATATTTAACGTTATGCCGGCTGTCTGTTGCGGGTATACGTTTCCTGCTGTGCGGATTAATTTACGCAGACACGTCTGCCGCTTTTATTCTGCATACTGTACGGTCAAGCAGGAAACAACCAACATGGTAAAAATGCATCACTCGCAAAGTGAAAAATGTAAAATATTCCAGAAAACCCACATTTGTTGAACGCCGGCATTCGCCAGCATATTTTAAATCGCGTTGTACCTATGTTTAGCAGCATATCACTTATCTTATACAGTACGTGGAGTCTATGATGTGCCATACAAAATTCTTACAATAAGGCAGTTATATTCTATACAGTTTATTTAGTACTTTGAAAATTGGTCAGTAATTCTCTATTAAACCCTGTTATTAATTTAGAGCAATAAACCTGCTGCTGATCAGAAAAATGGAAATTAAAACTAGTGAATGTATTGGCAACGGTGGTTTAAATGCTTCGGTATATGTCTCTCGGCCACGCCCTTTGTGTCTATAATTCCATCAATTAATGCCTTAAACTAAGTCTACGAAGCCATTTTAACGTGACTTATCCTGCCCATGTCTTAAATCCCCCACCCCACCTTTGGCTCCCCAGCAACAATATGAATAGGAGCGCCACAGTTGATCGGGAGCTTGCATATGATGGTTAAAGCGTGGGTACCACAACCTCTTCCCATGCATCTAGTCGGTGTGCAAGTGTAGACCAAAATACCCCGTTTAAGTGGCTCTCGAGCTCCCTTTAATGGAGGCGTTTTTACCAGAAATGGCCGTAGTATTTCATTTCAACGCTCAACCTTTACATTTTTTTACTCCTATTTAGCAGTTGGGGGGAAAAAAACCCAGCACTTTCTAGTTTGATACAGATTTACGAGTAGGCTCGCTTGTTGGACTGGGCTCGCTGTCTTGGCAGTGGGGAGGGTGTGACTTTGCTCCTTCACGACGACATTTGCTCGCAGGAGAAGGAGGGTGTGAACCTGGACCTGTCCGACGACGAGGAGCTGCGGGACCAGTTGGACATGCACTCTATCATCGTGTCCTGCATGCAGCCAGAGGAGCCGCTGTTCACAGCTGAGCAGGTATAACCCATCCTCCGAATAGGCGCTGCCAACACCATTGGGCCATCTCTGACGTTGGCACCACCAGGTTGGGTCAGGGCCAATGTACAGATCTCTGATGTGTGTCTGGGCTGTACGAACTGTTTTATATGTTGTGCAACGTTTCACTGCACCTGCTGGGAGCAACTTTTAACAGCTGAATAATGGTGAACATGTACCCACCTAGTAGTCCAAGGTTCAGTTAATGTGTACACGTGTCATATATTCCAACTCAACATGGCGATTGCATAACAGACCATGGTTTTGTTAATTATTTAAAGGGCACGTTTTGAGTCATGTTTACTGTGGTGATCCTTTAGGCTTTTGAAGGTTTTGTATATTATTTACTTTAAACCGTATATGGTTGTCTCGGTCAGTGTCTTCAAATGGCCCTGTATTTAGACGAGAAACTAACCATTCTCGGTAAAAATGCCTTGGCATGAATGCATGCATACGGTTCTGAAGCCTGTAACTGATCAAAGCCTCACTGTCCTAACATTTTTTTACTTAAAAAAAAATTACATATCGTATAATGGAGCTACTGTATAATGGACACATGGAGAATATCTAAACAAATTAATGTTTTATTTTTTACGTATTCTATTGCTTGAGTTATGGTTATTTGATAGCATCCCAAATACATGCACTTCTCTAGTGAATGAAATTATATCCTGTATAGCTGGATTTGTGCACGTTGAATTGTGAATAGATTTAAGCATTTTGCAATTTTTTTCATAGAATTTAAACAATTCATGTTTCGCGTCATGTAATCCATTCTATTTTTCGAAACATCACAAAGAAATATCTTTAGAGCTGGCACTTTTCTGATTATGTATTCATGAGTTGCATTGACTTTACCCGGTTTAAATGCTTACAGCTATATGAGCTTGACGGGGGGCTTCATCTGGCTTCACTCTTTTACCAGAGACTGCCATCTTTAGGGCACGGTGGATGGAATTCAGTGACGGTTTGCTCAAGCAATGCATTCTTGTGTGCCCACATTCGATTGCATTGATTGGTTTTGTGGCTGGGTCACGTCAAGTTCTCCTGTACACTAGGGCTTTGTGCTTGAACACAGGCTCATGAGATGAGGCTTTGTTTACAAAGGGCCTTGCCTGGCTTAAGTGGTTTTTCTTTCACTGTCAAATTGTGCGGAATTTTCTAACATACATGCTGTGCACTGTGATTCGCAAACGCTGGTGTGACAGGTGCCAGCTGCTTGTGTGTATCACCCACAGTGGTGTTCAGCTAAGGTGACCAGAGAGAGTAGGGAAGGCGTGGTGTGTGCTTAGCAGGGAGGCGATGGGTAGTGTTGTTATAGCAGGCCAGACCTAAGTGATTTCTTGTCTTGACTAAACATGCACGGCACATGCGAGCGTTGGATCAATAGACACTCTTCCGTATGACAGTGGGTGTTTGGGTTGCAGTGAGGTTTCCAGGGGTGAGCTAAATTGAGTCAAATTGGACTGAGCGTTGTCCGGCAAAAGTAATTTATCATGGACTGAGTTTCATTGGAGTTAGTCTGTTGAATGGGATTTCGTGAAAAAGAATCTTGACTCGGTGAGATTGTCCTGAATTAACAAAGGGTATTATTGTCGATATCTTTACTATGGATGGGAATCCAGTAGCATAAATTCAAGAGTGTAGTGTGAAGCCAGTTTGCTATACAGATGAATACATCGCAATGACATCTTATTTAAAGCTTGTTTTTGGAAATAAAAAAAATGTTAAAAAGCATTTGTTTTGAAGAAATCTAGTGAAGCATAGGCAACTCGCATGTGATTTGTTTCAAACCTCCAAAGACTTCCCATCATCGGGTTGACTCAAAACATTTCTATTTGCAGAAACTCAATAAAAGAATATGCCCTCCACTTTGTTGAACATTATATAACAGCTGTTCCGTGTGTCCCTTGCATGTAATTGCATCTTCAGCCCTCGACCATTGTGTCTTGCCTTTCAAGTTCTGCACAGATCGTCATTGTCATTCATCGATGTACATAGTGTCCATTTGCCCTCTGCTGCGATTTCATTTCAATGCACTAGGGTGTAGAGGACTTGTTAACGCTTGGCCACGTGTGCAAGTCATTATCCATCCATTTTCAGAAACCGCTTAATCCTATACAGGGTCGCGGTGAGCCGGAGCCTATCCCGGCAGACACAGGGCGCAAGGCAGGGGAACACCAAGGATGGGACGCCAGTCCATCGCAGGGCGACTGGGGAAATTTAGTCAGTACGCCAATTAACCTGGCAGCATGTCTTTGGACGGTGGGAGGAAACCGGAGTGCCCGGCGAAAACCCACGCGGACACGGGGAGAACATGCAAACTCCACACAGAAAGGCACCCCGAGCCGAGATTCGAACCCGGGACCTTCTTGCTGTGAGGCGGAAGCGCTACCCACTACGCCACCGTGCCGCCCTCAAGTCATTATCCTCCCCATTGAAATGCTTAAACAAGTGGGTGCACGTCCGTGACCTAGATTTACTATCCGTGCCTTTTGCAGTATATTTTTTTCATGGGAGCCAGCAGCAATGCTGATTAAATGATAAAGGGGCACCCCGGGAGCAAGGGTGCACTTCAACTTATTACATTGAATTTTATCAGCTCGCTCACAGTTGTAGTCCAGATGTGGTACCTACCCACCCCCCAACCCCTTTCACAGGGCTTCAAGGAGGATTATACCAAGGATTAGGGTTTTGTAAATCCTGTTGTCGCAAATAATGCTGCTGCACAAATCTCATGGTTTGTTTACAGTCACAACTAGCACTGAAGCCTTCATAGTCCGTCGTAATCTGCATACCAGTGACTTAAATTACATGAATTGTTTGTAAATGTGAAAAAAAAATCTGAATTTCCATAGTTTCCAGCATTTCTGGCTGCTTTGATGAAATGTTAATGAGAAGCCAGATGAATCGCTGCCTTGACTGCAGGAGCAGGAAGCGTGTCATTGGTGGGCATGTCCCAATACCCATAAGAGTTTAATTACAAGTTCCTCTTAATGAACTAGGAACTGATTTCAATATTGAAAATGCAAGCAGGGGCTATGATTACTCCAGTGTATTACTTAGAGCCCTCACAAGGGGGTCATGTTTTAGATTTTCCACTCAGCTGTAAATGATAATAAATGTCTTTGCCCTAGACAGGACTGTTCACGTTCTAAGCACTGTTTGTGATGCGTTTTATTACAATATGTGGGGGTCAAGGTAGGAGCGTTCACGTCGCGATCCCTGTCAGGTAATACTTGATATTGCCAGCGTATCCTACCAAACACTTCGAGACCGAGCTGAAAGACAACGATGTCCAGAAGCTAACCATCGCGCTTCGAAGAATCGCAAAGAAGAGAAGATTACAATATGTGAAATGTTCCCTGCTTTTCTGAGCTCCAGCTCATGCTTAGCTATGTGGACCTCAGTGCCTGTGTGGTGGCAAATTTATTTCCACTATATTCATCACTGAGCACCCAGTGGTGTGCCAACGATAACAGCTGTTGCCTGACAAAAGCCCCCCATGCTACATGTGCCTGGCCTACGATGGCTCAATTGCTTATTAATGTGCCAGAAAATGGGCCTGTTGTGGAGTGGGAGTAAAGGTTTACGCAAAGAACCACTATCGAATTATCAAGTTTTCTTGTTTTGTTTTCTGTGCGTTTTATTATTGAGATACAGTAACCTTTCGGACTAACATATGGTTGATTGTCTGGTAATGAGGTTAAAGCATGAGACAAATAACAATATAATCACAATTTAACATTGCATAATTTAGACTGATGGCTTCTAAATGTGTTTGCGTGACGGGTTGATGCAATGCACAAGCTAGTCACAAAAGAGCCAATTTTATCATGGTATCAATTATGCATGCATTTATTCTTTATTTTCTTACCCCAATGTGTAATTCTGTTAACGTGAATCGCCCATATGCTTTGCCTATGCTCAAATCTACATAAGGTGAGCATTAACACGTTAAACAAACAAGCGCCATATGTGCTTGTGTGGTTATTCTGTAATTGCCTTCCACCCCAATGTTAGTGATGCACTAACTTTATTTTTCCAGGTTGCCGGGCAGCCTGAGATGATGCGATAGCCCGCCTGCCTAAGCTTGCGACCCACAGGCTAAAGTCAGACGAAGCAGAATTAATCTGTTTTTGGGGCAACACTGGCTTAAAGTCGCACTCCAGTATTTGTTGGCAAATCTACTAGACTCGCCAACGTTGTATTCGTTGCAGCGACTGGCCTGCTCCACGTACAGTTCACGGATTAATAATGATAAGGGGTTGCATTCATAGGGCACGTAATTGCCGTGGCATTTCGATGGGTCTTGCAAAACGCAGACTACAGAAGTACATGGACAGTCGTAATGTTGCGAAAAAATGGGGAAAATCTCGATGGAGAATAGATATAACAGACATGAAATAACAAAAAATGAAGGACATTAGAGAAGTGATAACTCAGGTGCACATGCGCTCACATACCAGGGCACAACATCCACCAAACTCCAGAGCATCGATTAGGAGTGCCAGGGAAGGCCCAGTGATACCACAGAAGAACCAGGCTGGTTCTTCTTAGGCACCCCACCCAACCACCAGCATCCATTCTCACAAACCACCAACGTGGAATGGAGCAGCAGCAAGCCCTCATTCTGTCGTTTAATGCCCGCTGATGTCTTCTGTGGCAGGTGATCGAGGAGCTCGAGGAGATGATGCAGGAGTCGCCAGACCCAGAGCCAGAAGGCGTGCAGACACCCGGCCAGTCTGACCGCCTCTCACTGCTGTCCCTGGAGGTGGCAGCTCTCAAGCAGTCTCCCGTGTCTGACAAGGGTGCTCCGGCTGACGGTGAGTTTTTAACCTGCGGTTCGCTCGGCCCAATCGTTCATTCGTTATTTCCAGCAACGCGGGTTCGATTTCCAGCCCCGTATATGCTACAGGGCCATTTGTTTTGTTTACCAGGTGTCGACCCCCCTACCCCCTGGGTTGTCTCCAGAAAATAAATATAGCCCAAGGTGTGGTGTGTCGGTCGGTGCTTGGAAAGCTAAGGCATGGTACTATATATATATAAAGCTCCACAACTGTTTCCTGCACTGTACCAGCTGTAGTAAGTGGGCAATGATATGTTGTTTTAACGGCACGTTCAATTTGTGATGGACTACAGCTGCTGTTGAGTCATGTTGTGAATACACTGTGTTCTTTGGAAGCACACTTTCAATAGAGCGCTGGCACATTTAGCCAGAACTCAATCCTTTAACAGGCATAACATTGCTATTATTTCAGACCTTTTGCTTCATAGATCTTGTTATTATTGCCGGTTTAAACAGCCGGTATCCAGGGGGACCCAGGTCGGCCTAGCTTGCCCCACAATGGTGAGGGTATTGGAGCAGAATGTTACATACTGATGCCTTTCCCGATGTAAACCTCCTTTAGTACTATGGTCTACGGATCGTTATTTGTCCGGAACCTCCCCGCAGAGCTGTTCACCAAGGAACACCCTAGCAGGCGTGCCGCACTCCAGGCGATTTAGCATGTGGGGTTCGCTGGCACATGCAAGCTCCTCCACCACGATGTTTCCGATTCGTGGGCGGCTTCATAGACCTTGCGTCTCGTGGAATACTAACCTATGTGCCTTTTGACAGCACTTAAGGGCCTGTCTGTGGCCCGGCTCATGGAGATGCTGGAGGACATGGAGACGGCTGTTCGCACGTTCTCCGAGGAACTCATCCAGCAGCTGGCGCTGAGAGACGAGCTGGAGTTCGAAAAGGAGGTGAAGAACAGCTTCATCGCCGCGCTGGTGGAGGTGCAGAACAAGCAGAAAGAGTTCCGCGACATCATGAAGAAGAAGAGGAGAAGCAACGGCGCCTCGCCAAGCCACCGCCGTGACAAGGGGACCATCGCGCCTGGCACGGTGAGAGCACGCCCCAGCTGGGACAGCCGGTTAATTAAGGAATTGGTTGCGCTAACAATTGTAAGTGTGCTTGCCTCTACTGATCGGAAAGTACACAAATAATTGGATAAAGGCCCAGATTCTCCCCAAGTGTGCTGGTGGATGGGAGGTGATGGGGTGATTTTGGCCATGTTGTAGGCCAGGGTTTATCAACCTTTTGCACCTCAACGCGCACACTTGGCCTACTTGGGTCTGGTCTCCACGGCCCGCTAGGTGGCACTCGCGGCCCACAGATGGGTTGCAACCCACCTGTTGAGAATGGCGGTTATAGGGGTTTCCTACCATTTGGGAGGCAGGATGTCGGAGTGATTGCTATTTTTTAAATGGTCCAACTAATCGAGAACAAACATATTTTTATTAGATTACAAATTTTTATCGACTCATCTCAGCATTAGTTTGCATCCCTGCCGATCTCCAACGTGAATTTTCACTCTCAAAACAAGCTTCAGGAACCAGCTCTATATAGCAGTATCACTTACCGATTTTACACACACACAACTCGGTCAATTCTGCAAAATGCTCTTGCACTGACAGAACTGAACGCTTGTCAATTGGCTACACCGTTGCCAGGTCAAAAATATTCCCCTCTAGTACCCACATAGTGTTTCTGAGATACTAGCAGTGATGGAAAACTGTTTTTAGGCTGCAGTCTTAAAGTAGTAGGCCTCAATTGGCCACGTAAAATGGAGCCACAGGCCATATCCATCCTGTGGACAATAGGTTCCCCATCCCTGCTCCATAGCAAGTTGTTTATTTATCTCCTTGGGGCAACCTATTCACGTTAGTCAATAGAATAATTAAGAATTACATTATGTCATCCATTTTGTGCATCTGTTACTTGGTGAAAGATTCTTGCTTAAACTGACGTTTTCCGAGTTCACAGAGCAGTATGCTAACCACTG
The DNA here is from genome assembly GCA_036362915.1 of Geotria australis. Classification (NCBI taxonomy): domain Eukaryota; kingdom Metazoa; phylum Chordata; class Hyperoartia; order Petromyzontiformes; family Geotriidae; genus Geotria; species Geotria australis. Next base: position 3,062,245 of record JAZEWU010000019.1, on the reverse strand, counting down.
CACCACCGCTCAAATGCTTCTGACGTTATAAACACACTAAAACAAATGGGCTCATATTGTGTTGGTCGAGCTTCCTACAAAATGGTGCACAATTATGGCAGAACGTCAATATAGTATTACCTTGTGCTACGCTCTCAAACCATTTACTGTACAAAGCTGTGTCAAAGGCACAATGCCCAATTATGGTGTTGCTTGTAAGTGCTAATCTAAATTCCTCTTCACTGGCAGGCCTACAAGGTCATAATTGTGAACTATGTAGAACACAAATGGGTTGCCTACAGTGCATTAATTTTCGATGAAAGGGAAATAATGTAACGACGAATTGCTATGCCTTAGATGCGTCCTGATTGCAGTGATCTTGATGGCTTATAAATGTTTTGAGCTGCATGCATGCTTCATTGAATATAATTGTATGTTTGGTGTTCCCTTCTCTAGCTTGTAATTATTTATTTTTAATGGTTTTATTGTTAATTACAAGGGTTCAGCTGGCCCTTTTAAAAATGTGTTGTGTTAATTGTTTCTTTAAACCTTTGTTTAATTGGACATTATCATGAGCACTCAATTTTGAGGGACGGCAAAAGAAAATCACTCAGGTCGTGAAAGTATAATGGATGTCTCTAACTGCCAATTTTATATTTTGTAGCCGACATATAACACTATTTTTCACATAATTACATCAAATTGTACATTTGTTTTGTTTAAGACAATAATTTGTGGCATTGTGCTGAAAGCAATTTAACTTGCACTCTCGGACAAATGGCACATTTGCTGCAAAGCGCACCGACTTGCCGTGCCTCGTGTTTATCAAAGGTTAACGTGCGTCAACTTAGCGAAGGCAATGCGATTAAGCAGTGGATGTTGGCGCTGTGCGGTTGCCTTGTTTTCGTTTCGTGGCAACAGTACTTGACGACCGTGATCCCGTACGAAGAGAAGGAAGAGCCGCCATCCGTCCAGCAGCTGCAGGTCCTCATTAAGAGTAAGATATGAGTGAGTGGGTGGAGGTGGCTAATTGCCCCTTTTCCACTAGCACATTTGGGCCGAGCCAGCAGTGTGCCCCCTTACGATATGGGTGTATTTTCCACTGACTATTTGTTGTTTCGCCCATGCCAAGCCGAAACCAAATTTTAATAATCTAAATCTGGCTCGGGGTCGATCAAGGCACGGGGCTGGACTTATTGTACCCTTACTGTACATGTTGGGGGTCAAGGTAGAAGCGTTCACGTCACGATCCCTGTCAGGTAGTACTTGGTATTGCCTGCGAATTCTACCAAACACTTCGAAGCCAAGCTGAAAGACAACGATGTCCAGCCATCGTGCTTCGAAGAATCGCAAAGAAGAAGAAGATGGTGGTTGATAGGCATCAAATGTAGCATCACCGCGTCACCTACGTGAATTTCGACTCATATGTTGTGTGATGTCGGCGGCATGGCTAAGTTTCTGCAGTGGAAAAAAACTGCTTCTAGAGCTGCATTGGCCATGCTCAACACACCCCTGATGCGTATCAGTTATAAAGTGGAAAAGAGATACTAGTGGTTTGGGATTGATGTGGCTTGGAATGCTATTTCCATGTCAAAGTACTGAGCCAGCACCAGATAGATCTTGGGTTCTAGTCTAGTCAGTGATGCGGGAAAGAAATCCCGAATATAATTCGATTTTCGACTTAATTTGACGCGTTCCTGCTCTAAAGAATCATTTTGGCAAAAAAAACCGAGTCTGGCCTCCAGTGAACACTCTTTCCAAAGTGTTAAAAGTTGTTCCCCTAGACCTAGTGTCCCAAGACACCTGTGAAATTAATTTTAGAAATATTTCTGCAATGTCATCTTCGGCAGCCATTTTGACACAAGGGAGTGTTCTCTTAATATAGAGTCCTGATATAACACTGATTGCACAATTCGAATATAATTCGAAGAGAATAAGCTGCATTATACCCTTTAAAATCAATTGAGCCACATTCAAGCGTGAAGAAAACATTCTGTATTGTTGTAGGTTTTCACAGATCGATGGATGAGAGTTGCTCTTAAGAACTGCTCTTTCAGGATAACTGTGGCGAGCATTCATCCTCTAATCCGGAAGAGCAGCTCTTAAGAGCAGTGCTAGAAATATTTGCTGTCAGTGCAATTTCCACTTGAGCTGTGTGGTAAAAATAATTATCTTTCATAAGCATCTTGAGCATCGCCCATACATTCTCCTAGCAGAAAATGATTTGCCCTGGGACATTTGATAGACGTAATTATTGACGTTTGTAGTGAAACGTTTTACGTATATTTTTAAAAAAGTTTCTCCAACCGCAATCGAGCATCCAATAAGTGCTCATTCAACCCAGAGTTTTGATAAATGGTTTTACGAAAAATATCGCTTAAAAAGCATTATTCTTGTGCGATCTACCACAAAAATCAATTATGACTTATAGCATTTTTTTTATTAAAACATTGTAAGTCATTTGTATTGCTTGTTCTGTTATTATTTTATTCTAAATGCCAACAGTCCTGAAAGCAATGAAGGATGACAGTGACAGAGTTCCCAGCTTGCTAACCGACTACATTCTAAAAGGTGAGCATCGCGCGACGGTCATTTGTCATCTTGATTGCTAGCATGAAGGTTCATAATAAAATGATGTTGGTGCTTGATGGATTGACTTAGTAAATTGGCATCGAACCAAAATATACAAATAATTGTGATACCAAGCTTTTTGATCCATTGAAGTATATTGCCTTGAGATTATTGTGTCGGAGACAACAGTCGAGTAATACTCTTTCACCTATTGCGGATTTGTGTAAGCTGCACACCATCATCAGCTATGCAAGTGTTGTGGTTTTTTTATTCCATTGGAACGTTCCTCTTTGCATGTCAAAAGAACAAGATAGATTGTCATCAAGGTTCATGTATGGTCAAAAACTAAAATCAAATCACTCTAGGGAAGACAGAATATGGTAATCGTGGCCAGTGTCTGAATGAATAAATCACCGTTCTTCTTTACGTATTGCTAATTTTATACTAGCACATATATTGCACACATTTATAACATCACTGCATTTACTTTGAGCTTGTTGGTGAATACGTATTTAACTTCAAGTTTACTATATATTACTGTAAAGAAGCAATGGAAGGTCATCGCCTCTTCATGCACACATGTACACGCATTAAAATGCCCTTTCCTGAAAACCTTGTTCCTCTAATGTCACCTGAACTCTCTCTTTCCCATTGAGCCAAAACATCTAATGGACAATACTGCCCCTTGCCATGTTCCCAGGTATCATCTTGACTATAATCTTATCCGGAAGTTTACAGGGCAAACGACATTTTCTCAAATGGACATGATCTTGGATGGTTTGAGCATTGCTTGACATTGACCCCTTCTCCTGAAATCTTCTAAGAATGATGACGAGGTTTTACCGTTTAACGAACACGCCGTGATATTTCGCAACTTGCAACCCTTGTCTCTTTCGTTGCGTGGAGTGCTTGTGAAGCAATGTTTGACCCGCAGTATCGTTTGTCTATGCCACGTTAGCAGTCATGTGATAGCGGAACAGCGTGAGGGCATTGTGGTGCCTCTGCCCTGCCCTAAGGTTTGTTTGTTTACGTGCTGGCGGCAGCGCGCTTGCATCACCTTGAACCGTCCCCGTCAGCCCATTTCTTCACCTTGATGAACAGAAGTCTGCAACCCCTGCCTTGCTTTAGGAATGCTTTATATGAAGGTGAATAGCTAATCACGGCCAGTTCTATCTGATGCCACGCGCAATTTGCCGTAATTTCCTTGTGCTTCGAAAGTGTTGAAATATAAATGATTATGGTTATTGTCGCCATAATTGTTTTGGATGATTGTGCTTTTGTCACAAGCAATCAAGAGCAGTTCATCAGAATGAAGTTTAGCCCTTGAAAAGCACTTTAGATTTGCAAATTTGTATTTAAGCAATGAGATAAACAAATCGTAGTGGCTGAATAATATCTTATGTTTAATGCAAGTCAGGGGTGCTGCCGATTTTCTGTTGACCTTTCTTGATGTCTCATAGTGATTTGCTCATTGAACCCAGTGTGCTTATGTGTTGCTCATGCATTGTGTACATACAGTAGTTTTCTGGTTTCAAGATGAATGTGTACTCATTGTTGTATCACGTATGTATTTGCCATTGATAAGCAGAAAAGGCTCTAGTCTGGTAGAACATAGCTGCTACCTATAACTGTAGAGAATTTCAGTTAGAATTGATGTGACTTAGCAACAATATATTTGACACTGAAGAAATGTTTTATACGCACAATTGAAACAATATTGTTAATTTACCCAAAAAAGAAGCAGGGTAGCATTATACATGATTACTAAAACATTCCAAATGAAAGTCTCAACGTGGTTTATTCATGTAACTGACTAAGCAGTTAGTACTTTGATGAGCAACTACCTGGGAATACAAGTTTTGTGAGCTTGGATTAAGGTGGCCAAATAATAATAATAATAATAACATTTTATAGAGCGCTTTTCACCCGAGAGTCACAAAGCGCTGCACAACGACAGAAAAAAACCAACTAATAAAAACCAAATGGCAGCAATCGATGTTTTTAATCCATCTGTATGGAGCTTGGAGTTTAAACCCATCGAACTGATTATCATTATTGGAAATAACTGATAGATTTTAACCATCAAAGGCTAATCCTTTTTTTTAATAGGCGGATGTGTATAAAATATCGCAGTTTTAAAGTGAGGTGATCGTTTTATCTTTGCCATAATCAGTAAGTATAAATCTTTGAAACAACAATTGTGCGTTGCTAGATAGGTTCATTAATTGGAGTTTTATTCAATAGCGAGTCAAAGCGGCAGTCACACCAAGAACATTTCGTACTGAGAAATGTACCTTGTGCGAAATATTTTTGGATTGCTATTGGAAACTGCAATTGCTAATGCAGCGAATGTCTGTTAGAAGTCAAATAAGACTGCTCATTTCAGCAGCTTATCGGACAATTTTGAAGTAACAAGACAATCTGAAATCCAATATTCCACAAAGAACTATTTTTGATAACGTAAAATAAAAGGAAAAGTAAACACTCATACTTTTATACTTGGCACATTTTCGACCTCATTGTTCAGTAATATTTGTGAAGTTTGCTGTGAGTAGGGTCTTCAGTTTAAATGAAAAGGAATATGTTCAAAATGAGATCTCGCTTTTTCATATCACAGATTGTATGTGTAGCGGTTACAAAGTCGCGACATTTACCTTTGGTCCATTTCATATCTGCTTATCTACCTCGTTCATAATATTTAAATATGGGTGGAATTTTTGCGATGTTTAGTTTTCTTCCTTTACCATCTCTCACTTGACGGGATAGTGTTGTAATGGTTTATTGCTTGCTATTTCTTGCATCCAAGTCTGCCCAATTTCCTGACAGAGTTGTGGTTCAGGTGATAAGACTTTAACAAGTTTCTGATCATCCGCAATCATGTCTCTTGAAAATGAGACTTACCTGATTAAATAGAGGTAATTGTATTAAGTCATTTTTGGAACAAAACTTAATTTAGAAAGCGATAGTCTTTTTTACTGTTATGTAAGTATAGTATTTAGGCCAGGTACATTATGAAAAATATTATTTCAATTATTGCTTTAAATCTAATAATGTTTTAAATACGAAATTCACATAAAGCAGTCGGGATTAATTGTACAGTGAAATATAATGTAGTAATGTGTTTCTGTTGTATTTTCTATTTTAGGATAGTTAGAATTGTTTACCAGGTTACATTTAAGATTTGCCAAGGGTATGTGATGCGTAGACTCATTTGGAATGCATCATTTAGATTTGTAATGTCTTATTAGCCAGTCTCCAAGTCACCTGTGGTCGATAGCTCCATATCAGCCAATAATTGTGATTAATATTCAAATTAGTAGTCCATTGATATGGCAAATTCGTGGTACCTTTTTGTGTGAGGACAGTGTGAATGGACTTTAGGACTATAATTATGTTACTGCAACAGTTCGCAACGTTTATTTTTAAACGTGTATAATGTATTCACACTGAAACTAGGACAGATTAAAGTACAGTATAAAACAAGCATTGTTCTCATTATCGTTTCCGTTTCATCTCCTTTCATTCCACGTGTAACTTTAATTACCACACTCCTGGGCTGGATAATAAGTTGATAAAAAAAAATCTACCTTCCAAGTCTACCGATGCTAATGCGCTGTGTGTGTTTGTGTTTATTTCTAGTGCTGTGTCCTACGTAAGCTGTCGTGCCCTGGAACGCCTACACATGAAGCAAAGTCACTCATCTCAAAATGCCATCGCTGTTAACTTGGCTCCATTCCGGCAGCAGGTGCTAAAGCGGCCCTACTCTTCACATCGTGCGTACTGGCAGCGAAGGGCACAGCTGCACCCATAACTCACATCCTTCCCGTTCGCGTGCGATCCGCGATCGGTGCCGTCGGCCAGCGTCACGCCCGGCAGCAGGGTGTGGTGCTGGCTACCCACCGCCTCGTGTGCCGTGCTAGCCTTCATAGGTGCTCGTGAACGGGACTTCATCCTACAGACTGTCAAAGCCGTCTGTGGGATCGTTGTCGGTTCGTCACCGAGTCGTAGAGTCCCTGGTTATTCCCAACGTCGGTGAACTTGTGAAGGCACGAGTGGCTGTGCCCTCCTGTGGAAATGGAGCCAACTTTACAGCTATTGATTGTCGATCCTCCCCTTTTTACTGATATCAAATGTTTTACAAATCAAAGCTTTTAAAGTCAAACTTTGTTACCAGATTAGAAAACGTGTTATATAGGTGGCATAATTATGAATAGAGCAGATATTTTAATAATAGTGCATGGCTGTCTGTGTGTGCGCTTCTCTGCATACTTGTTATAACTGGTATATATGTAAGAACTTCTTCACAGTGGTTTATTTTAATCTTCTAAAGAGCTGCGGTAATACATTTAAATGACTTGCGATTATTACCTTAAATTGCAATTGTTAGTTGAGAATTGTTTAAACAGGAAGGCAAATCAGGTCAGGACTGCCGTGCTCGGTGCCAAAATAATAGTTCAGGGCAACAACTTACATTCGTTTTTAAAAACATGTGTCTTTAAAGCGCTGCATACTAATTTTCCCAGTCGTGGCTTGCCACACTCACTGATGGTTGTCGCAAATGACCCTCCATCTGACACGTGTGGCTTCGCAATATCACCTTGACGTGGCTCTTTAAGCATTGGCCTTGAGTGTTGATTTTTGGGATATACCACGACACTAATCATCATTATGCTTAACGTAATCCTAGGGTTTAGCAAACTTTCTTACGACCCATCGCCTTTCTCCATGTTTACTGGCTGCAAAATAATAACTGGCTGGAATTATCAATCAAACTGCTTTATTGAAGGTGCTTACCACTGTGCCACCACTCCACCATGAATAAGATAGAGGCTTTTACTTTGAATTGGCGCGCTGCACATCATGTGCTACACACACACAAATACTGTAGACATTATTTCTTGCATTTTAATCACCATGACACTACATCACATGGGATACACATGGACACGTTATTTTGAATTGGCCAGCTCTATGCCTTTTAAATGGGATGTGTATACCGGTCTTTCAAGTGCATGAGATTGTCACGATTTAATTTGTATTTAAATTGAGAATTTTAGCGCGTGTGGAAAGGCATTCAGTGGTGGGTGGCAAGGACTGAGGTGTGGGAAACCCTGCTGAAGCTCATAAAGAAACCACAAATATACCCCCGCAGACTATCTCGGTGAATTTTCTAACACCAAGCTGATCGCAGATCAGTATTGCATTGTTAGCGTATTTGCTGAGCTGACAAGGTGCAAGTGCTTGTGTAATCCCCCGTCTACATCTGCTTAATTGCACACTATCAATATTGTTCATGTTTGGAGTGGTTTCAGTGTAAGTGTGATTAAAAACCAAGGTTAGCTTAATAAATAACAGTAAATGTGTTCATGAAAGGCTTCTTAGCCGTCACCAAGTTATAGTCTGGCTGTTTTGAGATTGATGTACAATAAGTGGATGGCTAGATTATGAAAATAAATATCTTGGGTGTTAAGCCGTGTTGTGTAGAAGAATCGACGATGCATGAAGTAGGAGCTGCTCTATAGCCATCAAAGAAACAACATAATTCACAAAGGACATATGCTTAACTATACTCTATATAACTTTAATACGAAAAATCAGGGCTTAACAAGCAGTTAAAATGTAACACTTCTGTGTATAACACGGCTTCCATTTTTTAATATTCATGTCACGTGCGTTATCTGTTTCTGTGAAATACAAAACATTGTTAATGAAGACTGAATTTCGTTTTTAAACACTTTTGATTTAACTAGAAAATTAGTAAACAGATTTAGAACTTCTGGTAATTCATCATGTTTACTACTTTAACCAGATTAAATGTGCCCTGTTATCAACTGAAATCTTTGCAAATGGAACAGTATTATGTCGGAGTGTTGATAGCTGGGAACACAATGGAGTCATTAAATGTAATATTTATTGTACTATTTTAGATTGTTACTATCGGCATTATTTTGCAGATGTTTATTTGTATTGTATATGCTATGTACCCTGTTACAAATATAATTCACATATAGAACTAATGCTTCAAATGGGGTCTCTTGCTCAATTGACGTGGTTACACTAATATAAGCGGAGATTTACGTTGTAGTGTAAACGGGTCGGGTGTAGATTGCTTAGTCTGGTCAATTTAGAAATGACCAACTAAATTAAATTCTGTTGATGTGAAATGGGTCAATCAGCTGTGTGGGGCACTGTCGTGTTTTACATTTTAGCAGTTTAATTTGTGCTGTGATGTCAAGTGGTATTTGCTTAAATTAATTCCACGTTATTAATGTGCAATAATTTTTGTTAAAACATGTTTGCCTCATTGGAATTTGTTTTTAAATTTACGTTTTGTTATTTTTTTAAATGTTTGTGTATTCATTAGATGTTTTAAATTATGAACTGTTTGTAAGTGGTTGAATGTGTTTACGGCGTAAAAATTGAGACTCGGTTGAAATCAGTTGGCAGTTTAAATCGAAGGAAATTTGAAAGTGTCATTTTAATGTGTAGAGGGAAGTTTATTTTTTGTCTATTGTAAAAGTTGGACGAGACATCTGAATAATGTGGTGTGGAGTGTTGGAATTTAAGATTGGAAAAACAGATTATGGACGTTGAATAGATTAATGTAACAGGACAGTATTGCAATTATTTTGATTTACACAATACCGTATAGCCAGTGAGCAAATTGAATGCAGCAACCTTATGCATATGCAAAAACACATTTGATATTTTAACACCAGCTTGTAGTCTTATCCAGTTGAAGTAAGCATTATGAACTATTACTACTCGATAATAAGCTGTTTAGGTTTTAGCACGCTAAGTAATATACAAGCATATTTAATCTGAACAAAATGAGCATATTCTGGGAGATATGTTTATCTATGAGATGCTTAACCTGCGATTTCATGCTATCGATTCTGAATTGCAAAGTGCTTGGTTAATTTCCGTGTATTTATCACCTTGCCGTTTCCATAGATCAAAACTAAGGACCACGCAGTTCAGTTAATTTTGCTGTGCATGTAATTGCTATAATGTGAGTCATGTAATAATATACGTCGTGAATTATTACTTTTATTTGTGGAAACAATAGCATGAATAAAACCCATTTTTATAAAGCAGCATTTACTGTGTTGGTGTCTCATTTTTGTTATTTGGATTTGAATAAAATGAGTGAATGAACCACACTCAATCACCTATGGCCATACTTGGCCAATTGTGAAATGCTTGTGTTGGTAAGCTAGAGATTGTAGGTGCATAACCAATTTAATACGCATGTTGTATAACGCGTAAGACAAATGGGTTAACATTCTATTTATTTTAGAACATGCAGGGTTAATCCATCCATTGTCAGAAACCGCTTAATCCTGTACAGGGTCGGGGTGAGCCGGAGCCTATCCCGGCAGACACAGGGTGCTAGGCAGGGCTATACCCTGGATGGGACGCCATCGCATCTCAGGGCTGGCTGGTGGTTGTGCATGACCAAAGTGAGGGAATGTCTGAGTGAACGTCTGTGCTGTTGGTTTAAAGCCTGGAAATATTACCAACTACCCTCGTGCGTACTTCTGCACATCACTTACACATCGAAGTCATGGGGGTGAAGAAATATTCTTCGGGACCTCCACGCTGGAGAACATCCTGTCGCTTCAGGGACTGAATGGCTTGCATAGACAAGATGTGACGGAAGATGATACCACAGACCTGCTGCTGTTGTCACTCCAATAAGCGTCCCTTGCGTAACACAACTAGGTCGTGCTTCATGCTACTGTAAACAACGGTTTGCCACGTGTGAGTCATCCAATATAAGTTTAACCATCGTTGTACTGTAGTGAGAGTTAGGCTAAAGTAATAATAATAATAGCATTTATATAGCGCCTTTCACCCGAGGGTCACAAAGCGCTGCACAAAGCTGCGGAGAGAACGACATGTCAACAACGACAGA
>JAZEWU010000019.1:3036079-3050410 GCA_036362915.1 Geotria australis | reverse complement strand
GGATTTGGTAACTAGGGAAGAGACCTCGGATTCTGTTAATTCGGAAAATTTCAGGAGTTTTGAAGTCAAGGAAGGTGAAGGAACGATTATTGGGCTATCGGTTGATGATTGAGGCTGAGTTGAGATACGATTGGCTTGGTTTTTTTTAGATAAAAACTGAATCAACTGATCCGCCTGATCTTTATTAGTGATGGGGGATGAGGTTGAGTGACTGGTCGGACAAAGGAGCTGATTAATGGTTGATAAGATAAACTTGGGCTTGTCACAGTTATCGGCCTTTCAATAAGTGAAACCTATACGCAGACATTTTTTCATCGCTCATTACTATATTAAAGCGATGACATGTTTTTACACTTAGGGGACGCACTTTAATTTTAACAAGTGGCTGCCTGGCATTAGGGGACCTTGAGTGATCCAACGCGCAGAACTGACATTAATTTGTAACTCGCAGAGAGATTGAATCGGAGGCAAGGCGCGGTGGTGCAGTGAGTCGTGCCACTGTCTCACAGCAAGAAGTCTCCGGGTTCGATTCCCGACTCGGGGGTCTTTCTGTGTGCAGTTTGCACGTTCTCCCCGTTTCCGCGTGGGTTTTCGCCAGGCACTTTGGTTTCATCTCACAGTCCAAATAGCTGCTAATTCCACCTACTTAACGTGATTGGTCTGCTGATTAAATTGCTCTCGGTCCCCTGTGAAGGACTGGCGTCCCATACTGGGTATAACCCTGCTTTGCGCCCTGTGTCTGCCGGGATAGGCTCCGGTTTCAGTGGGACTCCAGGATCACTGATGATAAATGCATTAAAACATGGAAAATGTATTAATTATATCGCGTATAACATAAGAGTGTGTGAATATGCTCCTAGTCAGCTCGAACTTACAAACATACACAGGCCCCTTTGTCAATCCACTGCTGGATGAGGGCCTCCACATTCCGCGCGGGGTATTTGGTCAATATGAGTTGGTTCTTGTCAGCGCATTACAATGTTGACATCTACTGCTCAAACGTGGTACTGAAGGTGGATTCTGCCATTGATGTTCTTCGTAGACTGCAGTTTGTATTAAATACAATAAAAGCATTACATCACGGAATATTATATTGTATTCCAGATGACACGAAGTAGGTAACTATCGTGAGTAATCACTGGCAACTTTTGCCGATTCCCATTTCTCTAAACCAAGTCAGTGATTTATGTCATCTAAATTGCTTTAAAGCAGGCTTTCAATGAAGTATTTCACTCTCTATTAGGTGCCCCCGCGTGTAAGTATATTATTTATAATCGTATTGCCGTGTATTCTTGTGCGCATTGATGTGACTCTATTTAAAATCCGACAATTGTGGGCAAGATAGGTTAATTGGCCTGCAGACTAAATTTACCGCTATGCCCTGTGATGAACTGGCGTCCCATACTGGGTATACCCCTGCCTTGCGCCCTGTGTCTGCCGGGATAGGCTCCAGCTCACCGCAACCCTGGAGAGGATTAAGCAAGCGGTTTCTGACAATGAGTGAATGACTTGGGCGGAACCAATTTTTTTTTGTCCGGGGAAAGCGTCGGTCGTTTTCGCACGGACGAGTTTGTGTGAGACACACACACACGTGTCTTACAGTGAGACGGGGGAAGCTGGTTGCTTATTCATGAAAGTCTCGTTTTACAACTTAAACTAATGCTGGACGCTGTAATCGGATAGTTATAGCTATACTTGACATGCATCGGCGACTGCACGAAGCCTTGACAAACGTGTCTGTGGAGGCAAGAGGTTCGTTCAGCTCCTTTATAACTGTGATGATGCGTTAAATTATATTTGATACCTGTTGATGTGGGTTTAAGGTCGGAACTATGGCGCGGTGAGTAGCGCTGCCGCCTCACAGCAAGAAGCAACCTGGTTCGAATCTTGGCTCGGGTGCCATTCTGTGTGAAGTTTGCATGGTCCGCGTGGGTTTTCGCCGGGCACTCCGGTTTCCTCCCACAGTCCAAAGACATGCTGCATATGTTAATTGGCCTGCGGACTGAATTGGCACCGGCGTCCTGTGATGGACTGGCGTCCTATCCTGGGTATATGAATGAATGAATGATGTAGGTTTTCACGGCTCAATGTATGATAATTGCTCTAAATAGCTGCTCTTACGTGCCAAACATCTGAATGGATTCTTTATCTCATGGCATGCGTAGACAGCATAATTTTGGATAATGCTGGAGAAAATTACCTATAGCAATATCAACAAAATCCAGTTCAGTTCAACTGTGATCCATCCATTGTCAGAAACCGCTTTAATCCTGTACCGGGTCGCGGTGATTCGGAGCCTATCCCGGCAGACACAGGGCGCAAGGCAGGGCTATACCCTTGATGGGACTCCAGTCCATCACAGGGCAATTTATTCCGCAGACCAATTAACCTATGGCCCTCTGTGATGTGTTCCCCAGACCTGTATCTGCATGGCAGCGTGCATTACGTGGATGGGGCCCCAAGCCCCTTGGAGTTCCTACGCGACTGGGTGACCCCGAACCGGCCTGTGATCTACAGATACACCATAGACCACTGGGCGGCCCTGACCAAGTGGAGCCCCACATATTTGCGGTAATGACAACAACCTTAGTCGTTGACAACATCAATCTCATAACCAAAAATAGTCAGTTAAATACAGTCTATGTAGTGTATGAATACAAAAGCGTCTCCACTCTAATGCATAGTAGCCGTGCAATGTGAAGCCTTTTTCTGCATGTTTCCTTTACACAATACAATGCCACAATTTTATGAAACAATTAGTATTGTTATAGTGGGTGTCTCACTTGTCTGTTTACATCATCAAGGGATGTGGTGGGCAGCAAGGATGTGAGCGTGGCTGTCACACCAAACGGCTATGCTGACGCGGTTGTCGGAGATCGATTTGTAATGCCAGAGGAGAGAACGATGAAGTTCGGAGCATTCTTGGACATCCTCGAAAAGAAGACCCAAAGTATGTCATGGAATCACCCTTAGGGAGGCGACATTAGTTTTGGTTTTAAAATGCCACTTTTTGCCCGCAACAGGCACATTTTGTGATGTGTTTCTGAAAATTGTTGGACAGACAAATCTGGAGTATTTTACGTTCAGAAGCAATGTTCCAATCTCACTTCCGAGTTCCAGGAGCTGCTGGCTGATGTGACACCTGACATTCCATGGGCATCAGAGGCATTTGGTGAGTGCCTCAACCTCTCACCCTTTACCTTGGATGTTAACATTGCCAGTGTATCCATTGGTGTTGATTGAGATGCATGTGAAATCACAAATTATACGTAGGGTACACCTGACCTGAGAAACCCTTCACTAGACACACTGTATACCGAAATGTAGTGTTTAAAGCATGTTCTGTATATACAGGGTGAACCGTTTATAGATACTCTAGTACTTTCTACAGATTCTCTTACACATCTCTCAATAAGTGATTGAATATTATGAAAGCGATGGCTCCATATTAATACAGAACATCTCAACAAGCGTGTTATTAACACTGGTTATTTGAGCAATGGCACTTTTTCTTTTCACACAATATCAATTGATCACCCTATATTATATGTATACAGTGCGGAATTTGTTGCTATTGCTTGAATGTTGTGATTTACTCTTACGCTTGCTTTGTTCATATTCAGGTAAGAAGCCTGATGCTGTAAACTTTTGGATTGGAGAGAAAGAAGCTGTCACATCGTGTATGTCCTGATTTTACCACAATGTACAGTGGAGTCCCATAACTAGCATTTTATGTACAATTTAACCCGTGGTTTGCGAAACAACTCTTGTGTTTTAATTCACATACTTTAGTTCTTCAGTGTGTCCAAGCAAACAATACAGTATTTAATATACCTTTACCAAGTATGTGTTTAGTACCGCATAGCTAGGTTTAAGGACAATAGTCATGCTGATAATGCAAGCCTGATTCTTACAGATTTCCATGTTTTCAGTACACAAGGACCACTACGAAAACCTGTACTGTGTAATTTCGGGAGAGAAGGAATTCACTCTCTTCCCTCCGACCGACCGGCCCTTCATCCCCTACGGTATGTCTATCATTTTATAATAATCACCCAGCCTTCACCTCCGTCTAATTTTTTTAACGATTTGATGAATGTTACCCCCCACCCACCTCTAATACGACAATTTCAATGCTCATATATTTTTTACTACGTGATACAATATGGTGCTTATTTTCTTGCAGAATTGTATCAACCAGCTACTTATAAACAGCGTGAGGATGGAGAGTTTGAAGTCGTCGATGAAAAATACGCAGAGAAGGTACTGCAGTAAAAACGAATGTTACATATCATGTGCAGGCGTTGAGGCACATGCAAGTAATGCAGCACTTTGAAAGCTAGGATTGTTGAACATCTTTGTGAACCTCTCAAGCCTGCGTAACTCTGAGGTGGCTAGAACGTTACAGTTTAGCCAGTGGGATTGTGAACCCAGCCATCTGTATCGACTTTTGAATGTTAGCTTGTGATGTGCATGTATTTTCTCCAAGTACAGTTGAATCCCATGTGCAAAACGCTCCTTTTCAGCTTCCCTAGATGGATAAATGACTGAAATTCTTACCGTAAAAAATATTGAAAAGTAAAAATCTCCCCAAGCTCAAATTAACACGTCCAAGAGCTTATCTGCATCGGTGGCCTTGAGCCAGGAGTCAAAATTATACATTTCTGCGTTCGGGGCCAGCAATGATTCCACACTCAACTCTCAACTAACCAAGGCTCTGGGGGGCATGGCAATTGAAAAGACACCGTTTCTCCCTCCTCACGATCCAGGTGCCTTGGATCCCCGTGAACCCCCTGCAGCCTGACCTGGGCCGGTACCCGGAGTTTGCTGGAGCCCGTGCCGTGCACGTGACCCTGCGGGCTGGGGAGACGCTCTTCCTGCCCTCCCTCTGGTTCCACCACGTGCAGCAGTCACACGGCTGCATCGCCGGTACGGCACGGCCAAAGCTATTCGTGGTCTTAATAAACACTCATATTATATACAGTGGTCCCTCGCTTTACGATGGCCTCACAATACGATTAAATCACTTTACGACGTACGCTCGAGGAGAACGTTAGTGTCGCATTGCGATGAAATTTCACTTCACGATATGTGTCATGATGTGGCTGCGCGTGAGCAGCCAATCAGCGATTGAATTGCATGCCGTTTGGGGAGCTTCTAAGCCAGTAGCGGCACTTTTTAGTGTTTATATCGCAGCTTCCAAGGTCTTGGAACGAATTACCATAAAACAATGTACAGTATTATTGGTCTTATTTTATGATACGTGTTCTGGAATGGATTAATATCGTAAAGCGAGGAACCACTGTCTTTACACAGTATGCTTTACATGAGTGGTTCGTCAGTATGTGTGTATGTATTTATGTTTGTCCAGAGCACTTCTAGACCACATGACCACTAGCATTGAATGTGGAGTCATTTGAAAGCTTAATTTGAGTTGACAACAATGACTGCAAACCCTAGATGTTTATCCACTCTACCATTTGCAATAGTCTGGAACATTACACAAGTGTCATTTCTAAATCATACAATGGAAAGTCATGCAGTTCTGGAGGAGTTTATATGGAGACAAGTGGAGCCATTTGATTGCCATTGGGTTTCCCATGAGTATTTATCAACATATTTACGAACTGAATGTTGGATATACGAACCAAAACATTTAAATTCTAATTATTGACAGCCCTTTGTCGCTGCACTGCTGGATGAAGGCCTTCCCACTGCCGCAGGTTGTTTGGCCATGCGTTACCACATTGGGCAGTATGGAGTGGTGAAGGAGTTTATATATACTTTTTATAGTTGAATGTCGAATTAGAATATCCTTTTCAAGCTGAATATATAACTATTTTTGGATATGTATAATGAACCTCAGCAACAGCAGTGCAAGCCAATGTTTAAAAGCTATTGCCTTTTGGTGATCGTGTTTCCGATTGTGTTTTCTCCACAGTGAACTTTTGGTACGACATGGAATATGACATAAAGTACAACTACTACCAGTTCTTAGATACAGTGGTCGGTGTGGCTAAAAGATACATGTGTGACGACGATGAATGCGACTCATAGTGTGGCACAGCAGCTCAACACGGGACTCATTGGCATGGCCACTCTAAGGACTGTGGCAGAAAACTGGAATATTATGGGCAGGACTTCAGACACGGATCAAGCCACCGTATGGACAAGAGAACAGATGGGTTTTTTTTTTACATTGAACATAAGATGCATGAAGATGTGATAAGGTTGAACTTGTTAGCATGTAAGCATTGATTCTGCACTTAAAGTCTCTGAATTGCATCTGGTTACACTTGGTGGGATGCTACCACAGTGCAATCGTTAGCACCTAGACTTTATTCAGCATCCTCGCACGGCAGGTGAATAAATGGGAAGTTTAATAGATCTTGCGGCCTCTGTACACCTGGCAGTAGAAAATAGTGCATCACAGTTAATAGGCAGCTCGTGTGTGGTGGGGTAAAGGGTTGGTACTCAACACTTCTACCAATAATAATAATAATAGCATTTATATTGCGCCTTTCACCCGAGGGTCACAAGTCTGGCCAACGTGAAATAGTAAGGCAAACACTCTATATGGGGCTCTAGAGCTTCCTCTGATGTAGGCCGTTATGCCAATAGTGTTGTAAGTAATTTCAGGGCTGCACCTTTGCCTTTTCACTCCTGGTCAGTCATACTTAAACATGATGACTCAATGGAGTGACTGCAAGGAACAGAGAGTATCTGTGGGTTGCTCTTCATTGCGTTTGAATTTTCACATAAACTCTTAAGAGGGTCTATGCTCATGTCTCCATGACACTGAAAAGCTTTCTTGTTTTGGTGATTATAACGATTATATTGTTTTTACATAATTGTGTAAATGAAGGTAAATTATTCAGCATGCATGTATGGATGAATGTTTGCTATGGTTTTTATTAATGTTTAACGAGAACATGTATTTTTGTTTATTACACGCTGCCATATTGTTTCTACAGTGGCACAAACAATTCCAAATCTTCTTCTTCTTTGCGATTCTTCGAAGCACGATGGTCAGCCTCTGGACATCGTTGTCTTTCAGCTCGGCCTCGAAGTGTTTGGTAGAATTCGCAGGCAATACCAAGTATTACCTGACAGGGATCGCGACGTGAACGCTTCTACCTTGACCCCCAAATCAAATGTATTCATATAGGTTTTCACGGTTTAAAGTATTAAAATTGCTCATAAGAGCTGCTATTTCGGGATAGTTGTGTCAAGTGCGCCTCCTGTCTCCTTTGGAGAGAGGAGGAACCACATGGCTATCCCGTTCTTACTCCCAATTGGTCCGAACCGCCACACCCCCCTATTCCGGCTCCTCCCATCACCAATCTAGCTCGCGCATTGGCTGTCTCCGGGGCGCGCCGCGCAGCAGGCCAATCAGGCGTGAGTGAAACGTGCCGCCTCGCTTATGCGTGCTGGGAAACGTAACAAGGCTTGCTTATCGGGTCGGGGAGGTTAAGAAAAGGCTTGGCGGCCGCTGCGGCGTTGTTGTCCTTCGTTGGTGTTCAGAGTCGTAGCTCGAGGTCGCCATGGCTCTCGCGGCGGTGCTGAAAGCGCCCTTGTGCCGCCTGATGGCGGGACGCGCCGCGCTGCCCGTCCTGGGGCCGAGGAGGCTGTGCAGCGCCGTGCCCGTGGACGACGTGGTCAACGGGCTGACGGAGGAGCAGATGCAGGTGCCTCACGAACCCGCACTCATGGCAACGTGTGACGGGGTTGTCCAGATGTAATGGGGGCGGCACGGTGGCGCAGTGGGAATCGCTGCCGCCTCACAGCAAGAAGGACCCGGGTTCGAATCTCGCCTCGGGTGCCTTTCTGTGTGGAGTTTGCATGTTGTCCGCGTGGGTTATCGCCGGGAACTCCGGTTTCCTCCCACCGTCCCATCCTCGGTATACCCCTGCCTTGCGCCCTGTATCTGCCGGGATAGCCTCCGGCGCACCGCGACCCTGTACAGGATTAACCGGTTTCTGAAAATGGATGGAAACTATGGATGAGCACTGGTTCAGTGGTTAAGCGCGGCTTAGCTGCAAACCTGGCCACCGGAGTTCGAATCCCGCTCACGGCCGACACCAGTGACGATTTTCTGAACCGGTCCTGGGGCCTCATCCCCACGGACGACTCCAGCCTCAAATGAGTACCTGGTGCGGTGTGTAAACATTGCCACTGGGGAGAACAAGGCGGCCGGGCGTGGTGCTGGTCACCCACCTCCTCGTGTGCCGTGTCGACCTTCATAGGTGCTCGCTAACGGCACTTGACCCTACAGTCTGTTAAGGCTATACTGGGGGGATCTTTGTCTTTGTATAAACTAAAGACTCAGCGAGTTGGCACGGTAGGGAGCACAAATATAGCGTTAGAACACTGAAAAAAAAATCAACAAAATACAGCAGACTATCATAGTTCAACCCATGTGAGTGTGTATGTAGTGCACCTTTTGATATTCGATTTTAATTTTAATCTGAGCCAGTTTGTCCACGAATGGGATTTGTTTATATGGACAAGTGGGTGGGTGTGCGACCTGACCAGGCATTGGTCGATGTTTGCTGACGCACATCCCTCAGCCCTTTACACAACATACTCGGCTGTCACGTGTTTCCAATTAGTGTGAATGGGTGAGACCACCTTGAGAGCTCACTGAACTAACAATAATTTTACATTTATAACGCGTGGCACATATTCATTCAATGTTGAAGGTATTCATTCGACGAGAGAACGACTCAGAGGCGCGAGGAAAGAGCAGAGAGGCAGAGGAGGCAGCCAGGCGGTTTTGCCGGCGCCAACATATTGCCACACACTGCTTCCTACATATTATGATGTTATCGGCCAACTAATTAATGAGTGTTTTTGTTAAGTTGTGGGAGGAAACCAGAGAACCCGGATATAGCCCTGCCTTGCACCCTGTGTCTGCTGGGATAGGCTCTGGCTCACTGCAACCCTGTACAGGATTAAGCGATTTCTGAAAATGGATGGATGGACGTTTCCATGCCTTTCAAAAATATTCCAATTATTTAAACTATATTATTATTAAAACTCTATTCTCTATATTCTCATTATATATTTTCATTCACCACCACTACCCCAAGACGACTACAGCTTTTTTACTCATAAATGTATTCTGTCTTTGGTTATTTCACCTTTGGGATCATATTCGCTGTGATAACGTTTGTTAATGTGCTCTGTTTCAGCTGAGACAAACAATGTACAAGTTCTGTCAGGAACACCTGGTGCCCGTAGCACAAGAGATCGACCAAACAAATGAGTTTACGCAGATTCGGGTAAGAAGCACAAACACACTTAATTTATCATTGCTAATGATTCAAACGTTTACCTCATTAAACTATGACTTTTAAATGCCCTTTTACCTCTAAAGCCTTAATATTATCCAATCTAACCCTGTTTCAAACCCCGTTAACCTAGGCGTTCTCCCAGGTTAGTTCCAATTGCGAATGGCTAAAATGAAACAAGTTGCTGAAGTAATATTTCTTTCTAATTGTTAACACGTTTGATAAATACATTTACATTTCATATGAAGAACTAAACATGGGTAAATGGTTTAATTGTAACGTTATGAAAAGTAACCGTTGCCGAGTTTCCATGCCCATCAGAAAGCAGACCCGAGCAATGCAGGGCCATTCCAAGCATGGCCCAGCACGGATCGTTTCCCGTCTCCTGTGCTTTCAGGGCTGCTTTTGCTTCATAGACTTGGCCCTTCATGTTCTGTCCCTCTCTGCCTCTTTCCTTCTAGAACCAGGCAGCATTGGTCATTCATTTTTTTTTAAACAGTTTAACAGAACATAACAAATGCTTAGGCTACGTCACGCAATTTCAAGCTAAAATCTCTTGCCATTTTACGCTTTGTTTTTCTCAATAAACAAAGGGTAAACTGACAATGCTCGGGTGAAAGCATACACGTGGCTAGCTAAAAACACAAACCACATTGCCCAGTTGGTGCTGGCTTGTCCAAGTAAGGCCGCTGTAGGAATTTGTGCAAAACCCACTTTTCCTTTGCATAAACCAGGCCAGCTTGCTTTCGTGTAGCTGTGGGAACATGACCTGTGAGAGGTGTTAATGTGCACATGGTGATGGGTAAAATAAAATATGACTACACACCATTTCCAATTTTCAGGAATTTTGGAAGAAGCTTGGCGATCTGGGAGTGTTAGGCATCACAGCACCAGGTAACCAATGTATTGTACTTTAGGTAGAATCATTGTTCCATCCATCCATACATTTTCTAAACCGCTTGTCCTGGTGAGGGTCGCGGTGGCAGCAGTTCAAGGAGAGTGGACCAGACATCCCTTTCATTGTTGTGGGCTATATAGTTTCAGTGCAGAATCAGCTGTCAGATAATGTGCCCCAACAACCGTTTAGACTTGCTTTTTAAGTACCTACCGTATGTAATTATTTCATCCATACAATAAAACAGCATTGAAATTGTATTCGATAATATGTGCTCATTTTAAACATGAACTTATAATCTTGAACTTCTGTACTTGTTGTTTTGTAACACTCCAGTGTATCTGATGCCCTTTGTACTCGTACCCTTTGCTTCTACTTTCCATACTAATAATAAATGTTTGACCAAAAGTGGCCCATTAGTCACGATTGTATACGGCCTTGCTAAGTCAGCCCAACCATTTTAAGTGCTTTAGCACCATTGGGTTTCCGAAGCATGTGACTACATTACAAATAACCATATCATTGTGCACAAGTTAGCATGAAAAGGCGATGTTACGCATTGCCATTGTCTAAAATAAATATATCTGAAGATAAATATTTACCAAAGTCTTGTTGCTAAGTTTTTTTAATAAACTTAATTCTAGATGAGCTTGATCAACTTTTTTTCCTAATTTCTTTGATATTTTTATTAAATATCGGAGTGTGAGCAACATCTTCAACTCACAAATTTGTTTCCTTCCTTTTGGTTTAAGAAAAAAAGCCCAAGAATTCCTAGCAATTGTTAATCCGATACTGCATAAAGGTCTCCCCAAGACCTTTTCTAGGGGTTGTTTGACCATACTTCACCGTGCTGGTCAGTGTGCATTTGTAAGAGAGTAGGGCCTGTACCTCTTTTATCTCCTGGCGTTAGTTGTGGCCAGGAATCAAGCTCAGCCCGTAAGAGTTAAAAAAAAAATTCCACCCTCATTTGGTTGTTCTGCATCCTCCCTGCGTCGTTAACTCAGTGGAGGATGGAGGCGCAGGCGGCGGGTACCTGGACCACGTCATCGTCATGGAGGAGATATCCAGAGCCTCAGCCGCTATCGCACTCAGCTACGGGGCGCACTCCAACCTGTGCATCAACCAGCTCGTGCGTAATGGCAACGAGCAGCAGAAGAAAAAGTACCTACCCAAGGTCCAGCGCACTGACACGCACTCAGACCACACTGTATAGCGGTGAATCGCTAGGGTTAAATAGTGATCGTAATCATAATTACACGTGTGTAGTGCCTCTCACCCAGAGGTCCCAAGGTGCTGCAGAAAACCATAGAAAGGTGGCAGGGAGGCAGCCACGTGGTCAGCTCGTGCCAACCAGGATATATTTGCATTGGAATGACACAATAAAATCACTGGTGGTAATTCTGCATTCCTTCATTGGGGAGTTGCCCTTAAGCTGTATGAAATGCCAGTGATGTTAGTTTAAACTGCCGGTATCGATGTTTACCTGGATTGGACGGTTGCCCCCCAATGGTCGGGGCATTGGAGCAGAATTTTACGGCCGAAGCCCTTCCTGGCACCAATCTCCTTTAGTCGGAGGGTCTTTGGATCGCTATTTGTTTGGAACCTCCTTGCAGAGCTGTTCACCAAGGGAGACCCCCAGCAGGAGTGTTCGACTCCAGGCAACCATAGCTCCAAGGTTCATTGAAACACCATAATAAGCTTACGGTCCATGGGGCGGGGGGAAGGCGGGGATGAAATGTCAGTAATGAGTTACATTTATTAATCACGGCGCCTGCAACCTCTGCGTGATTACAGCTGATCAGCGGGGAGTATATCGGTGCGCTGGCGATGAGCGAGACGAGCGCGGGCTCGGACGTGGTCGCCATGAAGCTGCGCGCGGACAAGCAGGGCGACAGCTACGTGCTCAACGGAAGCAAGTTCTGGATCACCAACGGACCGGACGCCGATGTGCTCATCGTGTACGCTAAGACGGATCTGAAAGTGAAACCAGAATCGCACGGGATCACGGCATTCATCATCGAGAAGGTGATCATTCAGTTCAATTCATCTTTATTGTCAGTTCTGCCATATGTACAGGACTTATAGAGGATCGAAATGCCGTTTCTCTCAGACCCCGGTGGTTTATCCACTCACATGGGGTTTGCCTCGCTGCTACTTTGGCTACACTTATTACTGTCACCGCATCATCTCTGCATCCTTTTCGCATTATTTCATATCCTGGTTCACCACTTCAAGCTACTTCTCTTGAAAAGGCAATACGAATGCAAAACTTAGAACTAATTGACATTTTTATAGCACCTTTCGCCCACAGGTCACAAAGGGCTGTACCAGAATTAAGATTGAGAGAAAACACAATGTATGCTTAGTTCAACGGTGTATTTCATAAAGTGTGTACACACAAGCAAGTAAAGAGACATAGAGGTTTGGGTGAGTTTTGCTCTAATGATTGGATGATGATTGTTCTTGATTTTTGCTTTGTAGAACATGCCAGGTTTCAGCACGGCTCAAAAACTCGACAAGATGGGCATGAGAGGTTCCAGCACCTGCGAGTTGATCTTTGAGGACTGCAAGGTGCCAGGTATGGATTTTCATATTTTGTTAAAGAGTATTTTTCATTAATCTGTGTTAAATTAAAAGTAGCATTTTAGATGCATACCGTCACCTGTATGTATTAGTTAAAAAATATGTTATAAGGAGAGAGGTGGAGGGGCTCCGCACGGCTCTCCTGGAAAACTATCATGAATCGAGAAGTGAAAACCTACGTGAGTATTTTTTTTCTGTCATTGATTGCTCAGTGTGAGATGGGCAACCAGAAATGTTCAGAAGTGTCCGCTAAGAATGTTCAGAAGTGCCTGCTTGCTTAAAGCACTTACACACTTGCACCAGGATCTTCTTCTTTGCGATTCTTCGAAGCACGATGGCCAGCCTCTGGACATGGTCGTCTTTCAGCTTGGCTTCGAAGTGTTTGGTAGAATTCGCAAGCAATACCAAGTACTACCTGACAGGATAACACTCAAATATCCAATATGCTTATGCCACCAAAACGTCGGTGCCACTTTTAGGGAAACTCATTCTCATGTCAGGAAAACATATACAGCCATAGTATTGTCACCTCCAGTGCTTGTTCTAATTCGCCTGGTGCATATACACTCCTTTAATCGGCTGAAAACATATTTATATAAAAATCTACAATTCAGAAGCCTCCTGAAAAATAGTCCTTGCACTCATGGTGTGGCTTCCTGACTATACAAGTGATTATTGTCTTTGAATAATGCATTGTGCGTTTGCCAATTGCAGAAAAGAATATCTTGGGCACCCTGAACAAGGGTGTGTACGTGCTGATGAGTGGCCTGGACTTTGAGAGACTCGTTCTTGCAGCAGGGCCCCTGGGGTAAGGATCTCTTTTAATCTAAACAGTACCTAAAATCCAGCAAAGCACTTTACAAAATAAGGTTTGGCTTCCCATCATATATGTCATGTCCTTACAATAACGTTTGATTGTTTGTGGTTCCACAGCATAATGCAGGCAGTGATGGACAATGCCATCCCATACATGCATGTCAGGGAAGCTTTCAATAAAAAGATTGGCACTTTTCAGGTACTGTATTCGAATATTGTACAACACACTCTTTATCTTCAATGCTTACATTATGAATGGAATTTATTTAGACGTATTTTGTATACTGCAGTGGCCCGCCGTCTGTTGGTAGTAAAGAATGGAAAAAATAAAACCAGCAGTTTGTCAAAAAACTAATTAACAAAATAACGGATTGTATAATTACGTTGCTTGTGAAATGCAAGTACATTTTAAGAATAGGGAGACGCCACACCGAAACGTTTCATTTTGAAGAGGAAGAGATGTTCGGCATTTCAGGCTTCCTGCCAGTCAAAATATAGTAAGTTAACGGTTGAGAGTCAAGTGCTTACATTTATTATGTACACACCATCCACCTACATTTCTCTCTTTCCCTCTACACAGCTTCTGCAGGGCAAGATGGCAGACATGCACACCAGGCTGGCAGCTTGCCGGTCGTACGTGTACAACGTGGCCCGTGCCTGTGACCTCAAGCATTACAGCAGCATGGCGAGTCCACACGCCCTCCGCACTGACACTTCAACTTTGTACAGCTGATGTAGAGCAAC
>JAZEWU010000019.1:3006688-3025508 GCA_036362915.1 Geotria australis | reverse complement strand
AATTGTGGGGGAATTGGAACAGAATTTTATGGCCGGATGCTCGTCCTGACGCCAGCTTGCTTTGGTTGGAGGGTCTTTAGATCGTTATTTGTCACGAACCTCCCCCCAGACCTGTTAACCAAGGGAGACCCTAGCAGGAGTGCTGGACTACAGGCGATATAGCTTTTGGTGTTCATTAGAGCACGCACAACCCTCCACCACGATAAGGTTACAATCCATGATGGTTTTACATGCCTCATGCCTTTATACAAACTCCATTCCCTTGCCTGCCTCTTGCCCACATAAAATGTCCTCTGCTGAAGAATCTTAGTATCTTCGTAAAAGCTAAAGAAAGTTACGAACAAGTTATAAAATCGTGAATCAGACAATTCATCCGATTTCTGTGCAGGTACATTTTTAAATAACTCGGATTACAGTTTCTTGACCTCTTTTTATGTAACAATATAAATTGACCTGACAAAGTATTTGACTTTTGTATTGTGTCTGTCAGTTTGGTGTGGCAGTAGTCATCACCAATCAGGTGGTGGCTCAGGTGGACGGAGCAGCAATGTTTACAGCTGATCCCAAAAAGCCCATCGGTGGAAACATAATGGCTCACTCGTCTACCACCAGGCAAGTGTCAGACGGAAAACGGCAAACTTCGAACTACTTTGTTTAAACTTATTGCCGCATCACCTGTCTGCCATGTTCAATAGAAGTACATATTTTGTTTTGTTAATTCTTAATATCATCGCGATGACTTGTAAAAATAAAAACAATATTACCTGCGGTAAAACCACTTAAATTGTATATCATGAAAACGTTAAAATAATGAGAATATGTAAATACACGAACGCACCTGAAATGTGTTTTGCCTCTGCCAGTGTAGAGTGTTGTGCATGTTGGATATTAACCACTCTAATAGCATTGTATTGCATTTCCCAAAACCTGGGAAACAACAGAGATTATACGATACTAAATTGTTATTCACATAGTAACTTCGGCATTACAGTTTGTGTAACACTGAATGAGGGCCCCTTTTACCATGTGTGCAGGTTGTATTTCCGCAAGGGACGTGGAGAGACAAGGATTTGCAAGATCTATGACTCTCCCTGCCTACCAGAATCGGAGGCGATGTTTGCCATCAATGCAGACGGAATTGGGGACTCAAAGGATTAGGGGTAGCTCATTTTCCTGGTCCATTAGTGAAATTTTTCAGTCATGTGCTTAACGTCCATTACACACTTTTAGATAAACCCCCCCCCCCCGGAACTCGCAAATCATGAGCAAAACGGGGTCAAACTTTTTTTCAGGAAAATGTAAAAATGCACCTTATTACGTGTTTTCATTTATTTAAAGATAGTTTAGCTTTCTTTGATTTTCATTCGTTTGCCTTGTGTCAAGGGTAATGGCTTTTTGAGGATTGCCTAGCTACTGAACTTACTGGCGAATTACTGCATAACTCTTGTTTTTCACAATATCTTTCCGCTGGCATCAATTTGCAGTGTTATAATGCACATGATTGGCTTTTAAGTTACAAGTACAATCTCAGCATTAAAACAACATCCATTTTGTAAATATGCTTTTTGGATGGTGAGTATTAGACATGGGTTCATATCCTGTATATGGTTTATGCCTCAGGTTGTCACCCCTTCCAATAGGCATGCAATCATTCCCCCATCACTATTTGATGACTAGTCAAAATTCGATCTGATATTTTTTGTAATGGATGTAGTGGCTGCAGGGGTCATGTAGGCTCTTAGCACCATGGACCAAAGGTAATTGATTCTCAGACATTAACACACGTGAAAAAATACTTGTTTTGTAAGCAATAAGAATTTGTTTGAATTGTTGCATCATTACCTGCTTACCGTCACCAAGGTGAGATAGTCTATACTAGTTCTGTCGTAGTTTGTTGAGTTTCATTGTGGAATTAGGATAGAGGACCATCACTTTTGCAATGGGACAGATTGGTTTAAAGTATCTTGGAATGTCGACATTTCTTAGCTAGCTATTGAACACTGATTCACTACAACAAGCTGAAGAAATGTAAGTTGAACCCTAATATCTTAACTGATGTTCTAAAAGTTTACGTTTTTGTGTTTAATGTGGAACAATGCACACTATTCAATGTATATATTTTCTTCTAATGCAGATGTGTTCCAGTTTTCAGAAATAAAATATGTAATTATTTTCAGATTTGTTTACCACATGTACATACGGTTTCCTTGTTAAGACCTATTTGTACAAGGTATGGCTTTGCGTGTATTGATGTGTAATAAACGTGTGTCGCAGAAACAAATGGGACAATCTAAAGTTTGTTTCAATTACACATTTCAATCAAGTTGTATGCATACAACATACAACCCCTCATGGATCGTAACCTTATCGTGGCTGGGGATGTGTCGGATATTCGACACATCCTAACTGCTGTTGTACAGACGTTCATGACCAACACGTATGTGTCCACTTAAAAGCCATTGGTAGATTGTAGGCAGTAAACAAGGATATATGTATTATTGCCTGTCCGCCAAGATGTGTTTCGTGCAGCATTGTTGAACTGACCCCGTGGTGATGTATACAGATACAAGGTTTTACCATTTCTGGCAAAAAATACAAGCGTTAAACACCTCGTGGTCTTTGTGTAGGATGCTTCTTTATAACATTACGCAACCTATAAATAAATGGTTAATAGGCTACACCAATCTGATGAGACTCAAAGCCAAAACGGGTGCAGGGTTTTCCTGATTAAATTCTGCTGGCAAACGGGTTTTTTTCCAAAGTGCCCATAAAATTGTTATTTTATCATGCCGGCACGCCTTTGCTTACAGAACAACTCGTTTAGTTTCAGAAAATACAGAGTGGTCCAGATGTTTTGTGACCTCCATTTAATTGACCCCTGACATTTGTTTCATTTGCTCATTTATGTTTGTTTTAAATAACCCTGACGTATTTCTGATGGCTGATACGAGTTCATATACGAATGAAGAACGGCTTGTA
Organism: Geotria australis; assembly: GCA_036362915.1. Lineage (NCBI taxonomy): Eukaryota > Metazoa > Chordata > Hyperoartia > Petromyzontiformes > Geotriidae > Geotria > Geotria australis. Next base: position 3,022,529 of record JAZEWU010000019.1, on the reverse strand, counting down.
GTGAGCTATGGGCTCGTGAAAGATCACGAACTAGAAAAACTACGAAATGGGGGTCACAAGACATCTGGACCACCCTGGAGAGTCGCTTCTTTATGTGTACTGGCAAGAAGATACCCACGGATAAGGAAATCCTTCTTTAATCAACAACAACAAAATCACTCGTGTCCAATCACCACATCAACAACCAAACTACTGCGCCACCGCTAATTAAGATTACATAACTGGCCGTTCAGCATAATTACCTGTGCAGAACAGATTGCGTAAATGTGAAACCCACAAAAGCGTGGCAATAAGAACCGGTTAGACGTCTACATAATAATTGGCTTAATTAGTTATAACACGCCGAGACCAATTACCGTAATATAAAGGGACAAGAAAAAAAATATCCCTGCCTCCAAAGCAAGAGCCGAGATGGCGTGAGAACAGGGCACATGCCTCTGTTCCCCCTTTCCCTTGTTCATATTGGAATTCACAAATCCGCCATGGGCGACTTGACCCGCCGAGCCAGTTTTTTTTTTGGATCTCGTTGTTACAATTAATCGTTTTAACCTACCTGCGTGGCATGGGGTCGATATAATCTGTCCCTATTTCTCGGCACCGCGTGTTTGCGATAACATTAGCCGCGTCGAGTGTTCTCACTCGGTCACGCGAGTGTGGATCCGCGCCGCGAGAATTGGGCTGCCGGCACGCAACCCACCATAATTATACCGCCTCACGAACCGCCTGTTATTGTAACTGTTATTATTACTATTGCGGAGCTGTAATTTTCCGTAGGCGTATATTAGGCTCAAGACTCGCGTCCACACACAAAAGGGCCTTTTGTTCCCCCCCCCCTCCTGCACCAAGAGCAGAATGGGAGGCGAGACGGCGAGACAGGAGGAGCCACCTCCTGTGTACGTGTCCACCAACCGTGCTCTGTGGGCAGATGTTTGGTAAGACCACACGCAGATGTACAAGATGCTCTATGTACAAGCAGGCGACGGTGATGAACTATGGAGAGATGCAATGAAACGGCGGCGATATCTCAAAGTACTTGTGTATTTTTGGAAATTGGTATGATTCCACCACGTTTGTGAATCGGCAAAAGTACATATTACGTTTTCACACACTGTGTGGATCGTGGGAGTATTGTTTTTTATATCACGCTTGACGACATTGCACATGTTGACTGATTGTAGTCGTAAGCATCATTATCATCTGCGGTAACTAATTATGATGCTGGTCACGATGATAGCCGTAGCAGGGAATCGCCTCTATACAGGCTGTATAGGCAAATATGTCGCTGCAACTTTACCGGTAACTGTAATGCTTATGTCGCCTTGTCACCTTCGTTTGTGGGGCTTACACGGCGTCGTAGCGGGTAGCGCGGCTTCCTCGCATCAAAAAGGACCGTGGTTCGATTCCTGGCGTGTTTGCCTTTTCTGTGTGGAGTTTGCATGTTCTCTACGTGTCCTCGTGGGTTTTCGCCGGGCGCTCCGGTTTCCTCCCACAGTCCAAAGACATGCTGCTGCACGGGATAATTAGCCTTTTGATTAAATTGCCCCCGGTGCCGTGTGATGGACTGGCATCCCATTCTAGGCACATGCCTGCCTTGCGCCCTGTGTCTGCCGGGATAGGCTCCGGCTCACCGCAACGCTTGTGGGGACTGACCATACTTCACCACACCGGTGTGCTGGTGTGTTCGTGCGGGTTTTGTGATGGCAGAGAATCGCAGTCGTGGTAGCATACAAGTACATTACAACAATTGCCCCTACCCAACCACCGTTTGCTCCACAACCTGTAAGGACCAGTTTGAGGCACGATGGTCGCCCAGCCAAGCCATATCCAGGATCAAACCTCCTGCCTGGCTTTGAGATTTCGTGCGACTGGGTACATTCCGGCGGGAGGGAGTGGTTGTGAGAGAGAGAGGGGAGGGTGAACAATTGGTGCACACACATCATACACACACGCACACATCGTACACACGCAAGCCACATTAATGGTCGCAGCTGGCATCAATTGAGTGAGGGGCCCACTCGGGCAGGATTGTGACCGCATGTTCCGCTCATTGTGTTGGGCCGACGTGCGCGCATTTTAGTGCCCCTGAGCTAAGTTTTGGCTGCCCGATGATGTGACAATCTATCCGGCACCTGCACGCGAGATGATTTAAACCCCTTGATTTAAATCCCAGGACCTTACGGTAGTTGACCTCTCGGCTGCCACTCCAACGTTTGTCCCAACCAGCGGACCAAATGTACTAAGCCCACTTACCTTTCCCGACAGTCCGTACGATGTCTCTAAATTGCGTAAGTTTTGTAATCAATTTTTTAATAATAATAATCTTCTTCTTCTTTGCGATTCCTCGAAGCACGATGGTCAGCCTCTGGATATCGTTGTCTTTCAGCTCGGCCTCGAAGTGTTTGGTAGAATTCGCAGGCAATACCAAGTATTACCTGACAGGGATCGCGACGTGAACGCATTTATAGAGCGCCTTTCACCCGAGGGTCACAAAGCGCTGCACAAGGCTGTCTCTCTATTTCAAGTTTTGTTTCATGTTTTTATCAATTCCCATATTGTGATCCATGGGTCATAGATGCTATATGGTCATGTGGTTTAATAACGCCAATTGCTTTCCCATGGAAACATTGCTTAGTCTCAGGGTTTATCAAAGTTGTTTTTCTGGTGGGTCCTGCTACACTGCTATGTTTGGCCAGTTTAATTGATGAGAATTTCGGAGGAACGTGTCTTGAGTGTGAGGGCCGGTATGGTGGCGCGGTGAGTAGCGCTGCCGCCTCACACCAAGAAGGCCTCGGGTTCGAATCTCAACTCGGGTGCCTTTCTGTGTGGAGTTTGCATGTTCTCCCCGTGTCGGCGTGGGTTTTTGCCGGGCACTCCGGTTTCCTCCCACAGTCCAAAGACATGCGGTTGCATAGGTCAAGTGGCCTGCGGACTAAATTTCCCCCGGTGCCCTGTGATGGACAGGTGTCCCATCCTGGGTATAGCCGTGCCTTGCGCCCTGTGTATGCCGGTATAGGCTGCGGCAACAATAACAATGACGCGACTAAACAATCTAGGTAATGATTTATAATAATTATTTCCAGTCAATTGCAGCCATTCTTAAAAAAAACCGGACGTCGCACTGAGGTATTCTTTCTGCCTGGTTTGAGAGCCGCATCTGCCATGCAATGACCACAGTGGTGAAGTATGGTTAAAAAAAAACAAATGAGTGACACGGTGTGAGTTAGGCCTTCATGCAGCAGCGGATTGACAAAGGGTCTTTGATTTGTGATTTTTATTTTATTTCTTAAACGCATTTATGTATTTCGTCGTGTTGTCCATTTACCACGACTAGCGGAGCTGCCCCTTGTCGCTGATCCTGTTAGGGAATTCCGCGAGTCATTACCGTGATTTGAAACACAAACACTATAGGGCAGCCCGAATCCGCTTAGGGGGCCGCCGCCAGAATTAGCAGCTCATCAATTAAATCCAAACGCATTTGAGCAGTTAGCAGAAAAAATTACTGCTTATGGAATTAATTAGAATTAAAGGTTTTACAAGCACGCTACCTCTCCTTTATTTTATTTTTTTGTAGCTGTAAGAGTTATGGGGTTTTTTTTTTTTTACAATGGTGTTTTAATTTCATTTGAAGAAATTATATTTTGACGCGATTTTAAAAGAAAAACCGGGATGCTTTAACAAATTGGAAATGCCCGTGAAATTTTGAACGACAGCCCTTTGTACTGACGTAGGTTTTCACGGCTCGATTAATCACTGTTGCTTTTAAAAGCTGTTCTTTTGGGATAGCCCATTCTCAGCGTATCTCAACGCCTGAGGATCCCTCCAACGTGGGAGGCGAAACGTCGCGAAGGAGAGACAGAGCGCTCGACACGGCTATCCCGAATACAAATCTTTGAAAAGCAACCATCAATACAGCCTTTTGTCGGTCCACAGCTGGATGAGGGCCTCCCCACGCTGCGTGGGGAGTGGGGGTCATTTGACCATACTTCACCGATGATACACGTGAAATATCACTGTTCACGTTTCCGCGACGACTTTGTTTCTTCCGTTACTCACTTGCCTACACACCAACACGCCCGTGCACATACACAGTCCTAGTCACTGTGTATAGGTACAACATATAATAATCAATTTACCTAGCCATTGTCAGAAACAGCTTAATCCTGTATAGGGTCGCGGTGAGCCGGAGCCTATCCCGGTAGACACAGGGCGCAAGGCAGGGCTATACCGAGGATAAGACGCTAGTCCATCACAGGGCACCGGGGGCAATTCAGTCCGCAGGCCAGTTAACCCATGCAGCAGCATGTCTTTGGACTGTGGGAGGAAACCGCAGTGCCCGGCGCAAACACAGAATGGCATCCGAGGCGGTATTTGAACCCCGGGATCCTTCTTGCCGTGCGGCGCCAGCGCTACTCACCGCGCCACCTTACCGCGCCCGGTGTGGTGTGTTACTGTTGTGAATTGCGCGTCACTGCCAACGCAGCATGGCCAAGTAATTGTATGTAATGTCGGAGGGGTTGTGGTGATGCGGCTGGATTAGGGAAAGGGGGGGTGTGAGTATCAGTGAGTTAGGACTGGCAGTTGAAAGGAGGAGGGGCATTGTTTGGGTACCCAGTGCTGCCGCACACCTTCCAAAGCAATTTCACCTGGGGTTGCACACCCACCTGGGTTGCACATCCTGCCAGGCATATCTAACGCGCTTGACGCGTTAGATATGCCGCACCGCACGTGGAAACATGCGTGCTGTATTTATGAAGAGGAGCCGAGCGATGAGAGGTGATGGATGGCAGGAAGGAACAAGACTGGGGGAATGGGCGATGAACCAACGGCGTGAGTCTGTGATCTTTGCACCACCGTTGGACGCCCACGTTGTACTATGTGCACGCGCACTTACTTGGTCTATCCACTGCTGGCTGTGGCGCCGCCTTGCACTGTCTGTCTATAATCATTGTGTCGCCACACCTGGGTGGTAGGGTTGCCACCTGTCCCTACTTTTCCAGGATCCTCCCCCTGGTTTTTAATAATAATAAATGCAGTTTATAACGCGTGCGTATTCTCTCAATCTCGAAGGTATTCGAAGAGAGAATGATTCAGAGGGGCGAGGAATCCGCATAGAGGCGGGGGGTAAGGCAGGCACGCAGTTAGCCAGCGCCAACATTTCCCAGACCTTGCGTCCTAAATGTTATGATGTTATCGGCCAATTAACTAACGAGTTATTTTGTTCATTTGTTGGCGGAAACGGGAGAACCCGCAGAAAACTCATGCAGAACAGACATCACAAAGAAAGGCGCCTTAGGCGGGAATCGAATTGCTTCGAACAGGACCATCTTTCTGTGAGGCGCAGATGTTTCCACTGCAACACCGTGCCGCCAATGGCAGTTGTCTTGGGAAGTTTTGACGTAACAAGTCATTATTCAAAGTCCGTCTTTTTGCCAGCTTCGTAGGGTACATTCCTCGCTCTCTCGATCTGTTTAACCCCCACGATCCGTCCCGTTTTCTTGTTCCTCAGAGGAAGTAACCTTACTGGTCAGTAGTGCGTCTTGCTGAAGGCAACGGGGCACATAGACGTGGAGAGACTTTCTGTGTGGAGTTTGCATGTTCTCCCCGTGTCCGCGTGGGTTTTCGCCGGGCACTCCGGTTTCCTCCCACAATCCCAAGACGTGCCCCTGCTTAGGTTCATTGGCCTGCGGACTAAATTGCGCCCGGTGCCCTGCGATGCACTGGCGTCCCATTCTGGGTATAGCCATGCCTTGCGCCCTGTGTCTGCTGGGATGGGCTCCGGCTAACCGCGACCCTGTACAGGATTAAGTGGTTGCTGACAACGGATGGATGGACGAGGCAGTGGGATTGGCTGCATGTCCCGCTGCCGGCAGAAACGTAGCCTCGTCAGAAGCCGTCGCCACCTGTTGCCTGTTACCTGCACTGTGGTTGTCCGTCCAAGCACGAGTCAGGCTGCAGCCTGCTTGGCTTCCGAGATCTAACGGGATTGGGCGCATTCTGGGTGATTTGGACGTACTGTATGAATGCCATGCGACTTGAACATAAAGGACCGCATTGTCAGTACCGTAGTGCACAAGCCGAAAAAAAACCCATGCAAATATCCGTCATTAACGCTGCCTCTTACGTATAAAAGTGTATGCTAGGCTGACGTTTCGGGGAATGGCTCTTCTTTAGAGATCTTTAAATCGCAGATACGACTATCCCAACGTGTATGCTACACACATGTGGAACCTATCTGAAGTGTTTATATAAGCAAGTGACAAATGTACCGATGTTTTTCCCTCGTTTATCAAGAACATGATTCTAGCATCGCTCTCTACGTTATGTCCGAGGAATGTATTTGGGCCTTTCAAAACAAACGTTGATAATTAGAAGGATTATTCGTGAGCATATTTGGCTTTTATAGGTGTGCGTTTAACAGTTGAATACTCTCCATCGCATCAATCCATTATCTGAAACCGCTTAAGCCTATACACAGTTGCGGTGAGCCGAAGCCTATCCCGGCAGACACAGGGCGCAGGGCAGGGCTATACCAAAAATGGGACGCCAGTCCATCACAGGGCACCGGGAGCAATTTAGTTAAGATAAAATCGCCACTGGTGTTGGTGGCCGTGAGCGGGAATCAAAACTCCGGTTACAGCCGGGTGCGTAGTGCAGCATAGCGCTAACCACTGCGCCACTGCTCCCTACTCTAGCGCACATCAACCTCATTCTCCATAAAACAGATTATTTGATGACTGCTCGTTGGCAGTGGCGCCCAAGCAATAAGCGCATCTTAACGCGGTCGATACTAACACTGTGGTTTTGAAAAAAGTAATATAACAAATAACATTTAACTCCGACGTTTCACCTTCATGCGCTAGGGCCGTTACCCGAAACGTCGCCGGTCATACATTTTGACCTTTAAAAGCACCGCTATTGAGGAATGTGAGTTGTATTGTTTTCCAAACAGTTCACGCGGGGTCGCGAGTGTGAAAGTACGACGCTCGTGCTGTAAGCGAGCGTCTATCGCGGTCCGCGAGCGCGTTTACATAAACACGCGCGCACACATTGCATGCACCCAGGCCAAAAAATTCACCAGTACGACCAATCCAACCCATACCTCAGCCCCCCCGACACGCGGCGCCTACCCGCTGCCACCCACCTCCCGGAACAATCCACCCTCCTCCATCCAACTGCTGGGCCAAGAGCCGCTGATAAATAGCTGGCTGTGTGTGGGTGGCTGTGTGTGTACGGGGGTGGCTGGCCGCGCCAGTTGTCATTCGACACCATGAAGAGCTCCACGCTGGACGTCAGTTCGGCGCCGTCCGCAAACAACCTGGAGGTGTTGCCGGCGGTTGCAGGAGCCACGGGGCTCGGTCTCCAGGTGCTGGACGTGTCCGCTCCCCCGGCGGCCGTGGCTCTGATAATCGCGGTGCTCCTCTCCCTCGTGGCTCTCGTGGAGAGCTGGCGTTCGTCTCGGAGGCGCGCCGAACTCGGGGACGCGGCTCGACACGCGGACAGCCGTCCCCAAGACGCCTCGTGCGCCGCGAAGCTCTTCGATGCTCCTTCGCCGTCTGATATTCTGTCAACCGCCGCCGCTGCTGCCGCTGCTGCTGCATCATCGGCTGCACCGTCCGGTTTATCGGTTAGTCCGTCGCGTGCTGCGACCTCAACCGCGCCGTTTACACCGTCATCTACTCGGCTGTCCGTTCCATCATCTCCTCCGTCTCCTCCGCCGGCACCATCCTCATCTGTTCGAGCATCCTCTGCAGCGTGCGCCGCGTCTCCGTCACCCGCACACGCGCCTTCAGCGGCGGCGGCGCCTCTCCTCTCTCTGCGCGCTCTGCCGGGCCCCAAGCCGTGGCCCTTCGTCGGAAACTCCCTGCAGCTGGGGCCAATGCCTCACCTGACCTTCCAGCGCATGGCCTGCACGTACGGACCCCTGTTCCGCATCCGCCTGGGCAGCCGCGACGTGGTGGTCCTCAACGGCGACGGCCTCATCCGCGAGGCGCTGGTGCGCCGCGGCTCCGAGTTCGCGGGCCGCCCGGCCTTCCGCTCCTTCTCCATGGTGTCCGGAGGCCACAGCATGGCGTTCGGCGGCTACTGCGAGCTGTGGAGGCTGCACCGGCGGCTCGCTCAGTCCACGCTGCGCGCCTTCTCCACGGGCGGCACCGACGCGCGGCGCGCCGTCGAGCGCCACGTGCTGACCGAGGCGGCGGAGCTCGTGCGCGTGATGCTGTCCGCTTGCGGCGGCCCGGGAGACGCCGCCGGCTCGGTGGACCCGGCCCGGTCCCTCGTGGTGGCCGTGGCCAACGTGACGTCGGCGCTGTGCTTCGGCCGCCGCTACGGACACGACGACGCCGAGTTCCGTCAGCTGTTGGAGCGCAACGAGCGCTTCGGGCGCGCGGTGGGCGCCGGCAGCCTGGTGGACGTCATGCCGTGGCTCCTGCGCTTCCCCAACCCGGTGCGCGCCGCCTTCGAAGACTTCAGGCGCGTCAACGACGACTTCCACGGCTTCGTGCGCGACAAGGTGAGGAAGCGTCGCGATGCCGCCGCCCAGGCCGCCGGGGCGCCGGGGACACGCTCCGTGCGCGACATGATGGACGCGCTAATCGCGCGCGTCGCCGGAGGGACGACGGGTGCAACGGGAGCAGCTGGAGCAGCAGCGGGGGATGAAGGTGGAGAAGACGGATGTGCAGGAGGAGGTGGCGATGGTTGTGTTGGTGCTGCTGGTGGCGGCGGCGGTGGTGGTGATGGAGAAGCAGCAGGAGGCGAGAGAGCGGAATGCCCGCGGCTGGGCGCGCGCCACGTGGAGGCGACGCTGTCGGACGTGTTCGGAGCCAGCCAGGACACCCTCTCCACGGCGCTGCACTGGCTCATCCTGCTGGCGGTGCGCCACCCGGACGAGCAGGCGCGGGTCCGCGGCGAGGTGGACCGCGTGGTCGGCCGCGCGCGGCTGCCCCGCGCCGCCGACCGCGCGCTCATGCCCCGCACGGAGGCGTTCGTGTGCGAGGTGCTGCGCTACAGCAGCTTCGTGCCGCTCACCATCCCTCACGCCACCACGCGGGACACCCACCTGGCCGGCTACCGCATCCCCAGGGACACCGTGGTGTTCGTGAACCAGTGGTCCGTCAATCACGACGCACGCGTGTTCGCGGAGCCGCAGGCGTTCCGCCCGGCGCGCTTCCTGGACGCCGCCGGGACCGAGCTGGACAGGGACCTGGCTCGCAGGATCATGATCTTCTCGGCCGGCACGAGACGCTGCATCGGCGAGGAGCTGTCCAGACTGGAGCTCTTCCTCTTCGCGGCCGTGATGCTCCACCAGCTGGAGTTCGCGGCGCCGCCCGGGGGGCAGCCGCCGGGCACCGAGGCCGTGTACGGCCTCACGCTGAAGCCCAAGCCCTTCGCGGTGGCGCTGGTGCCCAGAGGCGAACTCATCGGCCCCGGATGTGCGGGGGCAGCTGTGAGCTAATGACAAGGACGGGGGTTCGGAGTTCGTGGCGAGGTTAACGGGCAGTGCGCTGCTGTGCACGCCGCACGGACGCGGGGAGCAAGGGTGGTGCGCGCTAGAAACAACACGTTAGTTCTGTACCTAAGATTAACTAGGTCGTACACTCATCCGGCAGTGGATTTACAGAAATGTTTTTTTTACGTCATCAGTTCCGCGGGAACGAAATTACAGCTTGGGATACAGAATCACGGCAGAAGCAAAATGTTACGTCGCATCGTTTGGTATTCCGTGGTTTATCCGTGTTCTCGCACAGTGAGGTTGGTGTCAGATGGCGCCGGCTAATTGCGTGGCTCCCTTCCCCTTGCCCGCACTTGCCCCACCAGTTGATATGGTTATTCGGGGAACGTTGTCTTTGTAAATATAACATAAACTGGTGTTGTTACTGTAGTGACCGATGTACCGTTGATGGCATGCCTGCTAACAGTGTTAACACGTATTCGGAATATCTAATAAAATGGTCTAGACAACATAATATTGTGTTATTGCAGTTACTGTATTCAGATATCACTCACCATGGCTGGTAATCGAACTTGGGTTTCATGCTGCGTTCATAGTGCAGTGTGCTAACCACTGCGCCACTGCTCCATCCATAATCGTATACAAATAGAATGAACATTTCAATGAACCCGACTATAACGTGATACCTCTTTAAAATGTCACATCCAAGTGTTTAGATAGATGCTAGATATAATAATGATAATAGCATTTATAGAGCGCCTTATAGATAGATGTTTATTATTACAGCAGAAAATATCCTGTGAGCTTGCAAGCTCTGGAAGCGAGATTCCTGCGAAAACAGTGAATACATGCCTACAGGAAAAAAATCTACCAACACACTCAAGAACACATAACCACCGACGTTTCGGGCTATGAAGGGCCATTACCATAGAGGGCCCTTACTATGAAAAGTAATTGCCCAAACCCTCGTTTATTAAACAATATATATTTAAGGCAGTGTTGTTGATCACTAACAATTTGTTAAATGTGCTTGTGCACCACTGCCAATGCAGCGTTAACAAAAAACTCGTGTAAATGCCCACACACTCCAACGAATCAATCGTTAGTTTCAACATGCACGGCTTGCTGATATAAACTCTGCATGCCTGCACACGAAGGTGTGCGTGTGCCATAGTTTTTTTCTGTTCAAAGCAGAGTACAATAAGCAGACCCTTTAACTTCCTCAGATCGCAAACTATATTTAACGATTGCGGCAAATGCATCGGTAAAAAATATTTTTACAAAATTCAGGGCAACCGTGCACTGGCCGTGTTGTGTTCTACATAAGTACAAAATGCTGCCGCCTCACAGCAAGAAGTTACCGGGTTCGAATCCCCTCTCGGGTGCCTTTCTGTGTAGGAGTTTGCATGGTTCTCCCCGCGTCCGCGTGGGTTTTCGCCGGGCACTCCGGTTTCCTCCCACCTTCCAAAGACATGCTGCCAGGTTAATTGGCCTACTGAGTAAATTGTCCCAGGTGCCCTGCGATGGACTGGCGTCCAATCCTGGGTATACCCCTGCCGTGTACCCTGTGTCTGCCGGGATAGGCTCCGGCTCACCGCGACCCTGTTCGGGATTAAGCGGTTCCTGAAAATGGATGGATGGATGGGTATTTTTGCCGCTCGGCCCTCCGGAGCCGAGGCTTCCCTCACCTGTCCTGTTTTTCCCAGGATCGTCCTCCTTTTTGTGGAGGCAGCTGTTCCGGGAAATGTGCGTGTTTTCACGGACCAAGTCAGTAATCGGTGTCTTTTTTTGCCAGTTACACAGGATGTAGTTCCTCTCTGTCTTGTTGCGTTTCCCGCACGACGTGTCTCCGGGTTTTTCTTGCCTGCGAAATGGCCACCCCTATGTGTGAGGAAACATTCATCCAACAGTGGATTGAACAAGCGGTCCCGGAAGGTGTCAACGTTGGCGGGTACATTACTCAATGCCCTGTGGCAGCATGTCGAGCGTTGAAGTTAGACATACTCTTTGCAAAGGTATTATTTATGGATAATATTCCACCGGGCACATTGATGGTCGCCTGTTTAACTTTGCGGGATATATGAAACGGGATGTTGTTGGTGCACGATTTGCAGGTTTGACGCAACGTGACACAACTTGACGAAAGTGCGCGCGAGGGGGTAACCAGCAATCCCACCGATGTCCGGCGCTCTTTCATAATATCAGCAGCCAGCAGCAAGCTACTATCGGACCAGTTATCCCGCCACCCGTGTAGGCCAGAAACCGTGTAGGCCAGCACCTGTGTAGGCCAGCACCTGTGTAGGCCAGAAACGACACACGAGGGGGTGGGTGGCAAGCACCACGCCCGGCCGCCTTTGTCTCCCTAGTGGCGATGTTTACACACCGCACTAGGTACTCATTTGAGGCTGAGTCGATTTAGAGGAGGCCCAGGACCGGTTCAGAAAATCGTCACTGGTGTCGGCAGTGAGCGGGATTCGAACCCGGGTCGCCAGGTTCATAGCCCAGCACGCTAACCACTGAGCCACCGCTCCCCACCCACCTCGTCAAAAAACCTCACCGCACACCTCACCTCACACCACCCAAGACGCAATCCACCCACCCACCCACAGTGCCCCGTGAGTTAGATCATGCCTGCGTGCCACGTGCAAAACGCACACCTGTAACTCATTTAGTTTTCAAAGCGCCCGCCCGGGCAAGGTGAACGGCGCACGGGGTTGAGATTCGCTCGCTCGCGTTGCAGGCGAGGGCTTCAGAAACAAGGCCCCGAGTCGCATAACAAGGTTACACGCGTCTCTCTCGGTCCCCGTCAGTAAGTTGTAGCGTTGTTTAGAGCCAGCGTCCAGGCTAGCTGCCACAGATGTATTTCATTTGTCTGTATCAATAAAAGGTTAACGCTTTTTTTTTTTACGTTTAGCTCGCCGCTCGGTAGCATCCCCTGACAAATAGCTTGCACAGACCGATGTATTTTCTGTCTCAATTGCAAATTGTATACGACCGGCAGTCACACGGCATACACTTTGTACGTACATGTATATAACCACGTGAAAAGCGTCACTTATATGCATTGCAGTATCAGTTATATTCTCTAACTTTGTACAGAACAATGTGCAAATCGAATAATATAACATTCACTAATACGCTTTTACATATATTGAGGTAGGTTTTCACGGCTCGATTCATGATAGTTGGTTGCTCTTCAGAGCTGTTCTTTCGGGATAGTCGTGACGCGAGATCTCCATCTTCTGGATTTCATCTCCGTGAAAACCGGATTAACACCACGTTCCTTGAGCACTTAGTTAGATGTGAAATACGTCCGTCAAATACGTTTATTTCCTTGACATGTGGTATGTACCACGTTTTAAACACTGAACTGCAGTAAACACATTGCGTGCAGGACAAGGGCATTTGACTGGCCCAGTGCAAGGTTGTGTTCTTACGATATTATCTTCTCTTGTATTTGACAGCACCAAATGTATAGCAGGTGTCACCAACTCGTGTGCCGGGCTTATATAACCTACCTGGCGCATGCCATGCTGCTATCCCAGATTGCTGTTTAACGTCGCAAGCATACACATACATGGGTACAGCATTACCCTGACAAACAAAGTCAAGGCATGTTTCGTTATTTTTAACAAGTATTATGTGTAATTCCCCTGTGGTGGACTGGCGTCCCATCCTGAGTATGACCCTGCCTTGCGCCCTGTGTCTGCCGGGATGGGCTCCGGCTCACCGCGACCCTGCACAGGATTATGCGGTTTCTGATAATGGATGGATGGATGGACATCGCCCACGGTACTTGGTATATCCTTAACCCAGCCGAGCTTTGTGTTTATCAACTCGGCCTAAAGTGAATACCCATGGTAGAGGTGTGGGCAGCGTTACAGAGGCGGTTGGTGGCCAAGGGTGTGGTAGTGGCAACATCTTACCCTTTTGTGTCATGCCAGTCTTATCGGATGCTTGATAACTGTACTCATTCCAAAAGCCTGACCCGGCTAAGAGGTGCATTGCCGCGTGTAAGAATGCACCGTTCAAATATTTGCGCTTCAAGTCAGAATATATATATATATTTCTTAAATAATGAAACGTAAAGCCAGGATTTGCTTTGCTTGTTTGAAAAAAAAAGTAATGCTGTATTGTCTTTAATGTGTGTAAATGGACACGCGAATTTAAACACCGAACTAGGCTGGCACGTGCGTGTTCCAGGTAGGTTTATATAATCACCGCACATGTGTTGTGAGACACCTGGTATACGTTTGGTGCTGTCCAATATAAGATAAGATGATGCCGTAAGAAAACAACCTTGCACTCGGCCAGTCCCATGGCTTACCAATACACACTTCTGCACACATGTGTACGCAATAGTTCATTGTCAGAAACCGCTTAATCCTGTACAGGGTTGCGGTGAGCTTGAGTCTTTTCCCAACAGTCACAGGGCGCAAGGTATGGCTATACCCAGGATGGGTTTAATGTTAAAAACATGAAATGCAGTATACCAGTAAAGTACAGTATACATTCTTATTGCCGTTGCACATTTTTCCTAGTGGTTTTAGCTTTGCAAAATTAAACCGAAACCCATTGTGACAGATCCCATTATATCCCTTTTTATGGGTTGGGTTATGTAAAAAATAAGTGTCGTAAACTCGCCTCCACGCGACACAGCCAATTAGTAAGGTTTGTTACGTGAACAAAATGTGCCAATTCTTTACTGCTTCAGCACACCGGTATGTTGGAGAGCGAACCCACTACATTTACGATGAAATACGACGTTAAAATCAGCTTCATCGGGTATCTCGAACAAAGGCTCGAACCTTTGTGTGCTGTCGGAGTAAATCATTTAGCACGTTTTGTTCACGTGACAAACCATACAAACTGGCTGTGTCGGGTGGAGGCGGCTTTACGACACTTATTTTGGACCTGAGCCAACCCATTAAAGGGCTATATTATGGATAACATTGTTCACGACGACCTTCACGTTACATTTACAGATGCCACTGTTGTACTCATTTAGGTTTTCATTGCGCGATTCATGATGGTTGGTCTTCAGAGCTGTTCTTTCGGGATAGCAGTGTCGAACGCCCTCCTTCTCTCCCTCGCGACGTATCAAGGGACCCCCGCACATACAAACGGTCAGGGGATCTAATCCCCCCCCACATACAACTAGAATGCTTCCAAAGTGGGAAGCGAAACTTCGCGAGAGAAAGAAATAGAGTGCTCGACACGGCTATCCAGAAAGAACAGTTCTGAGGAGCAACCATCAACATCCCCGTTGTTGACTGTTATCTCACGGCCTTCTGGATCGCTCTTGAACTTACGCCGCACCAGCTATCGGCAACGTGGCAATCAGGCAATGAGGGTTGACTTGACTTGAAGTCGGGGAGTCGTATTAACTGGAGCCACGTGCGGCTCGCGTGCCGTCTCCAGACCGCGCGATGCCCTCCCATCGCTGTGTTTATTGAGCGTGATTACAGTAAGTTCCGCTTCGCAATCATCATCATCATCATGATCAAGGGCCGCCGCTTTGTTTGAAGCCGACCGACGCGTGCCTGGGTCCATGGAGCCAGAGGTTGGCCGCTCGGCCCCGATGGTGATTAAACGCCTTTCATCCTGCCACCGCTGCCCGAGCGAAATGCGCGAATCCCGGCCGCGGCTCAAGTCAGTGACAAGTGCATGTCTGAGCCAGCCCTCTGGCAACTTCGTTTAATCAACTCGCACCGATCGGCGAACTCTGGTCAAACGACCCCAGCCAGGGCCCATGCATGAATTCCAGTATTCTGTAATTGAAAGGGGGGATAAATAGAATTCAACGCAATGGCAACACTCTTCGGAGTTCTTTGCAAGGGGGCTTTTTCATTGTCTTCGTAAATCTTTGGACGGTGGCGTAGTGGATCCAGTGCCCGGATTAAGGCATGGGCTTTCGGGGGTGCAGCCCAGGGGCCTCCGGCAGCTGGAGGGCTGTTTTGGAGAAATTTGTTTCCAAGAAATTACGCGGAGCAAATGTTTGAATTTTTATTTTTGTTAGCCTCGTAAGAACAAATTTTATTTTTCTTTAACTTTTGTTTTCCTTTTAAAAATATTACTGCGGGTCTCACGGTACCTGAAGCCCAGGGGCCTACAAAATCTTAATCCGGCTCTGAGTGGTTAGCAAGCCGTACAATGCACCTCTTCTTCTTCTTTGCGATTCTTCGAAGCACGATGGTCAGCCTCTGGACATCGTTGTCTTTCAGCTCGGCCTCGAAGTGCCTTGCAGCCGGAATTAAATTCTAGGCCACGGATAACGTAACAATCGTAAACAGCACTTGACCATACAATCAGTTAAGTCTACACGGGGGATCTTTGTCGTTGGATACATGTTAATCCGTCCAGCCCAACCAACGACGGCCAGAGGGCGCCATA
>JAZEWU010000019.1:2985067-2998081 GCA_036362915.1 Geotria australis | reverse complement strand
TATATGAAAGGCGACGTTTCGGGAAGTGGTCCTTCTTCATAGCATGTCTTCATAGCACGCTCTTTTCACGTGCTATGAAGAATAGGCATTGTTCTAAAGGTCATCTTTGATGCCGATTTCATCTCTACAATGTGTACACACGTAACTCAGTCGCTTACCTATCCAACGTTTCATTTAGGAATCAAATCCTCAGTCATTATCTTACCAACGCAAGCCATATTTGAAAATCACAAGGTAATACAACGGATAAAACATTAACCTACGTGTGCCAGTCTCTTCAAACGAACTACAAGTAAGCAGAGTGTTATATTTCATGCTTATACAAAGCTGTTAAGTCTAGAATAAGGAAGTTTTCTTTTATACTGTGGGGACAAAAATAGTCCGTAAAAACATCATGAGCGTCTACTTGTCATAAAAGCCTTTGCAATGTAAATACTGCATTCAAGCCAAGCCTGAGACTAATAGTGATGCTGACAGATGACGGGGGTGTTGAAGACGTAATAGTTTATAACGTGCGCATAGTCATGCAACGTCGACGGTATTTGTTCGAAGAGAGAACGACTCAGACGCGCGAGGAAACTGCAGTGAGGTGGGGAGGCGGGAAGGCAGCCACGCGCATAGCCGGCGCCAACATTTGCCAGACACTGCCTCCTATATTGTGGGAGGAAACTGGAGAACCCGGAGGAAACCCATGCAGCACAGGGGGAAAACACAACCTCTACACAGAAATGCGCCGAGGCGGGAATCGAACCGCCTCCGAGGCGCAGATGTTACCACTGCATAGACACCCTGCCGCCCGAGATTAATATCCATATCCATCCATCCATTTTCAGAAACCGCTTAATCCTATACAGGGTCGCGGTGAGCCGGAGCCTATCCCGGCATACAGAGGGCGCAAGGCAGGGGAACACCAAGAATGGGACGCCAGTCCATCGCAGGGCCCCTGGGGAAATTTAGTCAGTACGCCAATTAACCTGGCAGCATGTCTTTGGACGGTGGGAGGAAACCGGAGTGCCCGGCGACAACCCACGCGGACACGGGGAGAACATGCAAACTCCACAGAGAAAGGCACCCCCGATCCGGGATTCGAACCGGGGTCCTTCTTGCTGTGAGGCGGCAGCGCTTTACACCGCGCCACCGTGCCACCCGACAGACAAATGTTTTGCCATATTTTCAATTGAGGCTGTGTTACATTGGCATTCATTCTTTTCGGATGCATTTCTTCCTGCAGTTCA
Organism: Geotria australis; assembly: GCA_036362915.1. Classification (NCBI taxonomy): domain Eukaryota; kingdom Metazoa; phylum Chordata; class Hyperoartia; order Petromyzontiformes; family Geotriidae; genus Geotria; species Geotria australis. Next base: position 2,996,846 of record JAZEWU010000019.1, on the reverse strand, counting down.
CTTGTAACCTTGGAGCGCTATAGGACATGTTAGACATTGCTTCGTCGTGACGCGGGCTGCGAGGGCAGGTGGCGTGATGGCAGTTGCGTGTGAATTGTTTTCACGATGCATGTCAACGATTGAAGCATGTGAAGTATGGCATTCAGCATCACATTCAAATTTGTTCACAAGAACAGGTATTCTGGTATTTGCAACGCTGGAGGGGGGAGACAAAAAATGTCGTGACGCTGCAAGAATCTACGCACACCATCCATCAATACATCCATTGTCAGAAACCGCTTAATCCTGTACAGGGTCGCGGTGAGCCGGAGCCTAACCCGGCAGACATAAATTGCCCCCGGTGCCCTGTGATAGACTGGCGTCCAACCCTGGGTATCGTCCTGCCTTGCGCCCTGTGTCTGCCGAGATAGGCTTCTGCTCACCGCGACCATGTACAGGATTAAGCGGTTTCTGACCATGAATGGATGGATGAACATATTGCCGTACACAAGAATAGGATTGCTGGCTGAGGCACATGTTTCTGTTCGTCACATGGCAGTCAAGAGAAACAGTGTTGCGATCAACACAACACGGGCAGCCTGTTGGAAGACAAATAATGAAACGTTTGGTCTTTTTTTTACCAATACACCACACTCCGAGTTTGAGTCACTGCCTCAAGTCACATGAGTCACAACACAACGTACAACGCGCATCCGTTTTCTCACATTTTTCGTACAAAAATGTCTTCGCGTGTACACACCGATGACGTCTGTCGTGGATTTTAGGCTATTTTGTCAGCCGAAAGCGGCCGCCGGTTGTGGTTTGACACACGTCAGTGATCAGCAGGGGTGGAACATTGGAAGAAAATCACTCTGAGAAGGCATCCGCGGGAGTGCCCCCTTTAAGCGGGGGTCTATCGGGGTCCTCCCAACAGAAAAATGTGCGTTTATGACGACGCATTTCCTGCATTTCGTTGACCATCCATGGTTAAAACCATCCATCCATCCACTGTCAGAAACCGCTTAAACCTGTACAGCGTCGCGGTGAGCCGGCACCTATCATGGCAGACACAGGGCACAAGACAGGGCTATATCCAGAATGGGACGCCAGTCCAGCGTTACAACTTCCTGGATCAAGCAGATTTGTGAAACTCCCAAACCAGTTCGGCAGTGAGGTGGTCAGGAGCTGGTTAGTTCTGCAGCAAGTGTGAAAAATATTACTTGCAAATTATTCATATAGGTTTTCACTGCTCAATGTATGAGAATGGCGCTCAAGAGCTGCTCTGTCGAAATAGCCGTATCGAGCGTTCCTCCTCTCTCCTTTGTAGGGTCTCAGTAAATGGAGATAATAGGAACGCTCGACACGGCTAACCCAATGCAGAAACTTCTTGCAGAAACCTCTTGCAGAAACTTCTTTCAGAATCCTCTTGAATTTCCCTAACAACAGTTATGGCAAAGGAGCAAAATATGTGTAGATAAATATGTAATACACGTTAATAGAAGCGCGGGATGGTGGCACGGTGAGTAACGCTGCCGCCTCAAAGCAAGAAAACCCCGGGTTCGAATCCCAGGTCCGGGGCCTTTCTGTGTGGAGTTTGCGTTTTCCGGCTCACCGCGACCCTGTCCAGGATTAAGCGGTTTTTTTTGACAATGCACGGATGGATTACTTTAATAAGCATTGCGTCACTGCTGCACCTCAAAATGTACTTTAGAAAACCACAGCTTTAAATCAACTCGTCACATTTCACTCTCACCATAGTCTCGGCGCGAACTTGACATGTTCCAACAAAATGACATGATGTCTCCCAGCCTCACTTCACTCGTATTCCCCACGTCTGTCTATTTTCTCTCTCTCTCTCGGTTTAACTAAAATTAGGCGGTCCTAACACATGAGCAGTCGTCAGCTCTATTGCGAGATGTAAATCCCCCGTGCGTGGTAAACAGGCGCGAAGCTATTACGGGACAGTATACCGTGAGAGATGACAGCTAAGAGTTTAATTGGGCAATGGTGTTCCGCTTCCCGTTTGGAATGACTCACAGGCGTCCGGGTGTGGCGGCGGACGAATGTCACGCGGTTTCTCGCTGACAACGGATGGTGGATCACGTGGAATGGTTAAACACCCACAAAAGCAGCTGTCGGATGATCGTGACATGGCAGAACAGCAAGTGGGTTGCGTCTCTTGAGTGTGATTCGTTGGAAGGTGAGGTTGGAAACTAAGCAGGGTTGAATCTGGTTTGTACTTGGATGGGTGACCTTCAGTGCTTACCAGGTGTTTTAGGCGTCAGGCTGTGAAGTGGCCAGGAAAATAGGACTAAGGTACGGTGATGACTCACTCCACAGATGATTCGAGGGGATCAAATCAAGCTGTGGAAAAACATCTGTGCGGTCCTGTTGCGTTTTTATGCTCACGTATGTGCCGGTTTTCGCCAGATACTGCGATATCCCCTCACACGCAAAAGACGACACGAAGGGGAATTGGACAAACATCCACATTCAAGGCTCGCTAGAGGGGGAATACACGTCTCGAGAGCCAGCGAAACTTGCCTGGATTTAAACAAATATTGAAAACAACTGCGGATTTAACAAGTTACTGATGTAGGTTTTCACGGCTCGATTCGTGATAATAATAATAATAGCGTTTTATATAGCGCCTTTCACCCGAGGGTCACAAAGGGCTGCACAAGGGCCGCGAAGAGAACGGCATGTCAACAACGAAAGAAAAAAGCAACCAATAAAAAACCAAAGCAACAAAAAATAAATTATTAAGGCTGCTTCGAATATACTGAAAGGTCGTGAAACTGGGAATCTTAAAAGCGGCAAAAATCTGCCAGCGTCCCCTAAGATGGTCGTCACTTCCTTAAAGACAAACACGGAGGGAGACAGGGAGGGAGGGTGAGCGACAGAGAGAGACATCGGGACACAGAGACAGGAAGACAGAGAGACAGACACGAGGGGGAAACAACGCCAATCCAAATTAAACAATCAACATTGAAGCACAAGAACAACAACAAAAACAACCGTATTTCGCCACTAAGTGGCGGTGACGTCACCACGTCGCCTGTGCCAGGCCATATGCACCTTGAGGCCATGTGAAGTGTTGAAGGCCCGTCGACAGGTCACAGGACAGACCCAGGTGTCATAGGCTGCCTGACTGAGATGACCGGCAGATACACCACCTGAGCTCCCCACCGTGCCAACTTGCTGTGCTTTGGCCGCTCGGTGCTCGGCTCGCTGTTGTGAGCGTTGCTCCTCTGCCCTCCGTTGTTGCTGGAGGGCGACTGCCTCCAACTGCCCGGTAGCGTCCTTCACGAACCTCCTCCACAGAGGTCGCTCCTCCGCCCTCCATGACACCTGGGTCTGTCCTCCGCCCTCCACACATAGACACACGCAACAGCAAAAAAACCGCAGCCACCCACAACAACAAAAACACAACTTCCACACGCGACACCTGGGCGACACCACGAGGCGAGTCTAGGCAAGGCAGGACTTACACAAACTGGGCCAGGAGTAGGCCGCACAAAACAGACAAAAAAAAACAAGCAACAAGAGCATGGCAGACAACAAAAACAAACACCAAAGTTACAAAGAAACGAACCACCAACCAAAGAGAAAAGGAACAGATGAAAAATGACAAATGTACAACAAATTAAAGCTAAATAAATACGCTTAACACAGGGAGCTTGCAGCAGGTGCGTGGGCTGCACACGCGCCTGCTTGGAAAGCATAACGCGTGCTGATGCTTCCAACGTGGGAGGCGAATCGTCGCGAGGGAGATTGCTCGACACGACTATCCTGAAAGACCAGCTCATAAAAACAACCGTCACGATTAAACAAGTTTTTAAAAATAGTGACTATATAAGAACATGAACACAACCCTATCGCCTTGGGGTTATTGCTCGCTCACAAGCTAAGCCAACAAATATTGCAAATGTGTGTCCGTAGATAGCAGTTACGGCTTCACTATGTTACAATTCAGTCGCAGAATCCACATAGGGAATGAGTTAAGTCTGGAAAAAGTGGTGATAGTCTAACCACCACGTATCATGTGCAGTGTGTGCTAATAATAGTCGTACTATGACATTGGGTCATTGCTCATAATGTCAAATAGTACATATTTTTTTTTTACTTTAAGGCAGTGTTATTGACGGATGTTGTTATGGGGATTTTTTTCTTTTTATATGTGCTTGTGTTGCACAACCAAGGCAGCAGCAGCAGCAGCAAATAATTTGTTTTTTATATGAGGTGTCGCAAAGACGCCTACATCAGCCTGTTTTTTGTCCTTGGGTTGCGATGACGACTGCTGTCTAGACCGACAGATATTTTCTCCATTAATTCAGTTCGTATCTTCTCTGGACGGGGGTCCAGGTGATTCATAAGTGAGAATGCCGAGCTGGCACTTGTCAGGTCCTGGATCAGAATCCAAGTAACCACCTGTGGATTACGTTCCCATGTGTTCAGTGGGTTGATAATCTCAGCCAAGTTGATGGTTTCAGCAACTTGAATTTCTTCCCAAGTGTCCTCAGCACGAAGGTGTTTCAAGACACTGTACAAGGTTACCGCATACAATACTCAAAAAAATCCCCAAGCGCCTTAAGCAAGCAGCCAAACGAGAAGCACTTGGCAAAAAGACGAAATGAGAGTTGGGCGGATGAAGCAGTGGTGCAACACACCACGTGCAAAGCCGTCACAACCAGTTCACCGCCACGCTGAGGTTCTGTAAGAAAACACAGTTCTGCTAAAAACATCCATTCATCCAATGTCAGAAACCGCTAAAATCTGGTACAGGCTTGCGGTGAGCCGAAGCCTATCCCGGCAGCCACAGGGCGCAAGGCAGGGCTATACCCAGGATGGGACGCCAGTCCATTACAGGGCACCGGGGGCAATTTAGTCAGCAGGCCAATTAACCTATGCAGCAGCATGTCTTTGGACTGTCGGAGGAAACCGGAGTGCCCGGTGAAAACCCACGCGGACACGGGGAGAGCATGCACACGGAAAGGCATCCGAGCCGCGAATCGAGCCCAGGCCCTTCTTGCTGTGAGGCGGCAGCGCTACTCACCGTGCCACCTTCATTGAATCGAATCCCAACCACGAATCAACACAATCCATAATATCTCAACAGGAGAAAATGTTATTCTTTAAAGGCCAAACAATAATGCCCTACTGTTTAAACCTTATTAATCAGTATTGTTACTTGCTGTTACTCACGCGCCCCTCTTATCCTGTCTCGCTTCACGTCTGAGCCTGCTCATCACGCCGCAAGCGAATCGCATTGTGACTCATGCCGAGGCGGGGGAGGCTGACCGCAGCCAAGGATCCCTGGCACGGAATTGATAATTAACCGCTCGAGTCGTCGTTGGGGAAGCTCTCCATCGCCTGTGAGCGTGTTCTACCAAATCCAAGATCCACCTCTTTATCCCCGAGAGCCCAGGGTTTTTTTTATTTATTCACCGCCCAGCGTTGGTCCTGTTGATTTACGCTGCCGGGGCCATGTGATGTGTGGCCAAGTAACTCCCCAAAACGCGAGCGTGCGCCTGGGTGTACGCGCGTGCCTTTGGGAAGCGCCAGCTCAGCGGTTAGCGCGCTGGGCGACACACCTGGAGACCCGGTTTGGAATCCCGCTCACGGCCAACACCAGTGACGATTTCCTGGTCCTCCCCTGGGTCGACTGACTCAGCCTGGTGTCGTGTGTGAACATCGCCGCTGGGGAGACGAAGCCGGACGTGCTGTTAACCACCCACCAACTTGACTCTACAGTCTGAAAAGGCTGCATGGGGGATTTTTGTGTTGTGTAATCAAATGAGTATCTGGTGTGATTTATAAGCATTGCCACTAGGGAGACAAAGGCGGCCGGGAGTGGTGCTCATAGTCACCCATCCCCTCTTGCGTGCTGTGCTGGTCTTTATAGGTGCTCACTAACAGCACATGTACGAAACGCCTGTGATATCTGTGCGGATTTTTTTATTTGTGTCGTTCAATGGCTTATGCAACTTCCACACCCAAAAAAACCGCACATGTACAGTCCATTGGTCCATTGTGTTACCGCAGCTCAAGGTAGAAGCGTTCACGTCGCGATCCCTGTCAAGTAATACTTGGAATTACCTGCGAATTCTACCAAACACTTCGAAGCCGAGCTGAAAGACAACGATGTCCAGAAGCTGACCATCGCGCTTCGAAGAATCGCAAAGAAGAAGAAGCTCGCTGAGACAGCAGAGGTATTGGAACATCGATACGATGTTGCACTGCCATGGCAGGGTGACCTGAGTTACATAAAGTCACTGTTTTAAGTACATTGGATATATTTTTTAAATATGTAACACATATAGAGAGCTTTAGCTTATATGCCTGCGTTGTTTACACACGTTTGACAGTGAGTGTTCTCCGTAACCTATGTTGGACTGGCGTCCCATCATGGGTGTGTCCCTGCCTTGTGCCCCGTGTCTTCCGGCATAGGCTCCGGCTCACCGCGGCCCTGTACCGGATTGGGCGGTTTCTGACAATGGATGGATGGATGTTCTCCGTAAGTCAATGTTTGTGGAGTGGCAGGTTATGTGTGGTAGGCTAAAATGTGGGTACTTCCACCTCTTCCAAGACGTCTGGTCAGCATGGAAGAGAAGGCCCAATACATTACTCCTTCTACAGAGACTCTCTAAAGCTCCCCCTAGCGTAGGCAGTGGTCTGAGCATGAACTTACTGCATTTACATTTTTCTTTTGCGTGTTCTCTCGTAGGTTTTTGGCAGGTACGCCGGCTTACTCCAACAGTCCAAAGACACGCTGCTTAGGTTAACTAGCCTGATTAAATTGCTTGCGGTGCCCTGCGATGGACTGGCGTTACATCCTGGGTATAGCCCTGGTTTGCGCCCGGGATAGGCTCCGGCTAATAATGATGACGCCTTTTCTTTTGCGTCAAATCACGCGGTTTTCGTGCAAAGCCACTATTTTTCAGAATCTCTCGCAGTTTCGCTTGAATGCGTGGGCGGTATGTTGGTGCAGTGGAAACGATTTTGCTTTACAGCAAGAAGAGCCTGGGTTTGACAGACCGTAATCAAATAGCAGATTAACAAAGGGCCTGAAATATATTACCAGAAACTTAAGGGAAATCCCCCAAATCATACAGAACAAGTGTACATGTTTGGAAACTTACGAGGGGATAATACTCACAGCCCTACACGGGTATTTCTAAACCACATCCAAATCCATCAACTCATCTGTGGACTGAACTCATTTCTGTCCTGCCATTTCTTGCCCACCTCACAGCCACAAACGAACAAAACTTGGCAAGAACTGGTCGTCACCCATCCAAGTACTAACTACTTACCAGGCTCAACCCTGCTTGGATTCCAAGAATCAACGGGTTCAGACGCTTTCAGGGTCCTTTGGTCCAACTTGAAGGGCATGCAACCTTTTGTGGCATTTAGACTCAGTTAAAGGCCTCCTAACCAGTGGTGTGTCTTGGTCGGCCCGGACCCACGTGCTGTTGATGTTGCTGCCGGTCTAAACGGCTGGTATCCAGTTCCACCCGGGTAGGCCGGTTTCCCCCCAATGCTGGGGGTATGAGAGCGGACTTTAACGGCCGAATGCCCTTCCTGACACCAACCTTGTTTTCGTCAGAGGGTCTTCGTATCGTTATTTTTCTGGAACCACCCCGAAGACCTGTTTAGCTAGGGAGACCCTAGCAGAAGTGCTAGACTCCAGGTAAAGTCGCTCTCGGGTTCATTGCAAAACACAATCCTCTCCACCACGACACGGTTACGATTCATCGGAGGAGTGGCGGGGGTGGAATTGAAAGGGATTAAATGGGGCCCCTTGTGCAAATTCCACCCTCAGATTAATGTCCTCTTGCAGACCAGGTGTTGTCACCTTGTGCCACACAGAGACAGCTGCAAGTGGGGGTGCCCTTCGAGTGTTTGAGACGACGTAAGTCGCTTATCGCATCTAAAGTGACATGCCCCGGCATGAAGGCCGCGGTCTGGGCCTGTCGAGCCCGTGGGTCGTGGTGCAGTTGCTGCACCGCCTTCACACTTACTAGCTGCACCGCTATTCATAGAGAAAACTGCCTCGTGGCAACTATCGGAGCTGTATCACAACACACTGCATGGAACCCAGTGGTGGCTCTGACCCATTGGGGGCCCTAGATAAACTCCGAGCGGAAATGGCAGAATAAATATGGACAAGCGTTCAATATGTAACGAGAGAAGAGAGGCATTAAGTTGTAGTTGAGGTGGAGATTACTGAAATGAGAGAGATGTAGCCAAGAGACATATATAGGGTTAGTTGGTGGAGAGGAGAGGTGCGGACAACATAACGAATGAGAGAGGAGGAACGCTCGACATGGCTATCCCGACAACTGCTTTTGAGAGCAATTCTCAACATAGGGATGATAGCAATCAAATGTATTGTGTTTTTTATGAGCGTTTGCTCTCTTAAGAGGTTTATTAGAATTGAAATTCTAGCTGAGGTTTGGTTCACCCTTTTTTGTTGAATCTGAGGCCCCTTTAGCTACTTGGGGCCCCAAGCATCTGCCTGCTTAACCCACGTCCGGCACCACCTTTGCTGCAGCCCTGCCTCGCCCGCTGTCCGTGGGAGCCGTGCCAGGCTCATGTTCACGGTTCCCAAGGCTGCGAACAACTCCCTCGGGATCATCTGAATGACTAAAGCAGTAAAAAAAAAAAATCACAAATAAAGAAACAAAGTAAAAAATAGAAACAACAAAAAATACATCTACCATATGTGGGAGACGGCCATCGTTTTTTTTCATCTCAGGATAATTCTAAAAGATGCTTATGTTCGCGTTTTTTGTAGCCCATGTAGCTGGTGGGTAAATAGAGCGGGTGGAAAATAATGCGAAACAGCGTTTGTGAATAATTGATGGCCGGCAGCGGTTTGTCCTGTGTATTGTAGAGCTGCACGGGACAGAGGGACTGATTAATATTTAAAAGGAGAATATTATGACGTGACTCTGAAGCCGTTGAGTCTGAACGTTGGAAACAATTACTCATGCCTGATGTACTATATGAACAGGTACTAATTGAGTGTGTGCGAATGTACAGTACAAATATATAGGATGTATATAACATTGTCTGGCAATGCTGTAGTGGGTCTTCACGGCTCGATTCATGATGGTTGCTCTTCAGAGCTGTTCTGTCGGGATAGTCGTGTCGAGCGATCTCCATCTCTCCCTCGCGACGTTTCGCCTCCCACGTTGGAAGCATGATGCTTCCAAGAGCAACCAGCATTGTCTGGCAATGTTTTCCTCCCAGAAACAAACCGACTCAGCAACTTGGCTCAGGGAGTTTGTAGCCTTGACAAGTACAATACAGCACAGTATTCAGAAAGGAACAAAAATAGATAAACTATCTCCAGGGAATAATATGCTTTACATATACAGTATTTTATATTCATACTTAGAAAAGGCTGTTGATTCAGGGTACGGTGATGGTCATGCTTAGCTCTTTAAAACATTTATAAAGTTGTGAATCCCTATGGCTGAGGCTGTGAGTAGAGGTGGACACAATACATGAAAGGCAAGGGAGATATTCGCTCGCCAAGGCTATTTACAGCAGCGTTAAAATATGTTATCTTAATATTGTGTAGAGAAAGAGGTGTACTGATGTAGGTTTTCACGGCTCGATTCATGATGGTTGCCCTTCAGAGCTGTTCTTTCGGGATAGCCGTGTCGAGCGCTCCCCCTCTCTCCTTTGCGACGTTTTGCCTCCCACGTTGGAGGCATCCTGAGACGTCCTCAGACTGAAAGATCTCAGAATCCCCTTTCTGTTTCACGACACGGCGATCCCGACAGAACAGCTTTGGAAAGCAATTGTCACAAGATATTCTTAAAGCAGTAACTCAGCCTCTTGTATGAATACAGCTACGTAAGCTACCCTCTCAACCCTCAGGAATTCGGAAAACTGCTGAAAGTGCTGCCTTTGCCAAGAGAGTCATTGTGATTTCTCCGATTTGAAGATAAGGCATTTAATCACCCCGGTTCTACAATCCACAACTTCACACAATTGGGAACATCCGTCGAATACACACTGAGAAATGACTCATGCGAAAAGAACACTCAGAGGGGCCAAACACAGTCGATGTTAAACAAACTTTAAACAAATGTTAACAGCTAGAAAGAACGAGCAAGGTGACGTGCATTCGTCTGCACACGCATTCTTCTCGAGATTTCACCCCCAATGCTTATTAGGAAAAGCCTTGCCATGCCCATCACTTGATTATACAGAATTTAGAAGGGGGGCTGGGCTAAGCCTTCATGGGGGGGGGGGCTCGTCCCACTACAACCCACTCCGTCCTCCCGATCCCTCGACACTATGAGGCTAGTGCAACCCCAGTATCTGGCAAACGTTGGCGCCGGGTAACCGCGTGGCTGCCTTCCCCCTATGCGGTTTCCTCGCGCTTCCGAGTCGTTCTCTCCCTTGTCGACATTGAACGAATATGCGCACGCTATAAATTTGTGTATATATATATTGTATATAGTCACCCCGAGGAGCTGCTAGTAAACGAGAGGAAACATGGGAGGGGGGGGGGCGTTGTTGTTAATTTGGGGGGCACCCCACCCACCTACACCCTCCCTTTAAATCCAGGCTTCCCGTGGGATCGGCTATAATTAGTACATATCTCCCAGAAGAACTCGGTAGAAAAATTGTTCACCCCCAATCACAAGTAATACAATATTACATTTATATAAGCCCCTTTCACCCAGCGGCCCCAAAACGCTGCAGGAAAGAGACGGCGGGAGGCAACCCACGCTGACAGCCGGCGCCAACATGCCGGACACTGCGGTATTGGCCAATTAATGAACGAGTGTTATTTTTTAGTTGCGGGAGGAAACCGGAGAACCCAGTGGGGGAACCCACGCAGAACAAGGGGAGAACGCACAGAAATGCGCCCGAGGGCGGGCAGGCCGTTCTTTGGGCGCGCGAGGATTTGACGCCTCGGCTCCAGTCCGGTTTTTTTGCTCAGTCCCAGCGCGTCTGCTTGACGGCGGCTGGGGCTCACCACGTGGTGATTATCAGCGACCCCGCGGTCCCCCTCTCTCCCTGCGCGGCGCCCTCTCTCGCTACGTGGCCCACTCTTTCCCTGCGTGGCCGACGCAAGAGGAGCAGGGGGTCGGCGTGTGTGACAACATCCTCCTGTACCGGTCGCGTCCTTTCACCCTCTGTGAGTTTGCCGCACCAGCGATTACACGGAAAGGGAATTGAAAGCGGTTTCCACAATTAGGACGTCTGCATGACTATCTCTGTTGCCTGAATGTGGAAATTACTCGTTGCTATGGCGGAGAACTGTTGTTTTCGATTTGTACAGGAATCGATGGATTTTCTCACAATGTGGTGCCTGTTTTTATTAACCCTGTCGGGATGATCGGCTGGTTGACGCAGGATTGGGATTTGTAATTAGAATATTTTCATTCTGTTTATATACGTGAGATAAGCTGATAATGTAGAACGGAAGCGTTTTAAATGTACAGTATTTGTGTAATGTGTCATAATCTGTGCTGTTCCTCTGCCTTTATACTGTAATAAGTTGTGGTGACTCACTTTTGTGAACATTTTGCTGTTATGTCGGCGTGAAAGCTAAAGACTTGAGCTCTGAACGAAAGGGCCTAATTAAAGCTTTACAGAGCGGTAGATGTTAACAGATCACTATTTGTACTGATGTAGGTTTTTCACGGCTCGATTCATGATGGATGCTCTTCAGAGCTGTTCTTTCGGGATAGCCGTGTCGAGCGATCTCTCTCTCCCTCGCGACGTATCGAGAGACCCCCGCCTATACAAACGGTTGGAGTTTTAACCG
>JAZEWU010000019.1:2963440-2979690 GCA_036362915.1 Geotria australis | reverse complement strand
TCATGTTGTTAAAAGTTTGTCATAAGAATACACCCATGGCTGGTGCGGTTTCAGATATGTCAGCTCTTTATGTCAAAGGCTGCCTCTAAGCGGGTGGTGAGTGGCAGAGCTGGTTTTGGGTGTTTTGTGGTGGGAACCGGCTGAAAACAAGTTTCGTTTCTTTACGAGCTTATCGTCGCCCCTGGCATGTTCCAAAATGAATTATTTCAGTATCTATGTTACAAAAACATTTGTGAAAAGCACAACGAAGACTGTGTTGTGTGCATAGAGGCTAGAATTTCACCATTGGACACGCACTAGTAATATCAAGCCACGCTTTGTGTCCTATAAGTTCAAAATGTGAACTACGTTATGCGTCATTTATAATCAGCGCTGTTATTCTAAAAGCTGCTATGACAACCAGAAATATAAGTCTTCATTCCGGCCAGGAGGCTGAGCGGCTAACATTTTAATGTGGGATTCGTACAACTGGCTCAGCGATGTCAACAGTAGAATGCCCGCACCTTAATGGTCATTTGAGAAATTCATATAGACTGCAATGTTTAAACGGTGCAATATGTATTCCAGTTTTCGTTGAAAGTCAGCAAGTTAACCTTTGTTGTCTACTGTCTTAGATTACTTTTAACATTCAAGAGTTTCTTGGTCATTGGGTAGGGTGAGACTGAGTTTTGCAAACTTGTGTGTGTGTGACTAATATTGTATTAACAAACCGGATTAGCCATGCAAACACCTCCTTGCCAACTTTAAGTGTGTGTTTTAGCAATTACATCACCAATAATGGAGAGCACTGCTGCATAGGGTTTTTAGCGGTTGTGTTCTATGGCTGTGCGATGTGTATTTTAGGTGTATTCAGTTTGCACCGCGTGTTTGTCCCCGGCACGAACTGAAATACACATCCGTACAAACTGAATACACATCTGAGAGCAGTGGTGGAATCAATAGAGTTTCTGTTTGATTATTTCAGTTGATAAGCGCAACGTTCCCAAGCCATTGTTCGAGTCGTTATGGACGATTAAATATTGCACAAAAACACATGTGTGTCGGGCACGATGTTCGTCGGCAACATCACACAACTGGCACGTCTGAACTTTGTTTGAAGAGTCTCTGATACACGTTGAATAAGAGCTCATGTTTAAAGTAAAGGATGGATAGAAAAAAGCTGGGATCTCTTTAAAGCATCGAGAGGATTGGATAAGGACAATAGACTGGCTGCAGATGGGGAAATAGTGAACAAGAAGTTTAACAGAAATCTTTAAGGAAGTAATCTCGGCTCGGGTGCCTTTCTGTGTGAAGTTTGCATATTCTCTCCGGTGTCTGCGTGGGTTTTCGCAGTGCATTCCGGTTTCCTCCCACCGTCCAAAGACATGATGCTGCATAGGTTAATTGGCCTGCGGATTAAATTGACCCCGGTGCCCTGTGATGGACTGGGGTCCCATCATTGGTATAGCCCTGCCTTGCGCCCTGTGTCTGCCGGGATAGGCTCCGGCTCACCGCAACCCTGTACAGACAGGATTCATCGGTTTCGGACAATGAGATGAGATAACAGACCAGCCTGCAGTGGATTGCTACTGTACGATACTGGGGCGTTGCAAACAAGGGCACTGGGCATTGAGAAAGAAGAGACAGACTGATGGAGCCAGCATGGTGGTTCCCCTAGCCGGGAGTGTCTTCAATTCGTGAAGAAGCTCCAAGCGTATGAACACTGTGCTGAGCAAGCCGCGGTACGAGCCGGCGACACGTCGCAAAACTAATAAGTGGCAGCCTTGAAAACCGACCTGGTCGCAATAACTGACCGATCGGTTTGTTGCTTCACATCTCTCTGACAGGCGGCGGCAGTGCTTGCCCCAACTCGGTGAACTGGCGAGCGGAGCTACCATGCCAATCGGCAAACCCATCTATCTCAAGACCCCCCTGTCGAAAAGGGGCCGCAAGGTTCGCCTCCGGGATATCCTCACGCCGGACATGATCAGCCCCCCCATGGGGGAACTGCGACACCTGGCTCACATTGGCCGCGCCGGCAAGGCGGACATGTTCGGCGACCTCACCTTCCTCCAGGTGCGTGAATGCTGTGTTATTACTCGTTTGGCCATTAGTATATTTCTGCCATGTTCTCCCCGTGTCCGCGTGGGTTTTCGCCGGGCACTCCGGTTTCCTCCCACCGTACAAAGACATGCTGCCAAGGTTAATTGGCGAACTGACTAAATTTCTCCAGGCGCCCTGCGATGGACTGGCGTCCCATCCTCGGTGTTCTCCTGCCTTGCGCCCTGTGTCTGCCGGGATGGGCTCCGGCTCACCGCTTAATCCTATACAGGGTTGCGGTGAGCTGGAGCTTAATCCCGGCAGACACAGGGCGCAAGGCAGGGCTATACCGAGGATGGGACGCCGGTCAATCACAGGGCACCGGGGGCAATTTAGTCTGCAGGCCAATTAACCCAGTCTACACAGAAAGGCACCCAAGCCGGGTTCGAACCTGGGAACCTTCTGGCTGTTTATTATGTTCTCTTTATTATTTTGTACTTTCTCCCAATTTCATCCCGATCGTGCCATTATCAGGACTTAATTTCATCCGGTCGATTTGGGTCAGTGACCCAGAAAATAGTTCACACCTGGCACGCAACATCCACTATGCCTCTATCCATGTCTGCGGATACTCGTCACATACCTTCACACGTTTTGAACGACCTGGCCATTCAATAACAACACGTTAAGGAATTGGTATTATAATAGTGAAAGTGGTTTTATGGTGCTCATATCCTGTTTACACCACTGAACCGCTATAATGAAAATTCTCTTCATATGGTGGGGGGAAGGGATACGGGCAGGAAGTCTATCTATAAGACAACCAAGCACTGAGGACTTCCCAAAAAGTCACACTCATATTCTTGCTCTGGAGGGATAAAAGACCTGAGTTGACCGCAGAGCAAAATTGAACTTGTAGCTTTATGAATCACGAGCCACTCGCTCTGATTATGGCGCCACTATATCATCGTATTGGTGGCATATTTAGTAACAACGGTCGTGCACTTTGTGTACAGTGAAGTCTCACTGTGTCTCGGAGTCATTGGGAGGGTCCAGCTTTGGGAACGTTTGACCAATTCGTTATTAAAGAGTTTTTTTTTGTATGTCGGAAGAAACCGAATAACCCGGCCCATTGTTGGCTATATACAATGCAAAAGCAACCAGCGCCATGTATTAACGTCACTAATATCTGGGCATGCAGGGCCACTTTGACCTGGTGCCAGAATTTCGAGGACGTTTATCAACCGCGAGTGAAGGCTCCGTGGACGGGCGAGAGACAGACCCTTCAGCCGATCAGCCCGTGCTCAAGACCACTGTGTCGCTGCCGGCCTTGATCGAACCTCAGCTCTCACCCCGAGAGCACGAGGAGCACAGCAGATCTGTGTGCGTCGTCTCCAAAGAGGAACTGATGCTGGCACCACCAAAGCCACCCCGGCTTTACCTGGACCAGAATGTCGACGAGGTGAGTGATCTGAAGGGCTTTGCCACGTCATCATTTTTTCTGTTACGCAGGACGAGGAATGGCTTGTGTTATGGGTGCGATAATGTCACGTTGACATTAACAGCTCATGTCATGATGTCACGATGATGTCCCCAAAAGTCTATTTTTGTTTATTTTTATTGGAAAGAAAAAGTGTCTCATTTGAGCATGTTGTAAAGTTTCAAGATGCCTTAAACGCAAGGCATCTTTAAACTATCTGGGCGTTCATAAGTCGGGAACTGCCTGTATATATATATTTATTTATTTTGCGGAGGATATTTGGGTCCATCCATCCATTGTCAGAAACCGCTTAATCCTGTACAGGGTTGCAGTGAGCTGGAGCCTATCCCGGCATACATAGGGTGCAAGGCAGGACTATACCCAGGATGGACGCCAGTCCATCACAGGGCACCGGGGGCAATTCAGTCCGCAGGCCCAATTAATGGTGAATGACCCTTATTCAATAAATGCTGACGTCTCAAATAAGTAAAATCCTGAATTAAATACATATCTCCATCCACTTGCATGAAGGCCTCCGCATGCCATGTCAATCGTTTGGGTTGTTTGGGCATACTTCACCGAAATCTCAACACACCACTGACATCAGTCATGGCTGGAGATCAAAATCTGGATCGCTCTGCGCATATCGCAGCGTTGAAACTGCTGCGCTAACCCCTCCGGCCTGCTGCGTACTCTATGCGAATATGTTCTCACACTATATATACACACACGTAACTATATCAGGATTATGTTGGCAACTCCCTCGGGTTAAAACATAACAAATGGCTTTGAGAGAGGTCTGTGGCAAAGCCTGGGGGGGGGGCACTGCTTCCCTGTGTGCTGTTTGCCCTCTCTGCCCTGCCCACAGTCTGCACGCAATTGGAAATGACAGCGTCAGGCAGTGACGTCAATGGTGTGATTTATTTTATTTGGGACAAACTTTTTACAACAATCGTTCGAATTCTTTTTTTTTATGCTACGCTCAGTATTTTTTTTGGATTGTTGTAGCCGTCAGCTATCCTGTTCCAGGCGCTACAAAGTTCAAGAGCTGTTATTTTTTGCTGATACTGTATGTTGTTTTCTCTAATTATAATTGGTATAGAAAATACCGATTGTTTGTTGCTGTTGGCATGCATTTACATTACTTTCTTTTTTAAGCCTTATACGATGTGGTTGAGTGTAATAATGCGTAACTGCCGCCATTTTTAGTGAGATTTAAAAGCGCTTGTTAAATTATGCTGTCGTATACAACATATGCTACAAAATAGAAAGGTATTCACTTAATTTGCAACTTAATTCAGGTATTATTCTATGATTTAGATGTTTATTTTAAACATTTAACAAATAATAATAATTAATATAATAATTTCAATTTATATTTATTTCAATTTATATAGCGCCTTTCACCCGAGGGTCACACACATTTAATTTCAATAATTATGATTTGCTTCTTTGATATCCTTGGCTATACCAACTAGTTAAGCAGCTTTCACTATTTTGCAAACTGAAAAGCGTATTTTTTATATCTTCAATGTGACATCTGGAACTTTCTGTTCATCTGAAATTGGGAAAAACTATGTTTTTACTTTACAGATCTATCTAACCCCTCCTGATTTTAAGACTATATCTTGAACATTAGAACTGAAGTTGAATTGATTCTAACAAATAAATCCCAGCATCTCTGTGACAAGTCTACGTGCAACAACTCAACACAAGAAATAGATTACAGTCTACTATATAGCAAGTGAAAACTGTAATTGACAATGACATAAACATTGCTCCGTGTTTTTCTCAGGATGATGCCCTGCCCGATAGAAGCACAGTGGACACAGGAGAGGCTGGTGCTGCCATCGACTGTGAATCAGGCCTCCATGCAGAATCACAAGGTCTCGCTTCCTTCCCCATGAATGGAACAATCGATTCCTCGCAGCAGGCCTCTTGTGGCACCAGCGTTAGCAATGGCCACACTGTGGGCAGCGAGCAACTTTTTGAATCCCAAGCATCAGAAGTCGAGAGCGAATGGCCGAAGAAGGACGTGGTGTTGCGGAGCAGTGGGTACGGGCACGTTGCAAACGGAGGACTCACGAATGGGCTCGGGTTCTCATTGGAAGCTCACCGAAACACAGAGGCAGCATCGCGGGTGGACCAGCAGCAGACTTCCTCGCGCGCATCACAAGGACATGCGGGCAATGTGCGCGCCCTCGTCACCTCGGCGACCAATCACAAAGACGGCCAAGAGGTGACCAAGCCAAGGTCGGGTTCCCTGATTTCGCTGCAGCTTGACCTTGGACCGTCCATGCTGGAAGACATCCTTAGTGTCATGGAGGATACAAAGGAAGACCCCAGCTCACATCGGCAAAGGCCCAAAACTTACATCATGTGAGAGCCTGGTTAAGCGGACGTGTGTCATGAATTCAGAGAGATTCAAGTACTGTACTGGTTTTGGCATGTCTTTGCCATCACTCTGTGATTGCGTGGTACATTCTGAAGCTTTTGGGAACCAAAAGAATACTCAAGCACACCTCTAATATCCATTTTCAAACTCTTTGTCTTTTGTAACTTCTAGCTGGAGGCGCCAGCCTTGCCTTTTGTACACTAACAACATATGCACGCAACAAGTGTGTTTTTAATATATACCACAAATAACAAAGTTACTTTAAAAAGCCCATATATATTGCGCACCTAAATTATAAACAGCATGGGGCAAAAAAAAATGTACGCAATAACGCTTTAGCTTCTCATCGACTGTTTACAAGTCTAGTGGAGACACGATTGTCATGCTGTTTTATAAGATATTTTTTTAAACTTAATTAACGAAAGTAGAAGGATGGATGTTCTTAAAATTAGATGTCCCTTTGTGCGGTAATGGGGGGTTAGGAGAACGAGCCTAAAAAAATGCATGACACTTGTTACTTTATGTTGTTATTACCTTCCCGAAACCGTTGGTTACCCCCGAGAATGCGGCGTAATATCGGCGTTTGTAGGGTGCATCTGGTTATAACCCCACTTCTATTTATGTTCCGAGATTCATTGTGTCGACTTGTGGAGCGCTGTGAATGCACGAAGAGATTGGCACACGATGCCAAGTGCATTCCAGAAGTACAAGCTGTAAAACGGCACAATGAGCACTTTCAAACTCGGCTGCTTTACAATTTGAAGGGCAGACATGGGTGAGCAACCACCATTATACTCGCGGCAGTAGAAGGGGAAAATGTGGAAGCAGGGCTGAGGCAAGGCTGCAGATGTTACTTGTAAATAAGTGGGCATCTCCTGTGTGGGGAGAGCTGTAGCTAAGGGGATAGGGAATGAGACCTTTGAATTCTTGCCTCAAGGTTCACTTTGTGGTTTGTGTCACCCCCCCTTGGCAGAAGTGTCTGAGCACTGAGCAATGTTGTTTTATCTACGTAATGAATGCATCTGTAGCACAGATTTCCAGTGGAAAGAGGAAGGTTTCCTGTTTGCCGCCCATGTCAAGTTGGGGTGGCAATAGTCCCTTCCGTGATCCTATCAACCAAGGCAGATCATAGGTGTTCTGGCCTATGATAAGAAGTATCCATTAATTAAATAGTAAATAAGTAAAAACATATTTAGCAACTTTATTAAGCACAATTTCTAGGGTTTTTTGGGTTTTCCTTTTTAATACATTTGTATTTCAAAATATGTTTGTATATATGTGAAAAACAGGAAATGTAGAGCTGATTATTAAAAAGTACGCGCTCCAAGGTCTATAATATGATTATTTTTTCTACATTTATGAGTATATGAAGAAGAGTCTTCAAAACTGGACCTTGTGGTAATTCCGCTGGCAGTTCTTTGGTGTCATCTTTGAGGACAGCTTGCTGATGTGGTACTTTGCTCACTGAAGTGGAAGGATGCTTCCTTGCCTCGTGACTTCATCAGCACAGTTGAGAAAGTGTACAGGAGTGATAAAGTCATTATTATCAGCAATGGTCAATCCACTGCTGGACGAAGGCACTCCTGATCCAAGCCATCACAATCTCTCACGGTCTGGAAGAATAACAATCCACGTTGTCCCAAGTTAGCGTACTGTTTTTTTTCAGCTCAAGCGCAATATCCTACGGCACCCAGTGCTGTACAATGTAAATGTTGTGTCGTACACTCGCGGGTAAATTAATTGCCGTAAACTTACATTGTTGAGAGTACAGTCTATCATTATCATGAACTGTGGTCTATCCACTGCAGGATGAAGAGCCGCCTCATGCTGTCGCCAGTCCCCAATGTCCTGTCATACCACAATCCACCTCACTCCTGCACACCTACTAATTTAATCGCTCCAAATTATAAAATAATGTACACGTATGATAGAAAAATAAGTGACTCATATCATGGGAAAAACTAAATTATTTTAAGTTTAAAAGTTAATAACATTTTGTTAGTAATATAAACACATTTTCTGAACCTTTTGCAAGAAAAAAGTATAATATTAAATAAGTATTGACATATTGGGTAATACTGTACAGATTTCTTTAAAATAATTCCACAAATGTATTCTAATGTGCAGTTTTTGCATGCTTAGCTCAATGTACTGTATTTATGTGTAGTGTAATGTATATAGTACAAAGAGTAAATATATTTAAAGGTCTCTACATATACAGATTTCTGGATTTAAGTGGCATTATCTCGCAGAAATTCATATTATTACATATGATTCGCATTATGCGGGGAATGCTTTTATAATGACTTGTTAAATTCACTGCTTTTTGCTTTCTACTGTACAGAACCTATCCACTTTGAATTACATTTGCTGTGACTAATGCCTAGCGTGCGATTGAGTGTGTTCAGCGAAGCATTAAACCATAATCCAATACTTCCTACTGTCACTTGCCAGCATGGTCGAGTTGCCACCTCTGCGGTACAAAAAAACCGGGGCATATTATGGGAAGAGGAATGAATGTCTTGCAATACATGACTGAAGAGGGGAGAGCTTTCATGCCAATGTATTGTCTTCAGTTGTGTATTGTTTTGTGAATGAAAAAACTGAACTTGTAATGTCCTGGGACTACTTACGGATTTCCCAGGAATGCGAGTGCAAGAGGAGGACAATCCTGGGAACACAGGACAGGGTGGCAACCCTACTGCAACGTTTCTGTAACTATGCATTCAATATCTGTATACATGGGCAACAGTGTCCTCTGGAATGTGTCTGATTCGATAAAACCTTGGAAGCTAAGCTGGATTTGACCCTGGATAGTGCTTGGATTGGTGACCACCAGACCCCAAAATACAGGTATTGTGGACAAGAGATGGCAGCACAGCCGAGGCCATAATTTTTCTATACTTTCCTGACCTTCATTCGCCCACACCAGCCAGCGTGCTAAGCTGGCTTAGCATAGGGAGGCCTTCATCAAGCAGCAGACTGAAAAACTGAAGTACATTGTGAGAATAAGCTTATGTTTGTGGGGGACGAAGCTGGTTAGTTGGCAGACATGCAACTTAAAGTTAGTCGGCTGGTTCATTACCAGGTGGCACGAACACACAATCGCTCATTGTTTCACACGAAGCAATGGGATGCCGTAAAACCACTAGGAATATGCTTGTTCCATTAGGCACAGCATCCATCTGCTGTGACATGCTCATTGATCACCCACAGGAATGAGCTTGACTTTCATTAGTGGAGACAAGCACTGGTCATTACATGGAACAGCTGGCACGCTGACAAAGGCAAGACAGTGGTCTAACTATCGAGTGTGCTGGCACTGACTTATGAAGGAAGAAATAGGATCAGGGGGTCTCATTTCAATCCTTGCACCAGAGCCCCTTTTAACCACACCATTGCACCGAGCCCTGTCACTAGTGTCAGTTTGTGGGGCGGCACGGTGGCGCCATGAGTAGCGCTGCCGCCTCACAGCAAGCAGGTCCCGGGTTCGAATCTCAGTAAACGCACCATTGTTTCAACTGTCTGCTGTGCTGCAAGTTGGAACCGTTGACCTCTGCATTGCAAGTGCAGTCTTCTGCTTTGCGATTCTTCGAAGCACGATGGTCAGTCAGCCTCTGGACATCGTTGTCTTTCAGTGTGTTATCTATTACACCACAGCAGCGCAGCCGCTGCAGCAAATTAAAGTCGGTGTTGTGAAGGAGCTGCTCAGTGAGGCTCAGCGAGGCTCGAGGATGGGTTGTGGGAGCTGACGGCGTGTGACACCGCTACGTGGGCTGTGGGAATGAGAGCATCCCAGTCGCAATGCAGTAAAGAGAAGAATCGTAGCTAAACCCTTCCTGTACTTCCCGAGCCCAAAGCGAAGGTGCACAAAGCACCGATTACCAAATAAACCTGCTTCCTTGAACATTGGCGGCTCATCGTTTAAAGTGTCATGCATTGTTTAATTGTGTAAGTTTGACTGTGCCACGATTGACATTCTATTTATACCGTTTCCCCTTTTGAAATGATCTCACAACTCCGTTAACTAGCCTGCTCATAGATATCAATTTAAATTTCTGAGCGACGTGTGCGACACGTGCGCAGAGAATGAACTGTCGAAAGTGTAAAGGCCGGCATGGTTAACCCTGATTTGAGGCCTCCTCTGCAGCCAAAGACAAATTTACCCAAATCCCCTCTAATGAGCTTACAAGCCTGCCCATTGCTTGCTCGGGAGATTACTGGTTGCTTCGTAAACCTGGATTGGATCCGTGGACAGCATCAGCTGTAATGGTGTTTTTATGAGAGCGGTTGGTGGCTCAGCGGTAGAGTGAATGGCTTGACGTCGGAAGGTTGTCCGCTCAAATCATGGTTGGAAGTTGACTAGCCATCAGTTGTAATATGTCGACCGTGATTGTCCTATGCAGAGACCTGCCCCAGCCATATGAAAGTGAAATCTACCACCACTGGCTCAAGGTTGTTCAGTGTGCAAGTTAAACACATAGACTGGGAGCCATGGGCATTAGGACTGGACGCCTCATTTCATTCTTTGCACCAGAGCGCATTCTAACCAGGCTACGTCAACTGCCTCCGTCCGGCACATGTGCCCCACCCATTGCAACCCCTCCTGTTCCTGATGATTACATCTACAATTAAGGCTTTCCTGTCACGATTTATTATGTACTTGATATGATATTTTGTACATTCTTTATGTGTATCTGTAATCAATGGCCAGAAGCTAATTTTGTTCTACTTCTTTTCCTAAAGTCTACCTCTGACCTTCAAAATAGTTGACTTTAATCATGACTAAAATAATCCTGTCTTGACATGAAACTAGCCCTATTTGCTCTCCCAAAGTAAATTATGGTTTCTTATGCTTCTTCGTGTTCACAAAAACAAAAGTTATTTTTGATTTTAAAGAGTTGGAATGCGAGTTCCCCCATACAGCATGGCAGCCAGAGGAGAGAATGCACCGGGAGAGATAGAGCAAGGACGTCAGTTCATGTGCAGGAGTGAAATGGATTGTGGCCTCAAAGATAGCTAGATGTGTATTGTTACGGTAGAAAATACCCAGTGAGCTTGCAA
This sequence comes from Geotria australis, assembly GCA_036362915.1. NCBI lineage: Eukaryota > Metazoa > Chordata > Hyperoartia > Petromyzontiformes > Geotriidae > Geotria > Geotria australis. Next base: position 2,968,732 of record JAZEWU010000019.1, on the reverse strand, counting down.
GCTCTGTATGCGGGATGCCTGCAACACAAAAACGCTCTAACACGCACAAGACCTTGTAGAATTAACTCGAAGGCTTTCTAGACCAATGTTCTGTTTATGAGTTTAGGTCATGTGAAAAGGTGTGTAAGTGAAGTGCACCCGTCGATATGCCGGAGCAAACGAGTGCGCACATGCATCACTTACCTCAAAAGATGGCACCGACGTTTCGCTGACATTCTGATTCCCTGATGATGCTGGCTGCCATTGCTCGTAGAATGCCGACAGCATGGGGACACCTCATCCAGTCGTGGATGGACCATGGCTCATGATAGTGATGATGGAAAATGGTACGATCAACAAGTGTTACATTAAAGGGCTGCAAGTGTTAACTTACATTGTACTGCACTACGCTCTAGGCTACTGAGCTTAGGACAGACGTATATAGACCTCTGCTGGTCATATTCAGAACTGTGATGGGAGAAGTGTCGATAGTTTAACCTGTCTATTAGCCCTGCCTTGCGCCCTGTGTCTGCCGGGATAGGCTCCGGCTCACCGCAACCCTGTACACTTGTACAGGATTAAGCGGTTTGTGGCAATGAGATGAGATAGTACTTGAATTCAATAACAGAAGCCATGCAAATAATGTCAACACAACGTTACTTCCGCAGGGGGTGTCGGGAACTATATTTAAAAATCCCAACGCAAATCCAAGCGGAGACTTTGTATTTCCTACATAGGATGCGTAGCGTAGGGGATTTCCGCAAATCCCATTGGCTGCGAGGAAGCATACCCGCGTAAAAGCCGTCGCGTGATTGGACGGTGACGGATTCGACCACGTCTATTTGTACCGCGTTCGTTAAACCTTCCGATCAATAGTGGAACTTTAAATTTTGAGCATCAATAATACTTAATAACGCGGCTAAGTCGCAGCGATTAAACGAGCGTAACAAATACCACACTGTTGATTGTTATTGTGTTTATTGCCATGACGAACGCGTTGACGCACTCGAGGCTGCCGGTTTTGTTTACGAACATCGCTCCGAAGAAGAGGATCAACCCCGATGAAGAGAAAGGTTGGAAAGATTCGTCTTATTCAGGTCCATTCATTTAGCTCATCCTAATAATTCCTCAACTCAGTCGCACGCGCCAGTTCGTACATTCACTCACAACATTCACCAGTTCGTACATTCACTCGCTCACACGTTCGTTGATGAAAAGTGCTTCATTTAAGCTGGAAGGAAACGTTGAGCTATGTAGCTCTTTGTCACAGTTGTCCAGCGGGAAGGAGTAAGCATGTTACACCATCTCAGGGCACCGGGGGGAAATGTAGTGAGGATGATTAACGTAGGCAGCGTGTTTTTGGACTGGGAGGAGACCGGAGTAACCGGCAAAGAACCCACGGGGAGAACATGCAAACTCCGCACAGAAAGGCGGCACCTGAGACTGGAGTCGAACCCTGGGACTTCTTGCAGTGAGGCGGCAGCGCTACTCACCGCGCGACCATTAAAAAGAGTGTTGCATTTCCACCAGGAATTACCACTTGGGGCGGACGAGTATTAGCACATCTTGATTTGAGCATGCAAACACGTTTTAACTTTGCACTCTGTATAACAAGTACAAACTAATGTTTGTAAATCGGCTGCTGGATGAAGGCCTTTCCAATCTGTATAGGTCATAAGGGTGCAAGTTGCTAAAAGGAGGCCCAGGACCAGTTCCGATATCACTCAACACAAATCAGTCATCTCAGATTAATGGGATCATAGCATCGTGTATGTACGTTTAGGTATTACACGTTATTGTGTCAAATATGTAGGCTGTTTATTTTATTACAATGAATGTATATTTATCCTTTCTTGTTTTATTGACATGTGCTTTATACGATGACTAGATACTTTAATGTGATGCATATTATTGCCTTATCAATTATATCGATGAACGCAGGCGAGACGCGGCCTATTTTCAAAGAAAACAAGAAGACAAAATGGGACATGAACACTCAAGCTGTAACGAAGGTTCAGATCGCAAGTCGTAAATGTCCAGACGAGAGCAAAACCCTCAAACCAAAGCCACCAGTTTTCGACCCAACTGTGCCATCAGTCTTCTTGTTCACAAAGTCCGGCTTGCAGATGGGAGTGAAGTCCAGCACGCGTGGTCAGAGGTACATATTTCATTCACAGGCAGAGCGGTTGTTTTGAATGACGAGATCAACATACGAATAGGGTATCGTTATGGTTCCATTGATTTAGCATTTTCGTGTCCGCGAATGTACCGCTGCATTTGTGATGCGTGTGCTCTTTTTAATTGTGTATTATGCAGTTCGACAGTTGCCAAGACGCCAAGAAAGTTGAAAAATTATTCACGGAGTGCTGCTACCTTGGGGTGAGTTAATCACACTGGTGTTCAATATTGTACTTTATAGCGATGGGGATAAAGTAAACTGAATGACGAAAGAAGCAACGCCCACAAACTAGTGAATACTTTCTCAGAATGCTTATTGACTATTATGGAATAGGAAATTAAACCATCCCTGAGGATGGTTTAATTTAGCCAACATATTGATGGTATAGCTTTAATGCCTTTTTTTTAAATGAAAAAAAAAGAGTAATAATAATTGCTGTTCTTTCGGGACAGCCGTGTCGAGCTCTCCCTCTCCTTCGCGTTGTTTCACCTCCAACGTTGGAGGCATCCTCAGGCGTACTGAGCTTGAAGATGCCTCCAACGTTGGAGGTGAAACGTCGCGAAGGAGAGAGGGGACGAGCTCGACACGGCTATCCAGAAATAATAGCTTTGGAAAGCATTTGTCATCCATCGAGCCGTGGAAACCTACATTGGTACTAATGAGGAGTAAGTTGATGATTGTGCATTTGTTTCAGTTTTTCAGCATTAGTGAAGTCTGAGGCTGCGCTCTTTGAAAAAACTGACCAGCAAAGTGCCCTAATTGATGCCTTGGAAGGAGAAGTCGTTCAAAGACGGGTATGATTATAGACAATAACTCAAATTGCAATGATCACACTATTTGTGTAAGTGTATAAAACTGCACATTTGTAAGAATTAAATTTGTTGAGACATTTGTACAATTAGTGTTGCAATTATCCATGCAGAATTAATGCGTGTCTGTACCAATGGATGTCTGTAGCAGGCTGTGTAAATTGCGTTTGGTTTTCAGGCAGAGTTGCTGAAAATTTCGGAAACAGTCAGTCATCTTGAAAAGGAAAACCGGGATTGCAGCAGGAAGCTATACGAATGCAAAGAGTTCCTTAAAAAGTTCCGTTTGGATCCAGGTACCCCCTCAACCTGTTTTGTCAATGTGCATATTTGTATCAATCAGTACTATGTATAAAGGTATTGCAGATGAGGTTTTCATAGAAAAATATGCCTTGCTAGGAACAGCCATGTTTTGTATCTGTACAAAACATGATTTAGTGGATAACAAAAGAGGCCTATTAGTGGATACGAGGCATTTTTCATAAACAATTCTCTGACATCTGGGTAATTCTGACAGTGGTATATTGTTCACAATAGGAGTTCGAATATAAATGTGTATCCTAAAAACATGCTGCACAATTTGAGTACTTTTATTAGGGGGATGGGTGAAGGGAACTTTATGTTGAAGGGTTGTCAATGGTTGAAAGTTAATTACATCTTTATTATGAGATAATTTTATGTTACCCTGAGGTTGGGTCATTGTAACACTGGGACTGAAATTAACTTGGAATGGGAATCCTGCACTTTTTAAATAGTTGGCAACAGTCGTTATGTCTTTATAACTATAGTTTGCATCTGTACATTTACAGAGTCAAGCAAGCCAATTGTTAAAGCCATTATGAATAAAGATCTGAACATCGACTCACTGGTGAGTAATTGTTAATTATTCAATGCTCAACAATTAAAACGCATCATCCGTAATTGCTAGATGCTGATTTTGTTAATTTCTTGCACGTTGTCGTTTTATCAATTTGATTTACACCTGTGTAGAAAAACTGCAGAGAAGTCGTGTTACAACTAAGGAGATGTAATGACAGACCAGAGACTACTATTACATCTCTGCAAGTGAGTATACAATGGGTACCTGCATTGGATTGTTTGGGTGTCTGTAAGAATCCTATGATATTTTAGTGGTAATGTTCATAGACAAGTTTCTCATCTGCACCCATAGACTAGCTCAATTGCCTCACTGGCTGCCACATCGAATCCAAATTGTAGTTTCAAGATCTCACTGTCTTTTTAAGATCCCCCTTTCATTTTCCCGTGCCTACCTTTCCCTCATGTCGCTCCACTCCTTTCTGGGCACGGTCTACTGCAGCAACCAAAGCGTTCTGTCTAAGCCCCAAAGGCAACCGTTGAGCGGTTTCCGCTTCTGTCCTAGTTATCTATGGCTGCCTCTGTAAATATGCTGCCCATTTTTTTCTGTACATTCACATTTTTTCATGCTTTAAGAATCAAAATTGTACTATTTTGTTGTGCAAACTAAGTTACATTTGCAAGAGACATGCAATCTAATCAAATAACGTCAGATTTACGTTAGACTTTTTAATAAATTTGCACTGTTTTTGCGAATTTACAAAGATGTTTTCTTTTTGCTTAATATGAATGTCCTGTAGGCAAAATGTGAGCAGGCACAGTCAATGATGTCAGCTACAGCCAAGATACACGAAGACCACATGTGTGCTATGAAGAATTTCATGGCAGGAATGGAAAAGCTCCAGCAAGAAGTTAATTCTGACAACAGCATGTTATTGTCATAATAACCGTGTTGAGCGCTCTCCCTCGCGACGTTTCGCCTCCCACATTGGAAACATCTTCAGACTTAGTCACTTGCGCATAAAGCATATGGTTAAACAAATGTGTTTTGAGAATAGTTCTTGCGTATCTGAAGCAGTATTTTAAATAAATGTGCATTTCCACATTTTTAAGACTGTATACAAAGCAAATAAAGTTATCATGACGAATCGCTTGTAAGTACAATGCACTTGTTTTCTATTCATTTAAATGTGTATACATTTCATCCTTTACTCAGTAAAACCTATAATAATAATAGCATTTATAGAGCGCCTTTCACCCGAGGGTCACAAAGCGCTGCATAAGGCTGTGGAGAGAACGGCATGTCAATAACATCAAGACAGATACGAACCATATAAAGTGTTGACACTGACAAAGGAAGGCACCCTCTGTAAGATTCTGAATGTGATTCAATAAAAGCAGATCTTTGAGGTCAGCAATGTTCTTCTTCTTCTTTGCGATTCTTCGAAGCGCGATGTTAAATTACAGTTTCCCATTTTCTTACACAGCCCCTTGCATTTTCATTGAACTCCG
>JAZEWU010000019.1:2938298-2963420 GCA_036362915.1 Geotria australis | reverse complement strand
GGAGTCTGGTTTCCCCTCGAGATGTTGTTAGGGGCTGCACATGGCTGAGGAAGCTTCTTCTTGACTTCAGTCGTTGGGCCGGGGGTTGACGTCCAAGCAATGTTCTGATATAGGATGTCGAAGATTAACTGAAACCGGCGAGGTGTGACTTGCAAGTGGCCAACGTGAATATTAAACTTCAACTTGAACAATGATTCCCTAGCCATTCAATAACTCAACCTGGGATACAACCTCAAATCTGAGAGGCATCATCAAGCTGTCCCGAAATATGGGTGCCGCCTTTCTGCGTGTAGGTTGTTCGTCCCGTAACGGCGTGGGTTTTCACCGGGTACTTCTGTTACCTCCCAGTTTAAAGACATGCTGCCTAGGTTAATAGTCCTGACTGAAATGCCCCACTTATCTGAGATCTTGTAACTTGCTTGCTCCTCCCCGCTGGACAACTGTTAAAAACAGCTACACAGGTCAACGGTTCCTGCCACCCATCTATTATCAGAAGCCGCTTAATCCAGGGCGCCAGGCAGGGGAACACCGAGGATGGGACGCCAGTCCATCGCAGGGCGCCTGTGAAAATTTAGTCAGTACGCCAATTAACCTGGAAACATATCTTTGAACGGTGGGAGGAAACCGGAGTGCCCGGCGAAACAAAAAACGAACTGATGTTGCCTCCAACTTGAGACGCGAACGGCGCTCTCGAGAGAATTTCTCAATTGTGAAACGCGATTTTCTCTCCCAAGTGCCATTTCGGCTCCCGTCGCCCGGACACATCTGTCGTCGGAGCCATCCAGCTGTGGCACTGGTGGTTTGAGTTGCTTATTAACGCGTTTATCTGCGATTAACTTAAATATATCAACTCGGCGAGCTACTCGGGGCAGGTAACAGCACCTGTGAGATATCGCGTGAGGCTGACAATCGTTCAAAGTGTGGTCAAAACGTCTGAGCGAATGTGTAGGCCTCGCTAAGCCGAGGCCTAACGCAGGCTTTACGTAGTGCGCCCATCGGCAGGTTTAAGACATTAATACTGTATTAATTTGTATATTTGAGTGATTGTTTTAGTATATTTAACGCAAGCTATACTTCACTGTCGCTAGTGTAATGATTGTGTAATGGTTGCTGTGGGCGATTATCGAGTCGACAGCCTCTGTTGATGCGAGTGCAGGAAGCTCTAACGTGTGCATAGAGGGCTTGTGTTGAAAATAATGCGGTCGTGTCTAGCGTTATTATTTATCCACTGCTGGATAAAGGCTTCCCGGCGCTGTGTGGTGTTATTTGACCACACTTCTCTGTGCTGGTCAAGTGCGAGTTCGCTGAAGAGGACAGTACAACAATGGATTTTGCTGCATTTGTCCTATGCTTGCGAACACGTAGCCCCCATATTGAAAAAGGGAGGCGATATCCATTATAAATAATAATAGCATTTTATAAAGCGCCTTTCACCCGAGGGTCACAAAGCGCTGCACAAAGACAGAAAAACAACTGATCTCAATAGACGTCTTTTAACACTAAAATATGGAACTATCACTTTCACCTCTAATATCTGTTCAGAAAAAAGTGAGTTGTGAGAAATGAATGGGGAATCTAAATATTATCACGTGGGAACCTTCGCTCTAAATGAAGAATGGCCTCTGTGTGAAATATTAGAATGCCTGTTTTTTTTAATTGCAATTTACTGTAAATGGCGCAGTGGTAACATCTTCGCCTCACAGCAAGAAGGCCCTGTGTTCGAATCTCGGCTCGGGCGACTTTTTGTGTGGAGTTTGTGTGTTCTCCCCCTGTTTTGCGTGGGTTTCCTCCGGGTTCCCCGGTTTCCTCCCACTAAAAAAAACCACTCCTTAATGATTTGGCCGATAACATCATAATATATAGGAAGCAGTGTGTGGCAATATGGCGCCAGCAAAACTGCCTGGCTGCCTCCTTCGCCTTTCTGCGCTTTCCTCGCGCCTGAGTCGTTCTCTCGTCGAATGAATACCTTCGACAGTGAATGAATATGTGCGCGTTCTTAAATGTAAAATTATTATTATAGAAATACGTTATTTTGCAAATCGCTCTTAAGAGTCGCTTTTTCAGGAAAGCCATTTCTATGCTCGACACGGCTACGCTGAAAGAGCGGCTCTTAATAGCAGTTCTCATGCATCGAACTGAAAACAAATCAATATACATTGCTTTATTCCAAACTTACAGTAGTAAACAAAAGGAAATGCGTATCGGTGAATTTGTGAATACTGTATTTACTGTGAGCAATGTGGCTTAAGAAGAGAGTTTTGCCTGTTTTTATATTATTTTCAGGGGCCCGAGAGGTCAGTATAGCCATGTCGGACAGCGAAGGCAGCAACTCGTCTGACAACGAGGAGCAGGAGAGCTTCCACGGCAGTGAGGCAGAGGAGGTGAGCTCTAGACCTCGGCCAGCTCTTGTATATATAATAATAATCTACTTTTATAACGCGCGCATTTTCACCGGGCGCGTTGCACCCGTTGTTGATTCAGAGGCGCGGAGCCCTAACATAAACATTGGTCAATGCACCAGTTGAAAATAAACACAATGAACCAATACACTCTTCTTGGTATGTGTTGAGTTATTTGCGTTTAACGTCCAGATTAGCCAAGTATAAAATATGCTTAGTGATTTTTTTTCACGCAACTGTAAAGTCTTCATGGTGAGTGCATATTTTGTTGTTTTTATTAACTGGACATAACCGTTCCAAAAAGATCTAAATTGGCCTAATTTTTGTCCTGTTTTTGGCGTTTCCGTTAAGTCCTGCCCATGTGTGTACTTCCTCAACATTTGAAGTATTGTTTTGTGAGAATTGCTTTCCAAAGCTGTTCTTTCGTTATAGCCGTGTCGAGCGTTCCATCCCTCTTCTTCACGGTATGAAACCAATATTTGTCAAACATTTTGCCGTGAAAACCTACATCGGTGTTGATTTGTGTCGTCAAACAGGATGAACCGTCAGAGAAGGGCAGCGTTGCTGGCAGTGATAAGGAAGGAGAAGGCGAGGGCGAGGACTTAGTGGATGAAGACGAGTACGATGAGGAGGAGGAAGAGGAGGAGGAGTCTGGACGGCCAAGGAAGAAGCCTCGCCACAGCCAGTTCATCTTGGATGAAGCTGGTAATGCACTTTGGCAGAAACACCTGACTCACATTTACAAATAAAACAATTTGGTCAGTCGGTTTTTAACTTAGCCGGAAGGAACCGTTGAACAATTTAGTCAGGATAATAAACCTCGGTAGCATGTCTTTGGACTGTGGGAGGAAACTGGAGTACCTGGCAAAAACCCACGCAGACACGGGGAGAGCACGCAAACGCCGCACACAAAGGGACCCGAGTCGGGGAATCGAACCCTTCTTGCTGTGAGGCGGCAGCACTGTGCCACCATGCCCCCCCCGAAATGGTAGTAGCATCTGACAGTTGAGAGTTCAAATCCTGGTCGATAATTAACTGTTTGTCATCTATAATGCATCAATAGGATATGTAACTTTTTCATTCATTCATTCATTTTCAGAAACTGCTTAATCCTGTACAGGGTCACGGTGAGCCGGAGCTTATATTCCTGTGCATTCACGGACCTCTGTCATAGAAATATGAAATTGTTATTTTAAAGACCACCAACAAATATGACCACTATAAAATGGGGTCAACAATTTTATTTTCAAATGACACTTAGGTAAAAATTGGACTTATGGAATTATTTTATTTTCCTCCTAACTTGGTGTAATGGTGATTGTCAGAGCTACATGTGTATTGGGCGGTTTGTAAGAGGTTGCACATTTTCAGTAAAATTGTATTGAATGTTAAGGCTATATAATCAAGCGCTCATTTTTAAAGCTTATATAGTCGTAGAAATTAGTCGGCCAATAGGAGCAGGAACACATTGTATCATTGCTTTTTCATGTCTGTTTACATTCTTATGTGCTGTTGTTTTTTTTCTGTAGATGTCGACGATGAATATGAGGACGATGAGCAGTGGGAAGATGGAGCAGAAGACATCCTTGAAAAAGGTTTGCACGCTCGTGGTGGTGCATTTCCAGTGTGGCGCCGGCAAAGCGCCTAGCTGCCTCCTCCGCCTCTCTGCGGTTTCCTCGCGCCTCTGAGTCGTTCTCTCGTCGATGAATACCTTCGACATTGAATGAATATGTGCGCGTTCTTCTTCTTCTTTGCGATTCTTCAAAGCACGATGGGCAGCTTCTGGACATCGTTGTCTTTCAGCTTGGCTTCGAAGTGTTTGGTAGAATTCGCAGGCAACACCAAGTATTACCTGACAGGGGTCGCTTCTACCTTGACCCCCATGTGCGCGTTATAAATGTAAAATTATTATTATTGTATAAAGTTTTGAGTTGCAATTTAGAATGGATGGCACTAAAATGCACTGTGTTGCATTGATTGTTAAATTAATATCATGCCAGCAGTGCTCAACCAACTACCCGTTAGCTCTTTATACTGTTGAAGTTACGTTTTGAACTTGTAAAGCCCCGCATATGTTGGTTATTGCTTTTGTAGACTTAGTTATCGTCTCTATATGCAATTGAATCATGTGGCATAGTGGCTTCCATTCTAAGTTATTTGTACACAACATTTTCCCTATCTCTCTTCCTTCTACTCCCTCCACCTAGCTTTGGCGTTATTACAAATTATCCATTCTCCTGTTTTGTGTTCCCTCCCATTTTGCCCTTCCATGAATGGCTGTGTTATTGTGTTGGTAATGTTTTGGTAAATATGTGATCATCAAACCTGAGGAGAAGAAATTGATGGTAGGTTTTAAATTTGTTTTTTTTTTGTTTACGTTCTCATTTTTGTGATGCATGTACTAGCACGGTGGCGTAGTGGGTAGCGCTTCCGCCTCACAGCAAGAAGGTCCCGGGTTCGAATCTCGGCTCGGGGTGCCTTTCTGTGTGGAGTTTGCATGTTCTCCCCGTGTCCGCGTGGGTTTTCGCCGGGCGCTCCGGTTTCCTCCCACAGTCCAAAAACATGCATAGGTTAATTGGCCTGCGGACTAAATTGCCCCCGGTGCCCTGTGATGGACTGGCGTCCCGTCCTTGGTATAAGCCATGCCTTGCGCCCTATGTCTGCCGGGATAGGCTCCGGCTCACCGTGACCCTGTATAGGATTAAGCGGTTTCTGAAAATGAATGAATGAATGAAAAAAAATGTACTAATTGGTTTGGGAGTCCTGATGAATGGCTTGGTGATGAATCAAGGCATTTTGATACCTTGTTTTTCCTTACATGTTACTCATTTCATGTTTGGTCTTGGTATACATAGATTTGTTTTTGTTGAACTATCTTTAATAAGGAATGCTGTAAAGCATAGTGTAAGAGGAAATTAACATGCGTGTTTATTTTGCTTATTAATAGAATGCTCTTCTGAAAATATACTGTCACTCAAAATCTCAAGTAATGTTTTAACACAGTCTATTGTACTTTTTTGTAGGCACAAACAGTGATGATGTTGCTATTCGAAATGACGACAACTCTGGGGCACGGAGGTTGCAGAACCTATGGAGGTAAGTCTTCTACGTTAAAAATAAACAGTACCATCTTGCTCCTTGGATAAGTTCATTTATTTTCGATTAGTTGTGTCATTACCACGCAGGATTGTTATAATATCACAATCTAAACAAAGAGGCCCTGGATGTTCTACCATTCAACAAATTTATTAATTTACGTTGTTGTGTGTCTAGCGATGTAAGGAGGCGTCATCTATGCCAGAGATTGAATCTTCCAGTATGTTTTAGGGAATATGGTTCTATTGAAGACCAGCAGAAAGTGTTAAATGCCATTATAGTTTAATGGGGTCTTTTGCAAAGGTAGTGTTGTCTGGCATTAACAATTTGAAATGGAATAGTTTATTTTGATAAAGCTCGCTATATCTGACATACTGGCTATTATATTTTTTGCATCACAATGTATAATTGTTCACTTTTATCTTGTTGGCCTTTCATCTTTCAGGGAACAACGTGAGGAGGAATTGGGGGAGTATTACATGAAGAAATATGCCAATAGCTCAACTGGAGAACAGTGAGTGTTTTGTTTTAATCATACTAATGTAATGTCTTTCTGTATAAAATACAATTTCTGATTTCTTTATGTTAAAACTGTTAATTTGTATTGTCTAATTTTTATTTACAGTATCCGTTTAGTATTATAGTGACAATTAGTTTACACACGTTACCATGTTGGAAAGCAGTTTTTTCAGCTCTATTCAGTATTTAAAGGTTTATATTGTGATTTTCTTTCAGCTATGGAGTCGGTGGTTCCGATGAACTTTCAGATGACATTACCCAACAGCAACTCTTGCCTGGCGTCAAGTAGGTTTTTGTTTAACTTTCATTCCCTGTCGTAATAAACATTGAATTGAAGTGAACATTATTGGACAAGCGTAACTGTTCCACCTAAGTTAAGGCTGCCATTAATACTTTGTAGCAGATTGTTCTTTTGTGTATAGTTGAAGTATAGCTTGTGTTCCATGTATAACAGTGTGTTGAATCTGATTGGGGGGGGGTTGAGATACATTTTAAGAGATAATTTATGTATTGATGTAGGTTTTCACTGCCCGATTCATGATGGTTGCTCTTCAGGGCTGTTCTTTTGGGATAGCCGTGTCAAGCAATCTCCATCTCTCTCGCGAAGGAGAGATCGAGATCGCAAATGTAGACTCCACAGTGGCTGGGCGGTTTACATGAAGCAGTTACAAAGCACATATATTTTAAATTATTTAATCTCATGAGTTATTGACTTCAACTATTTTGATCACAGATATATCTTCTAACGATTGAATACATGCATACATTATTGTACATGACGAATTTGCATGTTTTGTATAGGTTGTAACGCACCACTTTCCCAAATTATCTTGGCTAACAAATCAAAATTTGTTTTGCAGGGATCCCAACTTGTGGACAGTGAAGTGCAAGGTGTGTGGCAGTATTGAACACGCACTGATTTGCGGATCTTTAGCATCACATACGTTGTCTGATTAGTAGTTTATATTTAAGTGTTTGTATTGATCTGTTCCAGCTTGGTGAGGAGCGAGCCACAGCCATTGGACTTATGCGGAAGTTTATTGCTTACCAGTTCTCTGACACTGTAAGTAGTCTTTATTATCTTTACTTTACACCAGCATTTTTACTCTTCACAACGTAGGATGGTGTCCTATCATGCACGTTTTGTTCATCGTTGAAATTGTATTGTATTTGTTGTCATATTACTGCTGCATATGCAGTGTTTGAAGCTGTAACGTCCTGTTGTTTGGTCATCATATGCGTTCAGTGCTTTCCCTGCTCGGTGTCTTACTTTGTCCTATTTTTGCACCACCTGTTATACAGCCAATGCAAATCAAATCCGTGATAGCCCCAGAGCACTTAAAGGGCTACATCTACATCGAGGCCTACAAGCAGACCCACGTGAAGCAGGCCATCGAAGGGGTCGGAAACCTGCGCATGGGCTTCTGGAACCAGCAGATGGTGCCCATTAAGGAGATGACAGATGTCATGAAGGTGGTGAACGAAGTGACAAACCTCAAAGCCAAGTCCTGGGTGCGCCTCAGGAGGGGCATCTTCAAGGATGACATTGCGCAGGTGTGGAGAACCGTGTAGAGAAACACTTGCATGATCACTAGCTTTTTTCCTGTGATGGTATTTCAAGGATTTGCATTGTAATAGTAAAAATGCTGAATGTACTCGTTTTAAAGCAGTATTAGCTCTCAGAAACTATGGCGGGTTCAGCCTGGATAGTGCTTGGATGGGTGACCACTGTGCACGATCCCCGATACGCTCACACCTGTGCATTGGATTGTTTCTTAACCTAACTCTGTAGTGGTGGGCTGAAAATATATGTTTGAAGGTTTTTTGGCCGTTTCCTCAGATGATAACATTTGTTTATTCTGATTTAAACCAAACATGTGCAATGGTCTTACCTCTTTTTATTTTTCATATAGCCGTTGTACTGTATTTGCATATTTTCGCAGCTTTAACTTTAATTTCATATCTTCATGTGATTATTTCTCTTTTAAAGTACGTCACTCTTTTATGACGTATACTGCTGTGAACATATTATGGATGTTGCACTAAAAACGTGGTGTTGGTTTTCTGTTATAAAGAGGAATATGATGATGATGATATAAACTGTAATTGCCATTGGTAGGTGGATTATGTGGAGCCGAGCCAGAATACCATTGGACTGAAGCTCATCCCACGCATTGACTATGAACGCATCAAATCCCGCATGAGCATGGTGAGTTGCAGCTGATACTCTATACTATTCTAATGAAACAAGGTAATTATGGTAATATAATGATTAGTCGTTTTGTTTAAAATATCTCCAACAGTCTCTTTCTACCATAGTGCAATGAAAATGCAAGGGGCTGTGTAAGAAAATGGGAAACTGTAATTTAACATCGCGCTTCGAAGAATCGCAAAGAAGAAGAAGACCATAGTGCACTCGTGTGCATATACGCTAACTGAGGTTTTTCTAGTCCGAACAGTAATGGATCACAACATTTAACATGTGAGGTTAAGTTGTTGACTGAAGACATTTTGATTTCTTGGACAAAGGTCCTCTCCAAAACACCAAAACCGAAATAGAAAAATCTGTATGAAAAATGTAACCAGTTAGTCACGAGATTACATAAATAAAATAATATACAATATAAAAGGAGTTGGGTAAGGAGGTCTGTTCTCTCCAAAGACACCAGAAGATAATAATAAACATCTATGTATCTACATATATCTATTGTGGCATTGTAGGACTAATAGATGGCAAGAACATGGGGAGGTCTTCATCCACCAGTGCATAATAGTTGATAATGATGGTGAAGTTTCCCTGCAAAATGAATGCATTTTGTTAACATGTTTCTATATTTATTGCATTTATTGAAGTGTCATAAACAGTACTCTCCACCCCATGCCGTGTGTGATAACAGAAAGACTGGTTTGCAAAAAGAAAGCGCTACAAGAGACCACCACAGAGGCTCTTTGACGTCGACAAAATAAGGTTCTTATCAATATTAATAACCTCTTATAAAATGCGATCATTGTGCGTTTACTAAAACGCGATAGATCAATGTAAAAAAATAATAATGTGTTAATTCAGCACTCTTTTACATAGCCTTTTCAAAATTTTTGATGTCAGCTGTCGCATTGCCGCTCAGGTCTTTGGGAGGCGAGGTGACATCAGATGGTGATTTTCTGCAGTTTGAAGGAAACAAATACACCCGAAAGGGTTTCCTCATTAAGGGCTTCGCCATGTCGGCTGTGGTGAGTTGCTGTGAAGACTGGTACAGGTTTGGCTGTAGACTGTAGCTGCACATTGCATGTGAAAGAGTTTGATAATTTTTACATGTGTGTATATATATATTGCTGTTTTAAGTATACGTTGGAAGGCAACAACCATTTGGAAATTAAGCTTTTGTTGCGGGTTGTAAGTAGAGTTAATGAATGGACACTGGTGTGTAATTGCTACTGTACTGACATACAATGCTGACTGCAAGGAATGTTTGAACAATACAAGGTAAATATGCGCTTTGGAATAAACGGATTTGAAGTTTAGCGTGGTGTCACGGTCTGGGAAGGGGAGCGTGCTATTCGTGAATTTACGACTGATGATTGTTGCCGATTGATGCAGATCATTGAGGGTGTGAAGCCAACGCTGTCTGAGCTGGAGAAGTTTGAGGATCAGCCCGAAGGAGTCGATTTGGAGCTTGTCTCTGAAGCAAAGGGTAATGTTTATCGTTTATTTATAAACGAGACAAGCGTATTACATTGCACATATAATGTGGCAGTCTGTCGTTTCAACATAGGCTTCAACATTACATACAAATCTAATCTTCAAACCTCATGTTTAACTATACAATTTTAGATTAAGCTTTTATGGCCTTTAACAGATGTACAGTAGAATTTATATTTGACTTAATGTTTTACCAGTGCCTTTGTTTCATGTCCCAATGCATATATACACGCCCTCTATTTCCATTAGAAGAGATTTGGGAAAAAAATATGTGAAACATTTGAAATCATAAGTAAAATACGGAACTATTTAGCAGAAATGTTATCCCATTGTCTCTGTTTATTTGTTGCTTACTGGGGATAACAGGAGTTATTGCCGTAAAAGAGTCGTGTATACTAATAACACCCTTACCCCCCCATAGAGGAGTCTTAATGTGTTGTATGTTTATGCATGACAGGTAAAGGTGAGAAGGAGCACAACTTCCAGCCTGGAGACAATGTGGAAGTGTGTGAGGGAGAGTTGATCAATCTACAGGGTACAGTGCTCAGTGTCGATGGCAACAAAATCACAATCATGCCCAAGCACGAAGACCTCAAGGTGATTGGAAATGTCCATATGTTGCACTGAAAAATAATATGTACCATGGTGTCTTATAAAGCGGCTACACAAGTATTTAGCTGGACTTAGCTACTCTATTATAGTTATGAATATTATGTATAAAATCTAAAATTATATTTGGGAATGAATATTTAGTCTAGTTTTGTGTCTGGCTTGGTAGCAATTATAAGAAAATGGCAGAAGCAATAAATAGAACGGTCGCATTATCACATGTAGTAAAGTATTAACAATTTATCATCAAACCCAATACAAACGCCCCCAAAAATGTCAACGCCTGAAATTTAATAATTTAAAGCATGTCTTGAGCATAATATTTGAGTAATACTAGCAGTCCACATGTCATTTAGGCTTGAATGCCGCTCCCCACCCCCTTCCCTTTAGCCAGTAAGCAAAACTTTCTTCAAATATATTATGATCCCATATACACAGCCAGGATAGATTGGGGTAGGCATGATGTTG
Source organism: Geotria australis (assembly GCA_036362915.1). Classification (NCBI taxonomy): domain Eukaryota; kingdom Metazoa; phylum Chordata; class Hyperoartia; order Petromyzontiformes; family Geotriidae; genus Geotria; species Geotria australis. The sequence continues at coordinate 2,952,629 of JAZEWU010000019.1, read as the reverse complement.
GAGGCACAAATCCAGCTGAATGCTTTGGAATGCTGATGACGTCGCAACCTCGTGTATGTACTTGCCCGCATGCCAGAAATCCAGCCAGCAAAGCCTTTTCCCTAATATGATAAGATATAACTATCAACACAGTTTTATGGATGTGTTGTAAGCCTATTGGATTTTGTTTGCATCAAGGACCCGCTCGAGTTCCCAGCACACGAGCTGCGCAAGTACTTCAAGATTGGCGACCACGTGAAGGTGATCGCGGGCCGATACGAGGGCGACACAGGGCTCATCGTGCGTGCAGAGGAGAACTTTGTCATCCTCTTCTCCGACCTCACCATGCACGAGGTGATTCTTCCAGCGATTGCCATGCTCTGCTATCCTACATGTTGTTGTGTTTTTTTTTCATTGCAAGGCACAGTTTTGTTATCCTGAATTTTAAAGCACAAGTTGGGATACGCCTTAGAATGTGGAGGATATGTTTGTCTTCCGTAATTGAGTACTGTATTGTGGTTCTTAAACACACTTTAAAATTAATTATTACCACAACATTTTGGATGCATGTTTCCATTGCTGAAATGTTTCTTCTGTACGTTCAACAAAGTTGAAATTTTCATGTACTTTATGTTTTGTTACATTTTCCTGCTTTTATATTCATTAACTTACGTCATACATTAAGTCTAGTGTAAACGACCTGACGAGTTCGGGGGTATTCTGCAATCCCAGACGGTTCGGTCACAAACGAAACATCACATATCGAAGCATAAACCTACCACATTGAGAGCATTGTGAGAGTCTTGAGCTTGTCGCGCCTTTCCTTGCTGATGAGCGATGGCGCCACTGCGCGATGTCCCCCACAGCTCAAGGTGCTGCCGCGCGACCTGCAGCTGTGCTCGGAGACGGCGTCGGGCGTGGACTCGGGCGGGCAGCACGAGTGGGGAGAGCTGGTGCTGCTCGACCCGCAGACTGTGGGCGTTATCGTGCGCCTCGAGAGGGAGACATTCCAGGTCAGCCGAGCCACCAAATTGCACAGCTACATGGAATTTAAATAATGCATAATAAAGTACTTTTGGCTTGGGTCACATAAAAGTAAAAGTGACGCAAACCCGCCTCCATCTTTGACAGCCAATTCGTAAGGTATTGTCACGTGAACGGAATGTGTCACTTCTGTACTAATTTAGAACACCGGTGTGTTAGAGAAGAAACCGCAACATTTACAGTAGAGTATGGCATTTTTCTGATAATTGCAATCAGCTTAAATAGGGAGGGGCATAACTCTGCACCTTTGTTTGTAAAGAACATGAGTGGGGGCGGGGGGCAAGTACTGCATACATTATAATGTATATTTAGTAGATATCGATGACTGCTTTCTAGATATAAAAATGGTCACCTCTAAAGGTGGCCATGTGGTTCAGGTTGCTAATCAGAAAACTGAGTTGGCATGGCTAAATTCCTGGTGTCGAATTCATTGGTGCGCCCAGGTGCTGAATATGTATGGCAAAGTCGTAACACTGAAGCACCAGGCGGTGACGAAGAAGAGAGACAACCGGCATGCCGTGGCTCTTGACTCAGAGCAGAACAACATCCAAGTGAAGGACATTGTCAAAGTCATTGACGGTCCCCATTCGGTAAGTTTCATTATCCATTTTGATTACCACAAAAATGTATATTTTTTTTACATACATACAGAATGACTTAGTTTCTATCACTTATGATATTATTTGGAAGCAGTATCATATTTTTTATTTAGGCATTTTGTATTGGGTTTTTTTAAACCACGAACCACATATATTGAATATAAATTGCAAGGTATGCCTCACTAGGATATATTTGAAAGAATTTTGTTTCCAAATTTTTGTTTAGAAATTTAACTATTTTTTTTTTATTACCTGAGAACCACATATGATTGACATATATTGCAAAAGAGACTGGAATGCGATATACTCTAGGATTTTGTATGAACCTTATCCCCTCTTAGAAGCAAACCCCTTACTTGTGGCCATGGTTCTGGGAGTAAGCCTGAGAGTGGATCTCAGGAGGGGTTATGGGTTTCGTTTGTCTGCTGCTCCAGGGCCGAGAGGGGGAGGTGAGGCACCTGTACCGCAGCTTCGCGTTCCTGCATTCCAAGAGGCTGGTGGAGAACGGAGGCATGTTCGTGTGCAAGACTCGGCACGTGGTGCTGGCTGGTGGGGCCAAGGTGGGAATCTCCACCTTAGTGTTGGCTGTCTATTGTTATGAAAAGGAATAAGCTACCATAATCCTGAAGATTGGGTTCCTTGCACCGTCAGATATGTCCCAGACTACAACATTTTTGTGTCTTAATGTAATGTGATTTTCTGACTGATACGAAGTTACAATGACCCACGTAAAAAAAGTATCGTGATATTAAATCATAAGCATGTAATCGAAGATAATGAGGCTGGACAGGAATATACTACAATATTGTACTGTTTGTTGAGGTTTTTCACCCTTTCATATTTTCTGCCTTTGTCCACTCTGTGCAGCCGAGAGATGTGACCAACTTTTCAGTCGGGACATTTGCCCCCAAAAGCCCTCGCCTCGCCAGTCCCATGCATCCCAGTGGAGGAGGTGGGTGCAACAACAACAATGTGGTTTACCTTTTACATCCTAAGCAACGATTTGATTGGTCAACAAAGCTTCGTTGGCTTGCAAGACCCTGGGTGTGGATCTGTATTGCGATGTTTGATTTTCTTTTGCATGTTGAATGGTACAGGTCCGCAGCGAATGCAGCAGAACATGGGTCGTGGGCGAGGTCGCAGAGACACGGAGCTCATTGGACAGACAGTGCGCATCAGCCACGGTCCTTACAAAGGTAATGAGTGTGTATTATTATAGAAACTTTTGACGTTTGTGATGTTCTATCTGAAACAATAAAAAAATGTTTTACAGCCCTTTATTAGCCCGTTGGTGGAATAAGGTCTCCCCTCAGATGTGATGGTGTTTTGACCATAATTCACCTTGCTGGTCAATATTTTTTGTTATTAAATAGCTCAGTACAGTTTTAGCTATCACTCGCCACTGATGTTAGCCGTGACTGGTAATCAGTCTATTACTTACAACTGCTACAAATATGGGTCATTAGTGTCAAAAGTCTTCTTCAGAATGGGAGCACGAGAGTGCGTCGGGTGCAATGCTTGTAAATTTGTGTTCGTAATCACGATTTCCAGTGACATGAGCAGCTGTTGCAAGTGGTGTTGCGCTCTTTATTTAGGGTACATTGGTGTGGTGAAGGACGCGACAGAGTCGACCGCTCGTGTTGAGCTGCACTCGACATGCCAAACCATCTCGGTGGACCGCACTCGCCTCCATCCCATGCGGTACGTTTTGGTTGTGTTATCGATTACATAAACCACGCTGTTGAGCTAAACATAATTTTTGCATAGGTATACACATTAATCATGGGTACCGAAGACGTTACACAGAATGCCCGGACTTTAAGCATTCCATCATAATCAAGTTAATATGGATATTCATTTTTTGCAACCAAAGTAAAAAAAACATTGCATTTCACGACGATTTGCGACCATGTTTGTATCCACTGCTGAATGAATTCCTCCCCACATCGTGTTGGTCATTAATTGGTTGACCTAATGTCACCATCTTGGTCAGTACTGGCTAGCCAAGGGGGTGACCTATAATTGCCTGCCAGAAGTATTAACTGTGAGACTTGAATTTCGGTCACTAGTGTGCTAACCACCTCCACCACTTTCCATATTGACTGTATAGGTTATGCCAAACACAATATGTGGTTATACATTTTTCATGACTAGGGCGTTACCCATTGGTACCATAAATCATCATTTGCATTGACTATCAGCTACTAACTCCTGCGCCATAGTACCACCACCTGTAAAACCACATAAGTCTGTTACATCTTTAGTATTGTATGAGCAGCTGTTTCTGTGGTCCATGTGTGTGTCTAGGGATGGGAACAGGAGGACTGGCCAGACATCCACATATGGTCGCACACCCATGTATGGCTCCCAGACTCCGATGTATGGGTCTGGCTCACGCACCCCAATGTATGGATCTCAGACGCCCCTGCATGATGGTAAGCCCTGTCTACATGTGATATATTGTTGATTCATTAATAACATAAATAAGGCATTGAAGGCTGTTGTGACAGCTGTTGCTTTTAATAACTTCCGCTCTAGCTTATCAAGTCAGTAGAGAGGGGCAGTGTTTCTTTGCTCGTGTTTCCTAAAATGCAGCTGACAGTTAAGGAACACATTCATGTCTGCATTAGCACATTCAGTTTTTTTCTTGATTGTGTTTTTAGAACTGAAGTCATTAAGTTTGTAATATCAATACATTTTCTAAATGAAAAACATGTAATCCCATACCTTTCCTAATTTAAATGTATTTTTTTTTGTATGTAGCCGGCAACAGGACACCCCACTATGGTTCCCAGACACCACTGCATGATGGAAGCCGTACACCAGGACAGAGTGGAGCCTGGGATCCCAGCAATGCTAACACCCCATCCAGGTATGATGAGTAACTGGCTCTTTAGCGTGTAAAGAACAAGTGATGAAACAGTCAATGGTATGGCGTACAATGAGCACTTTGGTGTCACATGTAAAGCCAGTTCACTACCTGTTAAAGGTTTCTTTTGACATCACCAAATTGAACGCCTGTTTCTACCAGGATTTTTAAGTTCTGCATTTGGAATTGTTTGAACGCAATGCAACGTTTATTTAATTATAATAACAATTAATTCTTCTTCCAGGAAAGACATTAACTTCCATCACTGTGTCAGGACAATAGCTTTGATATGCTAGTCCATTTGTGCATTTGAGAGGATAAAGAGTACCCAGAAAAAACCCATGTATATTATGGGATGACGCACAAAATCTGCACTAACGTATTAGATGGTCTCCTGGATACATCCTTGCTACGTGTTGTAGATTGGGAGTTTACTCATATGATTATCTCCATCTACGCCATTAACGCTGCAGGTGTGCGATATAATGCTTAGTGAATTGAAGCCAGAAAGTGCCTAACAGTTTTCTCTGTTCGTGTTTAGGCAAGATGACGATTTTGAGTATGGCTTCGACGAGCCATCACCTTCTCCACAGCCATATGGGGGCCAGTCTACACCGCAGACGCCGGGGTACACAGATGCGCCCTCCCCTCAGGTCAACACCACCTACAACCCGCAGACGCCTGGCACACCAGCCCTGTGAGTACTGTAGTTGTACTCTGCACATCCAGAGCACACACAGATACAATTTCACCAGCGTTTATTAATTAAAATATTATTTGCGTCAACTGTAGTCCATGCATATAATTAGGTGAGGCAACAGTATGTTGATCCTTTAATAATCTCTTGTAGTGTCGATTATGTTAAGATTTAAAACTAGTTTTGAAGTCCTCTAAAAGTCAACCAATTTGAAAGTTTCATTAAGTTTTGGTAATTCCTATGCAGGATACAGATCATTGCATTTGTAATATACCGAACAAGGGAGCTATAATACAGTGACGAAGGTGATAACTGAAGTACCTTTTCAATAATCAATTTTCCCTCCTGCGCAGGTACAACACGGACCAATACTCCCCTTACCCGACGCCCTCACCTCAGGGCTCGTACCATCCGACCCCGAGCCCACAAAGTTTCCATCCGGCACCCAGCCCCATGGGTTACCAGAACACGCAGTCGCCCGCAAGCTTCCACCCGACTCCATCTCCCATGGCGTACCAGGTGAGGTTTGGGAGTGTGACAACTCACGTGCCCGATTTTTAGTACAGTGAGGTCTGGCAGTTGGTATAGTTTTAGATGATTCTATAATTTTAATCGGTATAACGTGAATGCATCTGCCAAAATTAAACTGGACTTAAGATGAAATGTGTAGTAGAACCTCCACCTGTTGTGCTACACCTGTGATGTGATCAGCACACTGCTGCTCAGCACCATCTTCCAGTTGCCTTCCACTCTCACCCCTGATTCCATGACCCAGCCCCCACTCATATTACACTACCGCTAGAGATTATCACCCTCGCAATCGCCTTCCTTGAAAAGTTCGTCATCATAGTGTCAGTCGCACAGTCATTACCTGTGGGATTTCTGAACGATCCGGCATTAGTATTTTGCCGTGCAACCGTGATCAGTATAATATATCAGCGGATTGGAGTGTTGACGAACTGCCGGACTTTTAACAAACACCACAATGCCTCCTTGCTGCCCACAGTCGAGCCCCAGCCCAAGCCCACTTGGATACAGCCCCATGACACCGGGCGCAGGCTCGCCGGCCGGATACAACCCTCTCACGCCAGGCTCAGCCATCGACCCCAGCACGGCCGACTGGCACACCATCGACATACTGGTGGGCGTGCGCGACAGCTCGCCTGATGCCCAGCTCGTGGGGCAGAAAGGAGTCATACGCAGCATCTCGGTGAGCAACCATGCCGGGCTTTGTCGTCCTTTTATTGCTTTAAACTTCTCCCCGCCAATCTTGCTTTTTAAAGGCTTTAGCGTGAAACTTTACCAGAGGAAATTTTTTTTTTGTACTCGTGAGGATTGTGTGCGATGTAAGGCAAATTAATTTTAGGTTGACCCTGCCCGAACGGTAAAATCTGTTAACCGTTGGACTGTTATTGCAGGCCCAAATGTGAAAAAGTAGTTTTTGTCTTTTTTGTGTTATATTCATAGGCTTGACTATGTATGTTTGAAATTTCATCTATTTACCCATTCTAGAACGTCATGAAAAGTTATATCAGCCACCCAGCCACTTATGATAGATATTTTAAATGGGGTGCTTTTTTCCACTTGTGGTTTGAATGCTGGCTGGATTTCTTGAAAATACAGTAAAGACCAAAATCATGCTCCCGTTGAGAAGAAAACACCAACACCTGGTTTATATAATTATCTGAGTCAATTGGCTTGATTCACAATTGTGGTTTAGATGTTTGGCTGAAAGCACCTTATACACCCTGGCATTTGTTCGTCTGTTGTGTTTTCTTCAGTAACGCTACATGTATACATAAATGGTCTAATCTGTAAGAATGTTGTTATGCTTAAAATGTGCCCCAACCAGAGATATAAAACCATCCTTGTCCAGTATTAACTAGTTCCAAGCCTGTTGACAGTCAGCAAGTGCAGTATCAGGTTTTATAGCACTGCATACCTAATCAGCTTAGATCCTTCTGAAAAGTGAGCCCAGTGGGGGGGAGGGAGCAACAAGTTAAACTTCCTTATATTCCACCTCAATAACCCCAAACAACCTTTTGCAATGTTTATGAATTCAGATACTGACTGGCTTTTGCTTATTTTTGTTATTTTTTTAAGTACTGTGATGTTTTATGTCATACTCAAAATGGTTTGGTCTCATTGCTCGCCTGCATTTGTATACAGTGACCAACCAATTTTTTTCATCTAAACTCTAAAGGCTCAAAGGCCAGACAACACACTATTGTATGGGTTTTATCGGCTAATATTTACATCCAGTCTGGAACATCGTAAGCCTTGGTACTTGTTGACACATGTTCAGTTAGATATGATTAGTGCATAATACAGTGACATTTGTTACAGGTGAATCTGGTGCAGCCATCTATGGTCTCACAAACCAATGCATTAGTAAAAATCTGTTGACATTATGATTAGCATTTATACATGCTACAGCTGCTGAGATGTTTTGAACCAAAGTAATAAAATACAAATCATAAGAGAACTCAGGCAAGGATATATGCTGTCCGCAACTTACCAAAGAAAAGCTGTAAATTGGGGCTAAAGAGAATTTATTCAGTTCAACAAGCACTACTGTATTAAACTGATTGTGAAGGCCTTTAGTTAGAAAAATAAATTTTTGCGATTAAACGCAATTGTCTTTTTATGTGAATATGAGTAGTGTCAGACGTTGAAATAAACGTGCGAGACAAATGTTTATGAACTTAAACTGTTTGAAAATTGCTCTCCATAGCTGTTCTTTCTGGAGACCCTACAGCATTAAACTGTATTATTAATGATTGTTCCCATCTCTCTGCAGGGTGGAATGTGCTCAGTTTACTTGCCTGACAGTGATAAAGTAGTGAGCATTGCAAGCGACCATCTAGAACCAGTTATCCCTGCAAAGTATGACAAGGTAAGAAAGGCTTGCAGTCTATGTGAGGAATTGAGTGTGTCCAGTCATGCATTGAAATGCAAAGTGTTTAGAGAATGAGCAATAAAATTAAACAAAGTTGATGAGGCCTTCGACTATGAGTACTGTAGACTTATAGAAGTGTGCATGTTAAAAAATCAGCATATATACTACATAATACATTTTTCTGTGAGTAATAACATTTGGAATCACCACCCGGTTTTAACTGTCTCACGTGCCTACCTGTTACTAAGTTTAAACGTGACTTTTGGAATTGATAAGCTGTGAAGATTCCTTTATTTCTATGTGCTGTTCCTGCAATTTCAATGACCATTTGGGTGCGTTTTGTTTCAGGTCAAGGTGATTCTGGGCGAAGATCGTGAAGCAACGGGAACTTTGATCAGCATCGACGGAGACGATGGCATCGTGCGCATGGAGATGGACAACCAACTTAAGATCCTTAACCTGCGCTTCCTGGGCAAACTAGAGACCTAGCCCAGCTTCCCCCCCCCCACCCAAGCAGGCACCTTGGTTTGTGAACATCGACATGCTACTGGGTCACAGCCCCACAATGTTAGGTTTCCCCACTCTCCCCCACTCTGTTTGTTTTTTTTTACTGGCGAATTGCTGCAATAACAGATGACGTGTGATCATGATAGCATTTCAGAAGCACTTCCTTTCGTTGTGAAATGCTCCAGTAAATCTGACACAAGACACGTTTATGGAAGGTATTGTCCAGCTTATTGACAGATAAATACATAGCCACATTATATTAAACTCCTGGTTATGCTTTGACCTTTTTCTTTTTTAAATGGTATGTTTTGCAGATAACCATAGTTTAATTTCTGACCTGGTTAATGTCTTGTATATTAAATTGCAAATGTATACAATGTATGGATAATAGTTTGGACAGTCCTGAGGCAACATATTCCTTTTTAAAAGAAAAGCTTTTGTGAACTCACGATCATCCACTTGCTTGGACTCTCCAAATTCCCAACTTTTGTGGTTATGTATTTGTGGTTGACGTACTGTAGACTATAGCTCCACATCGTTTTTCATTTTACCCCGTATTATTGCACGAGATATAAACGTGTTTAGAGTGGAGTGAGTAGGAACATGGTTGTTATGAAGACTAAAAAGATGGCAATCATGTCTGTAAAACAATGCTATCATGGCAGTAACTGACTACATTGTAAATTCATGCAACACCAACTTCAAGTCGGGTCACTTGCGGCACGGTTATTCTCCCAGAAACAATGCTCGCTCAAAATATGTAATTTGTTGGACTACAATGACAGCACGTTGAAAATTTGTTTTGTCATTACTGAAAAAGTACACAGTAATTTAGTTTACGCGGAGGTTTAACAGTTTACAGAAATGTTGAATTGCGACTGAAAACTAACTCAAGTCCATTGTCCTGTTTAAATAATCCACTAATCATTATAGAATTTGGTGCAAATTTAGTTTAGCATGGTCTTGTATTTAGAGGCGTAATTCACATTATTTTCGTTTGAGATGTAGTCAGTTGCTCTCTTTTATTTGCCGACATTTTTCCAGTGGTTGTAGCCTTTAAGCCTAAGTTGTTTATTGTTATAATAGATCAATTATCGCACCGCAGTTGCAAGATTGCGAAATTGGTCCTGATTTCTATAAAGCAAGTAAAGTGCTTTGGCCGTATTCTATGTTGAAGATGTTGAGCTTCAATTAACCCTGGTCAAGTCTATGGGTACCTTTTTGGCAGTATACAGATGATGTGAATAGGTTAAAGTGTTTACCCTTTATGGCAATAATACAAGTGTTTTTTTTGCAAACTTTACACTTTGTGAAAGGTGTCTAATTGGTCTTTTAAGATATCAACACTTGTATTATTGCCAGAAAGGGTTGAACCTTTTGTAATTTTACATTATCTTAGTTAAGTATGTTCACTTATAACTGTGGATGTATAAAAAATAAATAAATAAACACGTCTTGAAATGATTTGTGATGTTAATAGTTTTTGTGTTATGAATTTGTGCAAGTTTTTACAGCTAAATGTGAAAATTGCCCTTAAGATCCCTTTTGGGATAATCATAGCGAGCATTTTCCCTCTCCTTCATCACATTTTATCTATTTTGTTGGGAACATCTTCATAAAACCTAGTCGTGTGTTATTGTTCAGTTTTTCCCCAAATTGTAAAGTGCATGTAATTGTGACCAAATCACCCACAAAGCTCAGTCCCAACACCTCGAGCAAAAGGTAGGGTTGGGCCTTGCATAGTGCTTCGATGGGTGATCACCATAGCTAAAAGTAGATATAGTACTTTACAACCAAATCATAGTTTATGAAGGCGATGTGCGCATCGGCTTATGGCTGATCTGATGCCGCTGAAGTAGAGTCGCAGCCCCTTCGGATTGAGAGGAGCCAGTTGAGGTGGTTCGGGCATCTGGTAAGGATGCCCCCTGGAAGGCTCCCCCGGGAAGTCTACCAGGCACGGCCCACTGGGCGGAGACCTAGAGGCCGACCCAGGACACGCTGGAGGGATTATATAATAATAATAGCATTTATATAGCGCCTTTCACCCGAGGGTCACAAAGCGCTGCACAATCCTTCGGCTGGCCTGAGAACGCCTGGGAATCCCCCAGGAAGAGCTGGAATCAGTTGCTGAGGAAAGGGATGTCTGGTCCACTCTCCTTGGACTGCTGCCACCGCGACCCTCACCAGGACAAGCGGTTTAGAAAATGGATGGATGTTTATAATTACAGCAGAAAAATACCCAGTGAGCTTGCAAGCTCTTTACGGGATACCTGCGACACAGCAAACATTCGAATTGACAAAAATAAATGAACAAACACATAAAAATAACAAGTGAACCAAACAAGCAAAAACATTTACACACATCATTGCACAAATTTGCCAATGACATCGCCACGTGTCTATGGGTGACGTGACGTCCCTCTGCCCACCCACCCAACCCATGCTGTAAAAGGGGGCGAGGGGAGGGGGCGCTATCTCGAAAAAGGTTCCGTGTGGCGCTCATAGTTCCGGGTGCGTGTACCCAAAGCGTTCTGGGCGGTATCGACAACAACACTAATATGTACAATATGTAACAATCAATCGGCCGCCGATTGTGCTAATGTTGTGCCTTCTCGGTTTATTCTATCAAGCCTACCTCTCGTTGCTTTGCTGAGTTTAGATTTATTTTAATACGTGTCGTGTTTGTGTTTTTAATGCTGTAAGGGAGGAGAGTGTCGTCGTTTGTCATCGACGTGGCCGGCCCGCGTACAGTAAGCGAGTTAGCGGCGCATGCGGGGTACAGTTCGGTGCCCCATTAGCGGTAGTTTGTTGTCCTTATTCAGGTCAAGTTGGCTCCGTTGTCCTCTGGGCTTAAGTTGCTGCATTTGAATCAAGGGAAGGCAGAAATGATACGAGCCTTGCGGCTTGGATGTTTTTACGGGTAAGCCTGAGCAAAGCCAGGGCAAAGTTTGATCGCAGGTGCTGACCACAGTGTTGACCCACGTTAGATTGAGTACCTTCCCACGTTAAAGTGAGTCTTATTTACGCGTTAAGTGGACCTTAACTCGGGTATAGCGAGTGCCAGCTATATAAAGGCCGTATAGGCTTGTTTCCAGGTACATTGTGTTGCATTAGTGGGACATGAATTGCTTTATTTGATACGGTGTATCTTATTCCAAATGAGTAGTGGGTGCCAACATAGGTAGAGCAGAAACTGGGTAGATTCGAGTTCCGTATTACCTGTTTCTGTTTGAGTGGATTCCAGGTAGAGCTAGAGTTCGTTCCAGGTAGAGTAGCTTCCACGTCGAGTTGAGTTCAAGGTTGGGGGGGGGGTAGACTTAGAGTGCGTTACATGTAGAGTGGGGGGCTCGGGTAGAGTGGGGGTCCCCATCTCCGTGACAGTGAATCTTATCCGAGGCAGGAGTGGGGTCTCCGTAGCCGTGATGCCGAGGCGTGGATCCCGCTCGTGAACGCTCCGCCAAGCTCCCCCTCGGGCTGGCGAGGCGACGGTGGGAGAAATGAAGTCGAGTCACAAGGGACTCAAAGAAGATCGCGGCGGGAAACTTTGTGGCGGCACCTCGGAGCAGGACTCGTACGAGGACCGGCAGGAGAACGAGTTGGACGTACTGACGGCCATCTACGGGAGCGAACTTACCGACCTGAGGAAGCAAGACGCATGGAAGGTACTGACGCTTCCCTACCGCTCGATCCAAATTGTACTGCTGCTGCGTGGGTCCTGTGTGATGTGTCTGCGAGTTGTGCATCGCCGTTGCACGGTGTCCGACGTTTCGCTGATTCCCCAGTCATCTCAGTCAGGCAACCAATGGCACCTGGGTCTGTCCCGTGACCTCCTGTCAGTGAGCCTTCGATACTCTGTTTGCCCTCAAGTTGCACCTGGCCTGGCACAGGCGCCCGTGAAGACGTGACCGCCACTTAGTGACGAACGGCGGTTGTTGTTGACGTTTCGCTGCTGGGAGATTCTCCTGAATTGAACACGTCAATTTGTGTTAGTTGTTATACTGCATAGCGTTTGCTGGATGCTGCTGGTGGTGTTATTGATGCCGATATCCAAGCAGCTTCTGTTTGGCCGGATAGAGGGGGCTAAACGGGCGCGGCACGGGCTAGAGAAGAGATGGACTGATGTGGCACAGGAGGACCTGGAGCTGAGTGGACCTCGGTGGAGGATGTGAAGGACGCTACTGGGCAGTTGGAGGCAGTCGCCCTCCAGCAACAGCAGAAGGCCGAGGAGCGAAACCCGGTGAAAGATACGTCGCATTCTATTCCGAATGTGCTGGTGGTGGTAGTGGCATTCGACATGCAATGTTTTTGTTTTTTTTCAGGTTCGCCGCCCGCCACAGGTGTGCATCTCACTGGCTCCCCAGGATAGCACAGGAAGTGTGTGCTATGTGACGGTGGATCTCACAGTCCGCTGCCCTCCACATTACCCGGACGAGTGAGCAGCAATGCCACACCTCACCTCAAACACAGCCCACACTCCTTCCTCGCTCGAGGCTATTCAGTAAAATCATGTACACACTGGTAAGCTCAGGGCATTTATTATTACACGTTAAGGTTGCTATCTCAACGTTTCTGTGGCAGTGGGGAGGCAATTATATAGTAAATACGATATTTGGGTATAGTTCCGGCCTTGTGCCCCGTGCCTTCCGAAATAGGCTCCGTCCCACTAACTTTGGGTGCTGTGGAAAAAATCCTGATACACTAAGGGCGCCGTGAACTGAGAAAGTTTGGGAACCGCTGGCTTAGCACCCACACATATTGTTTATATGTTTAATGGACCTTTGACCGAGTGAAGAGACATAAGCCACTGCTCTTTTTTGCTTTTCTTGTAGGCTCCCAGAAATCGAACTGAACAATGCCAAAGGCCTCTCCAAGGAGAGTGTGAAAGAGCTGCAGGCCGAGCTGACAGCCATGGCATCTGAACTGCGTGGAGAGGTGACCTTGCATATTTCACGAGTACACGTGTGTTAGCAGGGTCGGTGTACATCAGATGTTTGTGGGGCGGCAGAACACACCACACTGCAATCATAATTCGTTAAGTATCCAAACACGATCACACTTTGTTTAATTCGGAAATAAATTATGCTTTTAAATTGGTCTAATTATGTTTTGACATCTGCTTCTTGTTGAAATAGTCTCAATATGTAGCCAGTTATGCTTAATAATGCTAGTATCATATATTTTACTGGCGTGAGACAAAACTGGGGGGCACACTCCTTGAAAGCTTAACGAGACAGCGTAAGAGATACACGGTTTACCCGTTGCCAAAGATTATTCGTGATCAGGGTGGTATGGTGGCGCAATGAGCAATAATAATAAACGTCTATCGTGTTTGCACGGGTTTCCACCCACAGTCAAAATACATGCTGCTGCATAGGTTAATTGACCTGACTAAATTCCCCCCCCTGCCCTGTGATGGAATGGCATCCTATTCTGGGTATAGCTCTGCCTTGTGCCCTGTGTCTGCAGGGATATGCTCTGTTTCCCCCACAACCCTCTACAGTCTACACGATTAAGCGGGTACTCATAATGGATAACTATATACAAATTTGCCAATCAAATATGTGTTGGCTTGCGGTTACAAAGCAAAGGTGGTCGTTTGGTCGTATGGCAACACTTTCGTGCTGGTGTGGTTATGCCTTCCACAGGTCATGATCTTCCAGCTGGCTGAACATGTAAAGAACGTCCTGATTGACCTCAACGTGCCACCTCCGTGTTCCTTTTATGAGGAAATGATGCG
>JAZEWU010000019.1:2923305-2937010 GCA_036362915.1 Geotria australis | reverse complement strand
TAGCGAGCACCTATGGCGGTCGACACGGCACACGAGGAGGTGGGTGACCAGCACCACGCCCGGCCGCCTTTGTCTCCCTAGGCAATGTTTACACACTGCACTAGGTACTCACTTGAGGCTGAGTCGACCTAGGGGAGGCCCATGACCGGTTCAATAAATCGTCACTGGTGTTGGCTGTGAGCAGGATTCGAACTCGAGTCGCCAGGTGTATAGCCCAGCGCTCTAAGCACTAAGCTACCGCTCGCCCTGCTTACCCTCACGGCTAAGGCACACACACACGACTTCCCTGCTGACCCCTGCCCAGCCTCTGAGCTAGGGAAGGGCAGTGATTTGGTGCCACAGAAGGCACCGTTCACTCTGCTGTGTGTGTATGCCCGAGATTTTCAGATTAATAATTATCCAGTAGTAGCATATTTGGCCACGTTGTTTGTTACAGCGATAAAAACAATAAAAGGCTTTGTGCTTTGGCAATGGGGGTAGAAGTTTGTTTGTTTTACACTTTTGAATTTCTCAGTGCTGTGACCCTATTGATGCTGTACTTTGTTGTCTTTGTTCGGCAGCAAGAGGGAGCGTGTCACGTCCATGTGCAGCAATGAAAACTGCGGCCCAGGGGCAGAGGTGCTCAAGTTCCACACGCAAGGGGAGCGATCCGTGTACCGTGGGAAGTGCATCGGTTAGTGGCGCATTCCGCACGTGTCCTTGCTTATGATTCTAGTTGGCAGAGTCCGGCACATTAGTGCGTTTTATCTACAGGTGGAGTGACCCAGCTGATTCTCTCAGCATTCAGGTTGAGTTAATCTTCTACTTGGATACCTGCTTTGACAAATCTGGATAAGCTGTATCTAGCCTTCAAACCTAAATTAGCCGAACAATGCCATTTGGCCAAGCTAAGCTAAAATCAAACGTCGAAGACAGTTTAGAGAAAATCTGGCCCGTCACAGACAGATACGGAGTGTAAGAGATGTTACAATGTCGATTGTGATTTTAACTTTTCGAAATTAATGTGTGGGAAAATTAGCCTTGATGATACATCCAATGATGTGGAACGAACAAGGCTGGCGCTCACGAATAGCATAGATATAGATAGATAGACTCTTTCATGACCAATGTTATCCATAGTGAAGCTCTGTTTATGAGTTTAGGTCACGTGAAAAGGTATGTAAGCGTTGTGCACCCGTCAATATGTTGGAGAAGCGAGCGAGCACACACAGCACTTGCCTTCAAAGATGTTACCGCCGTTTCGACCCAGCGAATAATACCCAGGAGGGTCCTGTTGCTCGGCAGGTGAGAGCACGTACCTGCACCGCCAAGTGTTCAACGCGCTGGACAGCAGCACGGGCGAGCTGGTGGTCGTGTACGAGTGGGTGCTGCGCTGGCCGGTCGGGCATCCCGACCTCCGCACCAGCGAGGACAAGGAGCACATGGAGAAATGCCGCAAGCAGGTGCGGCCCGATGGGAGCCTGTCGGCACGGGAAATTAGCGGGTGTGTCTGTTAAAACGAGTTGATGGACAGATTAATGTTTATTGTTACAGCAGAAACATACCCGGTGAGCTTGCAAGTTCTTTTTAACAGGACTCCTGCGACACAACAAACACGCGAATTGACAAAAATAAGGGTTTGTAGAAGCGTGCCTTGCCTGAATGGCTGAGGTTCTGTAAATGTAAGCCTCATCCCCACTGAACCTTCCACTACGACATGGCTGGCGCACTGCACTACAAACCCAGCAACCTCTGTTTTATTCCCGATCATGGCTAACATTAGTGGTGTGTGATATCTTAGCCAGTTCTAGGCCCCTCGTTAGTCGTATTGGCCTTTAACTAGAACCTGAGTCGATGTATAAACAATAGTACTCGGTAGACGAAGGCAGTTTGGGCATGGTGCTGGCTTGCTTGCACACCATGGCTGCCTTCTTAGATGCTCGCTAACAGCACTTGCCCCAATCGTCTTCATAATCCACACGGGGGCGGGGTGGGTCGGATCTTGGTCTCTGTGCTAACGCGTGGTTGTGCCCCGCTTGTTTACAAGGTACAAGGGGCCAGCGCGGAGCTGCAATCGCTCCTGAAACTACGGCACGAGGCGCTGGTGCCCTACCTGGCCATGGAGAGCCAGGAGTCGGAGACGGCACTCGCCGTGCGTCTGCTGGCCGAGCACGTCTCCGGCACGAGTCTGGCCAGCCACCTCGCCCGGTGAGATTATAAATACCTCGCGTCACTACTCCAGCCACTCGCTCCAACACAATCCCGCACTCTACGCAGCTCAGACAACTGGCGTCCGCGCGCTTAATTTGGTCTTGTTTGCGGATGTAACGCTATGTTGTTAGGGGATGCTATATCGTAGAGAATCTTTGGGTCAAATGGAGACAGTCTCCTGTGAGTAACTCACGTTTTCAAGGATGAGCCCCCATGTGCACGGTAGTTTTTTGGTTTACATGGACGAGATAGAGAGGGCACCAAAATCAACCATTTACATGGGCATTTCATGGTCAGTCTACTGCTATCTAAAGACCTTTCCACGCCTTGCAGGTCGTGATTATTTGAGCATCCTTAACCATCCTGCTCAGTCTGGATTGATAAAGATAGGGAACATAGAGTTAAAACATAAAACAATATAGCAATGGCTTTTGTGCCCACCGTCTTCTGCTACTCACCACCTAATCCCACAGCAATCTACGACACCAGCTTTGCATACGGCTGTCGCCCACTAAAGCTTTATCCATGCCCAACCCCGCTCAACCTCCAATATCCGATGCGGTTGCACGTTTTTTTTACGAGGCGATTTGGTCGCAAGCTAACGGCCGATCGGCTTTTCGGCCAAAAACCAATCGACCAATCGCGTTCGTTCACGTTTCCCGGCGGCAGCACTGGCCCGTTGCCGGTGGAGACGGTGCGCCGGCACGCCTCGCAGCTGCTGCACGCGCTCGACTACCTGCACGCCAGCTCGGTGGTGCACCGCGACCTGCGCCTGTCGAGCGTGCTCCTGGACTGCGCGACGGGCCTGCTCCGCGTCGCCGACTACAGCCTGGCTCGCCGGCTAGCCGACGCGTGCGCCGCCAGTGAGCAGCCCGGCCGGCCCGGAGCGCCGCGCGTCCACTTTGTGGAGCCCGATGGCGGCGGCGGCGGCGGCGCCGGCGGCGGCGGCGGTGGTGGTGGTGGTGGTGGTAGTGGCGTGGCGGCGTCCCGACAGCAACCGCCCAAGACGGGCAAGAAGGGCGACGTGTGGCGGCTCGGCGCGCTGCTGGAGCAGCTCGCGACGGGACGGGAGAGCGGCAACGCTTCGCCGGACACGCCGCCCGTCGATCTCCCCGTCGACTTCCAGGAGTTCCTCAGCCGGTGCGTTGGCAGGGTTCGTCCCGTCGGAAATAGGCTCCGGGTTTGGACGCCGCTGATCGATGTGTGCGAGCGCTTCCTTCTCCGTGCAGGCTTTCGCGATGCTTCCGCGTCGTCTTTGGTCCACTGCTTAATGTCATCCCATCACCGCAACCGCCTTTGTCTTAATATTGCGATTTCTTTCTTCCGGTTTCCTAAGGAGAAGGAGGCCTGACACACTAGGACTTCCCTTGAACCTTGCATGACTTGTGCGATATGCCATCCTTCTTCGTCTTACCGCATTTATTGAATTGTGCGGTTGTAGATTAACCTAATTGCTATTTTAATTGTGTGGATTTAAAGCTTTAATGGAGGATAATGTATGCACAGGGGCCTTGGTTTTAAGAAAGGCTACTTTTAATAAATAAATCGTGATCGATAGATGAATCCCACATCATTGGCGCATGGGAGCACAGCTGTTTATTTCACATAATTTGGATAAATTCTCACTTAAAATAAAACTAGTCGCACCGACAATCAACGGACATTGAGTAGAGTGGTTTGGCGTTCGGTGCTGTGCAGGTGCTTGTGCATGGACGACAAGGAGCGGTGGAGCACCCAGCAGCTGCTCGAGCATCCGTTCATCAAGCCGCCCATCTCGCGCCCTCCGTCGGCGAGACCTCGCAGCCCCGACGGTGATGCCACTTTCCACGCAGGCCTTCCATGGATCCCCCAGAGATCGTAACCTTATCGTGGCGGAGGGGTTGGTGTGTTCCATTTAACCACCGAGCTATGTCACCTGGAGTCCAGCATTCCTGTTAGGGCCTCCCTTGGTGAACGGGTCTGGGGGGGAGGTTGCCCGTGGAGCAAAGCTGGTTGTGATTTGTTCCGCACGCGTGTCCCGGCGGCCGCAGATGACGTGAACTGCTTGGAGACCCTGATCCCGCCGCGCGACATCCTGAACATGTGCTCTCACCTCGACTCCCAGCGCCAGCTCTCCCGCTACTACACCGAGTTCGAGGAGCTTGCCCTCCTCGGCAAAGGGGCCTTCGGAGCCGTCATCAAGGCAAGCATCTATCCATTCACTCATTCATTCTCCAGTTTCCACCCATAACAAGAAAAAAAACCACTCAATTATTGGATGATAATATCATAATATATAGGGAGGCCGCGACTGGTGGGTTTACGCCAGCTGACAATGTGGTTGCCTCTCCCCCACCTCACCTCGGTTTCTTTGCGCCGCTAAGTTGTTCTCTCTGCAAATGAATAGTTTTGAGATTGAACGAACATTGCGCGGATTTTTTGTTCTATAATCAAATCACTCTGAATGCGTTCGATCTCGCCAGATCCCAGAAGCAAATAATCGCCTAGTTTTGTTAGCACTTGTATGGTATAGTGCCTGATTATACCGCTGTTGTATTCTTGTATATCTCTATAATATTAGTTTTTATTACGTATCTATCGTGTGGCGCTTTCAGCGTCACCCCTTTGTGTGCGTGGGCATTCTCCAGGTTTTTTTTAATTCCTTTTCAAATAAAGTCAAACGTTACTGGAACTGCGCGGTTGTTGACGGTTGTGTCGTGGTGGCTAAGCTAACTTAATCGTCAGTGGTTTTGCTCTCCTCGCAGGTGAAGAACAAGCTGGACGGCTGCTACTACGCGCTGAAGCGCATCGCCGTGAACCCCACGAGCCGGCAGTTCCGCCGCATCAAGGGCGAGGTGACTCTGCTGTCGCGCCTCAACCACGAGAACATCGTCCGCTACTACAACGCCTGGATCGAGCGCTACGAGCTGTCGCCTTCGGAGTGCGCCGGCCTCGGCAGCAGCACGGCCACCACGGCGACCACAACCAGCAGCGGCGGCGGCGACGACGATCACCGGCAACACAACGGCGCCAAGGAGAGTCCCGTCGCGGGTAACGGGCGCGGCAGGGGGCCTCCGCTGCCCCTGAGCCGGCTTGCGGGCATCGTGGGGCTGGACGACGTGGAGGCGAACGCGCCGCCTCCCGCGGCCGCCTCTATGCGCACCGTGGCCTCGGGCTCGGTGGAGTGGAGCACTTCGTACGAGTGCTCGGCGAGCGCACGCTGCGCCCCCTCCACGGCCGCGGGCAGCTCCAGCGAGTCGAGCGACGACGACGACGACGATCACGATGCCGTTTTTGGCCGGTCCTTCGTGTGAGTGCACGACGCCGCGCAAGAAGGGGCCGCCTTGGCCGGAGTGGATGGGGTGTTTTTATCTCCCCCCCCCACCACCACCGCCCGCCCCCCCGATCTCTGTTAAGCTGCTGCTTTGTAATCGGTAGATAGATAGATGTTTATTATTACAGCAGAAAAATAGCCAGCGAGCTTGCAAGCTCTTTACGGGATTCCTGCGACGCAGCTCCACGGAGTGTTCTGATAACGTCTAGTTCGGTGTGTGTTTTAATCGTGGGTACCGTATCGCTGTCCAGTGGTATTTGTTTTCGAAAGTTTTTGCTTAGTGATATTAACGATGCGTCCTGAGCTGCACAACAAGATTACGTTGCGTGGCTGCATGACGTGTAATATTGCGATGTAAAACCACAGGAAATCAATGGGAGGCGAGGCAAGTATTACATATGATGTCATCACCTTGTCCTAAGAGGCTTTTCGATTTCACAGTGTTTTGTATATCGTCAAGTATTGGCGACCGTTTGACACAATTTAGCTATTTGCAACAAAATGCTACGCTAAAATTATATTTATGTAGGTTCTTCACTCTGAGATATTTGTCGAGACGAGTGGCGGACGTTGTCTTGTTGTTGTCGCTGCAGACCTTCGGGCAGTGATTCTGACAGCGACGTCATCGTGTTTGAAAACACTGGTGAACAAAACGAGGTGAGAGTTCTGCTTGAGCGCAGCATCGAACGCAACGTGTGCCGTCTTTGGTTCCTTCGCTCTGTGTTATTTGACAAATACAATACCCTGCCACCTTTGTCTCCCCAGGATTTTTTTTCACCCATTTTCCTCTCCCCCTCAGAGAGCAGTGGGGTATGTTGTGATTGCTGTGGAAAAAAAAAACGAACATTGTGTGCGCGTTCGTTTACAGAATACAAAACATAGTTGGGCCTTTGCTTTAAGGTGTCATCGCTTTGCATAGATTTTCTGAGCGTAACAGCACTTCAGTAAAATACTAACCTAATAAAAACGTTTACGACAGAGCCCTCTAAGCTTTTTATGGCTGCGTGTGGTGCAATTTAAGTCATAACCCATGTTTGGCTCTTGAAATACGGCCAGCCGTATTTGCAAGACGCCAGACCAGGTTGACTATTCGCTCATAATCTTCATACGCAATTAAATGTAGCTTAAACGTAGCGTGTGCCTTTGTCATTATACAACACCTGTGCTCTTCACAGTTCTTAACAGTTCCGTGTGCTATTGCCTGCATTTCTTCTTCTTTGCGATTCTTCGAAGCACGATGGTCAGCTTCTGGACTTCGTTGTCTTTCAGCTCGGCCTCGAAGTGTTTGGTAGAATTCGCAGGCAATACAAAGTATTACCTGACAGGGATCGCGACGTGAACGCTTCTACCTTGACCCCCATTGCCTGCACTAAACTCAAGAGTGAAGTGCATGCAGCGCACTATAAGTGTGTGGTTTGCATTGTGTTGTAGTGTAACAAAAAAGACGGTATGCACACAAGAGTAGTGTTATTGATACTTTTTAAAAGCACCCGCACTCACATTGGCTGTGCAGTTGGGTGGCTTACACTCACAAATCACTGGCATTTGTCGTTAAATAATTGTAGCACAATTGGACTTTAAAAAAGCAAACGGGTTATGCAGTTACGTTGTGTGGGTTTGAGTGAGGTCGACAATACCTTGTGCTCTCATTCATTTTGTTGCCAGGAGTCTCAAGACAGCTCGCTGTCCGACAAAGAGTTGAGCAAACACCCAATGCAGGTCTGCCAGCCCACGCCAACAGTGGTCCACCATCTCTTCATACAGGTTTGTAGGCTCTGTCAATCAATGCAGTCACTTTGAATCTATACTTAGTTGCGCCACAACTTCAGCCACTTAAATTCTCCATGCCATATGTATGTTTAGCTCTGTAGCGTTAATGTTTAAGTCAGTCCCATTGCTTTCATTCACTACCACCTTGTGCACGTTGCATTGTTGGGAATGTAAGCAAATGTAATATTTCACAGATTGTGAAGCTTTTTACTTAAGCCACATTAGCAACAATGTAACTTGGTTCAAACTACAATCTCGTGGGAATTACACATCCCTGGATAATGTTCAGGGCAGTAGCGACACTTTTGGTATTAAGGCCAATCATAAACACAAGACTTTGTTGTTTGTCTACGTAGTTTATTAAACGCCAAATTTAGACTAACCGTGCGAATGAAGCAGACGTGTCTGAAGAATATTGGATTCTACATATTAGTCGCTGCTTCTTTGCAATACTGTGTCGTGAGTATTGACCTGAATGTGCGCGTGGTGTTTTTTTGCGGAGTGACGTTTCAGTGAGTGTGTGCCCGTGCCGGCAGATGGAATACTGTGAGAGGAGCACTCTTCGCGACACCATAGACAAGGGCCTGCACATGGACGTCGATCGCATGTGGCGTCTCTTCCGCGAAATCCTGGACGGGCTGGCTTACATTCACGAGCAGGTGCTGGTGGCTGCTGGTAGACTTCACTGTCGTCAAAAATCGCCGTCGTCATTATAGCCACTGTGTCATCACTGTTGCCATCACTGTGACCATAAGCATCACGAAAATCTATCCATTCATCCATTGTCAGAAACTGCTGTCCATCCATCCATTGTCAGAAACTGCTTAATCCTGTACAGGGTCGTGGTGAGCCGGAGCATATCCCGGCAGACATAGAGCACAATGCAGGGCTATACACATAATCAGACGCCACTCCATCACAGGGCATCTAACATCAACCACCACCATTACAATCGCTGTCATCATAATCGACACTACCACCATCGTCATTATCATCCCCACCATCACAACCATCATTATAATCACAATTAATACTGCCTTTCCAGCTTTGTGCAAAGGGATCTGCAGAACCTGGCACAGGGGTAACATTACAATTATTATTATTATTAAATGAGGGGGCATCTTTGTCTCTGCAGGGCATGATCCACAGAGACCTCAAGCCAGTAAATATATTCTTGGATTCTTTAGACCGCGTGAAGATTGGAGACTTTGGTTTGGCTACAGATCACCGGCTCGTGTCAACTGTGAGTCTTAACATATTCGCTCGTCTCTCATGTTAGGAGTTTACATTTTTCACAGCAGTGTGTGCTAAATATGTGTTCTATTATGATGATGAAATGCAAACTTGGTGCTTTTTACGTTTTTTTAGGAAACAAGCAAGCTAGAGGTTTCGGCTGCAAATATAGAACTTCCCACAGAGAATGTGGATGTAACAGGTACTCCATTTAAAACCAATTTTTCCACAATGTTTAAATTTCTTTCTTGTACAGCACAGGCAGTTGTAACTATTTAAACTCGTGCCCCTCGGATCTCCTCCGATGATCAGCATATTTCTTGCGCGTGTGTGCCATGCAGGTGGGCTCACTGGACAGATTGGCACAGCGCTTTACGTGAGCCCGGAGGTTTTGGGGAACATCAAAGCGGTTTACAATCAGGTGAGGAGTGAGCTCACCGCACGTGACACTTGAACGAAGGGCAGGTAACTATGTGAACCGAAAGTTGCGTCCGATGAGGCCAAAATAAAGCTGGCGGAATTCTCATCATCCCGTGTTGTGCTGCTGGGATAGAGCCATGTGGTGGAGTGCAGTGAGAATAACTTTGTGAGTAGTCACCGGTATTTGTTTCGTGGTGAGACTGGTTTAAATCATTGTTACCATCAGATTTGTTAACATCTGCATTTTGAATCAACTTCCTGGTAACATTCCATCGTCGAGAGCGAGCGAATAATTTTCCCGTTAAAACTGGAAGTTATGATCATTGGCAATGCATTCTTAACGAACACAAGCGCTTTGTGACCCTCGGGTGAAAGGCGCTATATAAATTGAATTATTATTATTATTATTATATAGCAAGCCAACAATATAGACAGTGGTTCTTCAGAGCGTAGAGCTGTGTGCTTATTCATTGCTCCTAACACATTCCCTGAAACTTTATTTGCAGAAAGTGGATTTGTACAGCCTGGGCATCATCTTCTTTGAGATGAGCTACCATCCAATGACGACGGGATCAGAAAGAGTGGCTGTTCTGCAGAAGCTACGCTTGGTAAAAGGCTGTCCATGTTGGGGACTTCCATCTCTGCATCCCTTCCGTTTTCTATTATATTTTCTCTTCCTCGACATTGTATGCTTGACTCTACTCCCATTTGCATGGTGTGCCACGGGTAAAAAAGTTCCATAATTGTGAAAAGTTAATACAACGAATGATGGGTTGCGTACACACATTTCACACAAATAAGAGCATTAAAGTTTAGTCGTTACTTGCCCATAGGGGTCAGCATGTCTCGACATTATTATCACGACAATTGATGATCCCATGCCACATTCTGTGTGACGTTTTGCATGTGTCTGCTGCTATCATATAGCTTGTGACAAGTATTCTTTGTCAATACATTTGAAAACTCCTTAATTTTCTGTTGTTGTCATGTAGCCGACCATACTGTTCCCTGAAGACTTTGATCCACAAACACTAAAGCAGCAGGTAAGTGCTCATGTGCTTTGTGGAGGGATGAGAGGTCACACATGTCACAAAGACTCCGGTTAAATGTTTGTAGTTGCAAGTGCGTTGCGTGTCTCGATGCAGCTTACTGGAAAATCTAATTTATCCTGTTGCATATGGCTCAGTGGCTTGAGCATGTGGGGTCGTCTGTGGTTGTGTGTCTGCGATTTAAAGACAAACGTTGGTCCCGGTGGCGTTGCGTGGAAAATGAAAGCACGTCATCTCCTTTCAATTTACTGTCTCTTATCTCACTTAGTAAAACCAAAATCCCCAATGCACTTTGCAGTGAATGGGTTATTTCTGTCGGTGTTAGGGCCAAATGCAACAAGACATTTAGTGCAGACAAGTGAAGCTTCCGTTTACAATAGCAGTAATGTTAATTATTTAACCAGGAAAGCCTCAAGGGTGCTTTCATTTTTATGAGGGATCTGCATTGGGATGACTGAACATTTGCTCAATGGGGGTTTGCATAATAACACTTAATTTTCTTTATTGTCAATGCGCATAAAATCACAAAAAAACTAAATGGAGCACACATTTATATACATTATTGGAGGGAGTGTAACATTTGCGTGTAACTTTTGAAATATTTATATCAGTTTTATTAAATTTCTAGTTCATCTCACCAGTTTTTTTCTTACTTTGTCAATTAAAACATTGCGTAGAATGTAATGGTCTTTCGAGCTATATTCCAAATAGAAATAGTTATGGACAATAAATGATAATGTTGTAAAACGTGGCATTATAAAATTCTGAAAGAAACTCCCCACTTTATATTGTCATATTGTGCGTGTACCCATTTTTATGACGCATCTTGGTGGGGTCACTTATAGATGTCATTAATCCCATGAGAAATAGTATCATAACTATATTATTTAAACGCTCTGCTGGCTGGCTGGGGCACGGACAGGCAAGTTTAAACTTGGATAGTGCTTGGATGTACAAACACTGCAAAACACAGCTGTTGTAGGCTGTTATGGGGCTGCTTTATCAGCAGAGGGTTGTGCCACAAATTCCACCGTATTGTACTGTACTATGCTCCCAACGTCTGTCAGGTCAAATAACCGCCACGACTCCCCACATGGGGAGGCCCTCATTCTGCAGTGGATCAATCAAACGCCTATTTGACATTGACAAAAAATTTCATTTTAAGTCCCTTTCAGCCAAGGGTCACAGGGCGCTGTAGACGGCTAAAGTAAAAATGCGGGACGGTAACGATGTTCCCGCGGGCGGCAGGCGTTCATCATCCGTTGGCTGCTGGACCACGACGCGGGCCAGCGTCCCACGGCTCAGGAGCTGCTCAAGAGCGAGCATCTGCCTCCGCCTCAGCTCGAGGAGTCGGAGCTGCACGAGGTCCTGCGGCACACGCTCGCAAACCCCGACGGCAAGGGCTACCGCTCGCTCGTCGGAGAGCTCTTCTCCCAGCGTGTGACCCTGCCGGCGGACTTCACCTACGACATCGACATGCACAAGGTGCCGCTTTGTTTGCAGCGGTCCCCTCGCTTTACGATGGCCTCGCAATACGATGTATAACAACATTACGATCACATTTCACTTTTTACGATACGTGTTACGATATGGTTGCGAGTGAGCGTGGGTGGGACAGCAGCCAATCAGCGATGCAAAAGCATGCCGTTTGGGTCGCTTCTGAGTTATAAATTGTATTATTATTGGTGTGCTTATTGTTGGGGCGCGGCAGTAGAGCAGCGATTGATGCGTTGTGATGTGAACTTGGCAGCTTGAGTTTGATTTCCACCAAATAGCTAACACCGGTATAATGAGTGAACACTAACGTAAATAAATTAACAGACTTGTCGACGACATGATCATGCGATGGCAATGGGTGGTAGAACCTACCACTGCGTAGTTGTTGTGGTTTTGATTCTGTGTAACGGTCCGGTGTGTTTTTGGAATGTTCCACCGAACAATACACAGGGCAACCCAAAAATACATCCCAGAGCTACAGCCCATGGCTAAAGAATGTATTCAAGAAGGCTGTAGAGATGGGACCAACAGAAAAATTAGCATGAACTCTCATTTCTCTAAACTATAATATGTCCAGCAACTATTATGGCTTTATTCAGTATTAATCGTCACCTGACGACAGTACTGAAAAACAAGTATTGGACATGAAACTGCACTCTAGTTGCAGGAATGGAGTGAAACACATTTTTAGCTTCACTATAACTTCCAATCTCTATATTTATTTAGTCCACCCTATCATTACAATCTATTTTGTCTTCTATTTTTGTTTCAGGGGAATTTCTCTGTCACTTCCAGCATGGTGCAAAGCTACGTTTACGAAACTGTCTGCAAAGTTTTTGA
Source organism: Geotria australis (assembly GCA_036362915.1). Classification (NCBI taxonomy): domain Eukaryota; kingdom Metazoa; phylum Chordata; class Hyperoartia; order Petromyzontiformes; family Geotriidae; genus Geotria; species Geotria australis. The sequence goes on along the minus strand of JAZEWU010000019.1, from coordinate 2,924,698 downwards.
GAGGCACGGTAAGTTGACTACGTTTGACTGCACTTTAATTTGTCAATTTGGCAAGGTTCAAATATGCAGTAATGCACTGTAGACCAGGTTTTCCCCAAACTGAAGTCCTTGTAATGCATCACAGTAATTTTTTTCATATTCGTGTTTCTTCGTTGTTCAAGTACGTTACTGATGATTGTTACACTCACTGTGTAATGACTTAAATTATATTTTAACCGATGTAATTTTTTTTATAAATTCACAAAGAGGTACCATGATGGGCAATGAAGATTTGATAACTCGGTTTCAGGATCATTGCTATTCTCATCTTCTTAGCGATTCTTAGAAGCAGCGTGATGGTCAAATTACAGTTTCCCATTTTCTTACACAGCCCCTTGCATTTTCATTGAACTCCGCAAGGTCTTTTGAGCTGCAGAGGTTCGGTAGTAGAGCACAGACAAGGCAGTCTGTGCTATTCTCATTAACTACAGAAAAGGAATCGGGGCTTGATTCTCACATCTGCCAAAAGCACGGCGCACGCATATTCAAATGTCACGGTGCAGACACGTGCAAAATGAACTGCAATTGTCTTAAAAATACTTCTGTGAATTATTTAATGATCCAGATTCTATAAAAGTAGTGGCAGGCAGCTGGTGCCTCGGCATCTCCGTCGTAAAAAATGAGTAATTTTGTCCCGTCTGCCTGCAGGTGCGGTGAAACTGCACATGCCACTGCTCATGCCCAAGAATCGTCACGTTTACGAGAGCAACGAGGCAGCGATGTTCATGGACCACAGCGGCTTCCTCGTGCTGCTTCCCCACGACCTGCGGGTACCTGTGCCTGTCTTGTGAGGGCGTGCGGTGCTTTGGATAGTGTTGCCAATAACAATTATGATAACGGTCAATGATCTACCGGTGATGTCCGGATATTTATGGTCATGTTACTGGGTATATAATCTCTGGTATGTGCCACGTCCTAAAATGGAATTCACATCAATGTGTTTTTCTAACTGATACAGTGTGAATGTAATTGCTTATAATTGATGGTAGGCATTTGCTTATCAATGTGAATTATGATCATTTAATATTACAGTAGCCTTTGTTAGCCTGGCATGATGGCGCACATCTTTAATCCAGAGTTTTAGAAGTAAGGGTTTGGTTGATAATGTACAGTTATGAAAATACAAACAGTACAGAAAAGGGTTCATGAATGCATATGTTAGCACCTTTGCATTTCCGCTTGTATACACGGTTTTCGCAATGTACTCTGGTTTCTTTCCATATACAAAACACCTATTTAAAGGGAATTCGTCAAATATATAAATGCAGGACCGTGCTAAACACGTGTTGAGCCTCATCATCCATCCATGTTCTAAACCGCTTGTCCTGGTGAGCCTTAGTAACAATTAAATGTG
>JAZEWU010000019.1:2878647-2890123 GCA_036362915.1 Geotria australis | reverse complement strand
CACGTTTTGACAACGCTAGCTCAAGAAAATATGCGTAATGGAACACGAGAAACCGCAGACCAAACCGCTGGTTGTGCCCCATACATTTCACAGACGCCGTCATGCGCTCCCACTTTCCATCCGTCCATCCATTTTCAGAAACCGCTTACTCCTGTACAGAGTCGCGGTGAGCCGGACCCTATCCCGGCAGACACAGGGCGCAAGGCGGGGTTACACCCAAGATGGGACGCCAGTCCATCACAGCGCACCTGGGGGAAATTTAGTCCGCAGGCCGATTAACCTGTGCAGCAACGTGTCTTTGGACCGCGGGAGGAAACCGGAGTGCCCGGCGAAAACCCACGCAGGACGCGGGGAGAACGTGCAAACTCCGCGCAGAAAGGCCTCCCCCGAGCCGGGATGGGTTGGGGGACCGGCACCGTTACAAGGAGTACGCGTACACGATGCAGACGACGATAATGTTGGCGATGGTGGAAACGACCGCCAGCCACAGGCCGATGTTCCTGTACTTCCTGCCGTTCCTGCGATTCTCGCCGCAGCCTTGGGTGTCTCGGCCGCCGTCCTGGCACTGGCTGCTGCCGTCCGTCGTGCACTGGTCCGTGTCGAGCTCGCACGAAGACGACGGCGTCGTGGTGCCGCCCGTCCACGCCGACGCCCCGTCCTCGTCGCGATTCGAGCCGTCCCTGAAGTCCTCCATGAACGTGGCTCCCATCATGGGCAGGGTCTGGCGAGAGAGTTCGTTCGTTACCGGCGGCTGCGACGCGCCTGCCCACAGTAGCAGTGGTTTCTTGACCTTTACTTTAGCCTGCGCCACATTTTGGTTCTCAAAATATGTTCTCACACCCCTTATTAATAAATACACGTGTAATACAATACGCCGGTTTCCTCCGACAGGGAGAACCTTACTGGGCGATACGACCGAGCGGTATCTTGTTTGCAGCTCAAAAGACCTCGCGGAGTTCAATGAAAATGCAAGGGGCTGTGTAAGAAAATGGGAAACTTAATTTAACCATCGTGCTTCGAAGAATCGCAAAGAAGAAGATCTCGTTTGCTGCTTGCTGCAAACGTACGTGGTTTGAGCCTGGTGCCCGCACTGGTCAAGGCTGCGGTTGTATTAATCGTGGCGATTCAGTGGACCTTAAAAATCCCTTCACGTAATTTTCAAAAGAGTGGGCCATGTGTGCTGGCGTCACGGTGCAAACTTTATAAATTTGAAAACTACCGACGCGTTACCGAATTGGGTAAAACCACATCACATCATCGCCCGATTTAATACGTTTGTGACACAAAACACAGTGGCTTTCTGATGGCACTGCGTTTTGGAGTATCAAATAAAAAAAAAATGTATAAAGTTTTATCAGCATGTACACACCCGTTAACCGCCACGTTGGCATCTTGCAAGAAGAAATTCGAAAAGTTCAAACTCATGGGAATTGGGTAGCGCTCACTGTCGTGAGTGCTTCAGCTCGCTGGTTGACATACTATATTTCTCTTCTGGGATCACTCTTTCCATTAGATACTCTGTTGACATCTCATAAAACTTTACTCGTGTCGTCAAGCCCAAAGGGTTTACACTATGGGCTGAGATAACCTCCTCCAGGATATGAGCTCGCCGTCTTTATTGCGTCACATTGGATCCCAACCGTATAGAATTTAAATAATATTACATTACACAATGATAGCTGCTCTTCAATAGCTGTTCTTTCGCGATAGCCGTGTCGAGCGATCTCCATCTCTCTATCGCGACGTTTCGCCTCCCACGTTGGAGTCGAAAAGTCTGATGATGCCTCCAACGAGAGAGGCGATACGTCTCTGAAGAGCAACCATCATGAATCCAGCCGTGAAAACCTACATCAGTATTACACAATAACAACATTTAGAGACCGTTAATATATTTCAAATAACAGTACGTTAGCACGAGTCATGTAATAAATGCCCCATAAGTTCAGTGTTTTATATAACCTTGAGATGGTTACCTAATGCTCTCTGAATTCTGGCTGTGAGTTTGGTTTCGGGAGACGTGGAAATGAAGGTCGAACATTATTGCTGTTGTCATTAATTACCATCCCCACATCTGTCTCTCTCTCACTCTGTATCACTGTCTGCATCTGTCTACTCTTTGCCTCAGTCCCTTTCTGCTCTCTGTGTGTCCTTTATGTCCTTCATCTTTCAGTGATCGCGCTCTCTCTCTCTATTATGTTCTATGATGTCAACGCTCGTCGTTAAAAATAGTACTATTCCACCTCTCCGCCATTCTGTTTCTAAGTAGATACTTGTGCCAAGCTATTTAAGCCAGACATTATCCAGAAAATAAACAGGTGAACAGTAGCATGGCACGCTTTACCACTCGACCAAATTCTATCCCCGTTTAAGCATTAAAATGCTTTTCATTCAATGCATTTATTATCAGTACCCGCTCAAACTTCTAGAGCAGTGGTTCTTAACCTTTACCGCAGCCTGCACCCGTTTGGTTCTCAATATATGTTATCGCACTCCTTATTAATAATACATATGCGATGCAATACATATATAATGCAATAAATACAAACTTGTGGCAAGTCTCGCACCCCCAGCAAGGGCATCTCGCATCCCCAGGGGGTGCATGCACCGCAGGTTACGAACCACTGCTCTAGAGGGTTGCGGTGAAACCAGAGCCTATCCCCGACAGCCACAGGGCGCAGGGCAGGACTATACTAAGGATGGGACGTCAGTTTATCGCAGTGCACTGGGGACAATTTAGTCAGCAGGCCAATTAACCTAGATTGCATGTCTTCAGATTGTGGGAGGAAATCGGACTACCCAGAAAAAATCTAGAGTCAGGATCGGACCCATGATCTCCTGCCTACCATCTTCCATGAGTGATGTAAAGTAACAGGCCCCGACTGGCCAAATTATACTGTGTGAGTGCACGTGCCTCCCTTGACTTGCTGGACACTTGAGACATCGTGTGCTCACTCAGTTCTCTCTGCGGTTGTGCTGCATCTATGTGATGATTGTTCCCTGTGAACGGTACTGCATCGTACGATGTGGTGCTCTGCCCGTGCAGAGCATTACACTTTTTTTACTTGTGCCACATCTTGGGAATATGGAGTGGAGTCAGTTGCACAAAGTGCACAAAGGGCAGACAGGGCAATATGCCCGGGAAGAGGGACGCATGCAGGGACAAAGTCCCCAAGACGGACACAGAACGCGCCACTGCTTACAACGAGCATCAGGATGATGAAAACGGAGCGCTGAGTAGATGGGGAGAAGGAACGTCTGGGCCAACATGTCAGGATTGAGAGGGTGATGAGATAGGAGGAAGGTGCAAGCAGCAGTGAGGTGCACGAAGGAGCAGGGATTCAGAGTAGGGCGGGCCACATTAGTCACGTGGATTACAGGGGGGGAATGAGCTAATTTAGATATATATGCACATACATTGCGTATACACAGATAGTTACTGATGGCACCATAATGTTGTGCCAGCTTGCAAAGAGATTGGCAGAGAGTACATGGAAAGACCGGTAATCGGACGGTACGGGCATACAGCCAGGCGCCGCTAATTAAGTGTACGTGGAAGTGCCCCTAATTGAATGGTTAGAACGCACTGATTAAATGGTTAGAACCAGGGTCGGCGCCAGACTATTTTGCGCCCTAGGCAAGGCCGGCTATTTGCATCCCACACCCCCAAAAAAATTGCCAACTTCAATTTTTAAAAACAGATATTTTGTAGAAAAAAAAATGTTATGCTGTCAACAAAAACACAAAATTACATCTACATGAATAAAAAATCCTAAATATAAATTCAAAGTCCTGAATATAATTTAAAGCCACTCTGAGGTCTGCCCGCTAGGCGGCTGCCTAGTTGGCCTAATGCAAGCGCCGGCCTTGGTGAAACCGACTAGGAGATGCGGTCCAATGGGGGAAGGAGGCTGGTAGAGGAGGTGCATGCACACCTGGTTCTGGGCGTGCTCGTGGTGGGGACAGCTGTGAGCGACACACAGCCTACTGTCCATTGACGGACAGGGCGCCTTCAACACGCCGGATTAGCAGTGCAGGCAGCTCGTGGCCCTGGCCATGCAGAGGTTAAGCGTGAGCTGGCATCTAAAGACCAGCGCGTTCAGGGTCGAAGACAACCTGCAGGGGAGAGAGAGAGAGAGAGCCAGATGTAGAATATAGAGATACCGTGCGAAGCAGAGATACGAGACTACAGGAATAACAGCATAGAGCTAATATCGGATCGCTTGGCGTATGGGGTTTGGAGTGTTAATTTGTACCCTTCGCGATTAAAGGCACGATAGTATTTAATTATAGCTTTAGTGCTCCGAAGTATAGTTGTGAATATCGATTGTGCTGCCATTTAGCTTAGTATCTTTTTGTGCAACTGTTGTGCTGCTTCACTGTAAATAAAAAGGCTAGCTGACGTTCGCAAAATTCATCCACACCAGTTATAGTATTTACCATGATGAGTCGGTTGACACTTTTGGCAAAAAAAATTAAAGTTTCATAATTGAAATGACATGTAAATCATACAGTAGGGATACTTTTTTGATTGAAACATTTTTTGGAGGAAAACATTTCAGATATTTAAGGAACATTTTAGAGCTCTTCAGATTTTAATATCATTCACACGATGTAATAATCGAGCGTGTCTTCGTGCTAGCAAAGGAGACGTCACCCGATGCCATGTGACCCCACTTTTGGCGACAAAACAGGGCACGTGATGTCACTAGTGAAGACATCACAGTAGTTTATTATTCCAGATGTTTATAATTAGAGCAGGAAAATACCCAGTGAACTTGCAAGCTATTTACAGGATTCCTGCGACACAACAAACACGCGAATTGAGTTGTCTCATGAACATGGGGCACACATTTTTTTGTCTCATCCGCTGTTTTGTATCAAGGTACAATTTTTGAATTTTAATTCGAAAATTGGGAAAAACAGTGCTAATATTTGGGATTTTTAAAAAAATATATCTTATGTTCCGGCACCGTGTATGCAGTAGTTTAGGTATTGCTGTTGTTGTATACCCATAATCAGATAATCTCAAGCACATTGGAACTCACAAGCGTAGTGAATTTCTGGCAATTGAACACTACGGGCGCATGCTGTGCCTACCGGCGCAGCACATACAGTTTTGTTAACTCACACTTTGTACCAGAACAGGTTTTTTTATTTTGTGCAGAGAACGTTTTTTCCTTCACCTTACCTGAAGTGCATTTCTCACAATTCCCATTTGGCTCCATAAATTAATAATTTAAAACTGTGTGTGCAGCACAAAGGTATCTGCAAGCCAACATTACACCGACTGTGATCAGCACATTTAAAACGGTGAACTATCTATCATCAGTAGCAGCAGCCATGGTCTCTCCACTGCTGGATGAAGGCCTCTCCACGCCATCACCATTTCTCGTGGTCCACTGTTGATTACATCCCAATGACTTCTGCTCTCGAACTGATCTCATCGCCCCGTCTCTGCAAACATCGAACTCTTGGCAACGTTCGCCCCTTTGGCTGCAATTCTATCACCAGTCTCGACCATAATCCCATTGCGTGATAGGTCCTGCCCAAGCCCACTTTAAAAAAATGTCAATAGGATATCTCTGACTTGGTGTTTTCCATACTAGACGTGTCTCTTGCTCTTGTCTAATTCCAAGCAAACATCACTCCATGCTTCTTTGTACACTGTTCAGCTTTCTCTTAATGTTCTTAATTGGTGCCTTACGGTCTGATTGACAACTTTATTATTCATAAACATCAGTGTGCTGCTTTGAGAGGTGACAGTAAGCCGGTATTAGTCCGGTACGGTGCAGCAGTAAGAAAGTGGCTGAAGCATTTAGTACAGTACGACCGTACCCGTAATACATTTAAATGACTTTAACCCCTGGCTACTTGTCATCGTCACGTTCGACGTTTCGTAATAGTATGTCAGTGTATTGCTGCTCAAGGTAGCAACAGGGTGGCACTCGTTTCTGTCGAGCCACCCTCCACCAGTGGTGGAGAATTTCACACGCGTATGGCACGGATCAGCTTCTCCACAACACAATCGCTATTAACGCCACACAAAGGAGTGGTTACTTTAGCAACCCGAGAGGATGATGGGCTGTGTCAAACACCCAGCCGGGATTTAAATTTTAAGTCGTCATTCTGCCGCCGTGTCCTAATTCATTTTCACGCAACCTTTGCACGCAGACACACACACACGCACAGAGTATTTGCCTTTCGTGCCGTATGCTTTCAATCTGTGTTTCAGCATACACACGCGGTACACAGCAAACGGGTACGTGTAAACAATCACAATAAACTACGAAACAGCACAACTGGTGACTAGACAATTGCAGTCGTTGTCTACCGGTTTCACGCGACACATATCACGAGAATATAGGAAGAAGCAGCATAAAAAAAAACCTCGACTTACGTGTGCCGACAAATATGAGAAATCCATGTCGCTGGCCACCGCTGCTGAGCCGGTTTCTCACGGTGTCTCCTCTATTGACCCCCGCATCCACACGGCGCGCCGTGCGTGCGCCTATCTCTGGACTGGCGTCGTTTCACTCGCCGTTCACTCCCGTCTGGTCGACGTGAATTTAGGCCAAGCGCACCAGGTGGGCAGCGGAAGTCTCCCGTCCGTGCTGGCTTCGGAGTTTATTTTCCGTATCTCATTATTCCTGCTGCAATGTGTCCCAAAAGAAAAAAAAAAATTGAAGAGCAGGAGGAGGAGAGAAAAATAGACGACGGAATGGCCCGCAGCAAGTCCGCGGGGCTTTAACCCAGTTTTGAGCGAGAGCCGAGTACGCCTCGCACTACATCTGTTGGGGTTGGTGATCGCGGTTCGAGAGCTGCCAGGCTGTTTCGCACAATGCCCAGGCTCGCTGTGCATTTGGCGAAAAGCTGTCGGCCAATTTCACGGTTTCGTTTCGGCAGGAGTCTGTTTCTCGTCTTCCCTTATTTTTAAAATTGCATCTGGTTTCTGAGGTCTGGCTGTGAGCAGATGTAGAGGTTCAGGGTTTTTTTTTTCGGTGCCGACGTAAGCCAGTTCTATTTTTACTGTAATTCCGAAATTGTGATTGGTGCGTTTAAATGTGGGTTTGTTGGTAATTGCAGTACGGTGCTCAAATGTAAGTTTAATGGCAGATCATGGGAGCGTGTTTCTGCCTTCTGCGAGGATGATTTTGGACAAACTGTCTTAAAATGATCGGTTATTTCTAGAATAGATCCTCATTTATAGGAATAGTCCATTGCGATGGGGGCAATTTCCTCCGCCTCTTCGCCCCCCCTCCAGAGACCCCCCCAAATTGGTATCTTATTGATATTTACTGTAGAAAATAATGTAATATTTATTGTATGAATATCGGGCCATATTTATAAAGCTTGACATTTCGGAATGCCCCACCTACCCCTCCTGGGAAGGTTCCAAATCCGCCTCTGAAGTCGTGTGCCGCAGACCTAATCACGGATAGACTGAAAGGCATCCAGCATACTTTATTCTACCTGGTTTTACATGATTTAATATTGCTCAATAATCCATACGTGTGCTTTCGTTAATTACGGCACGGTTGTCACGAAGTACTTATCCTTTAATATTGTGGGTATCATGGGGATGTCAAAAGCATGACATTGCTCCTGGCACATACCTCTTGCAGACTGCTCTCCGTATTTAATATTCCCTTGCAACTGATGGCGCAGAGCACCCCTGCCGAGTGTTGAGTCTGCAGGAAACCCCCATTGGATTTAAGTGACAGTAATTTTCTTCGCGTTCTCTTCATTTCGCGGTGAAACGTTAATTGTAATCCATTGTGAAGCAAATAAAATATGCACTGCGACATCGAGTGTGACAGGTTAATATAAATCGGTATCATTTTAATGTGTTCCATAGATTTATGCAAATGCCCAAGACATTAAGGGTTATCCACACACTGGTCTGGCTTTAAAGTAGGTTCCGACTGTCATTTTTCAGGATCTGTCATTAGCGTTTTTCATCCTAATTATCCGTACCCGCTTAACCCTGTACAGATACAGGGTGCAAGGCAGGGATATACCCCGGATGGGATGCCAGTCCATCGCAGGGTACTGGGGGCGATTTATTTGGGCTAATTGACCGAGGCTGCATGTCTTTGGACGGTGAAAGGAAACAGGAGTATCCGGAAGAAACCCACGCGATTGATGAGACCCCATAGTCCTCGACAGAAATGCATTTATTTATCTTAAAACCTTTGTGGCGATTGCCATTACAGGGTCATTCATTACCAGTACCCGCTTAAGCCTGTACGGGGTCGCGTGGAGTCGTAGCCTCTCTCGCCAGACACAAGGAGCCAAGGCAGGGCTATACCCAAGATGCCAGTCCATCGGAGGGCACCAGAAAACGCTTAATCTTGTACAGGGTTGCGGTGAGCTGCAGCCTATGTCGGCCAACACAGGGCGCAAAGCAGGGCTATACCTAGGATGGGACGTCAGTTCATCATAGGGCACCGGGGGCAATTTAGTCAGCAGGTCAATTAACCTATGCAGCGTGTCTTTGGAATGTGGGAGGAAACCGGAGTGCCCGGCGAAAACCCACGCGGAGACGGGGAGAACGTGCAAACTCCACACAGAAAGGCACCTGTGCCCCGATTCGAACCCAGGCGCCGTAATCACCTTCGTCAGAGTTGGCAGCCAAAAATGTCGTTCCCTTTACTAAATTGCATTAACCGGCGTGGGGAAGTAAGGTCAAACTAACCCTGGTGCATTTAATCCATGGGCCCTTAGTCCCCAGCAGCTCTATATCCACCAACCATGGGCCAGTTGGGATGGTGAAGGAGCAGTTGGGGTGCTAAGAATCTCTGGCTACGACACCGCGCCATCTGTATTTGACAATCGCTATGTACACATCCACGTATGGGACAGACTAAGCGTAACGAATCAAAACTGTACTTCCATCTGTGTTGTTCAAAGCTTTATTTAGAGTTTCCCAGTCACCATGAATAATACATGCCGCACATATTTAATTAAACGGAAAGTGCCTAACGACCTGGGGAAATGCAATGAGGCTGTACGTCGCAATGGGAATGCTTTTGGCACGTTAAACATTTACTGTCTTAATTTTTTTAAATAATAGTTTTTTTTTTCACCATCAGCTATGCAAGCAAAGGTTAAACAGATAATTGTAGAATTGGATGAAAAATCTCAAATCAACGTTAGTTATATAATTTTGCGGCTCAGAAGCTTAGAACTTAAATGGCGCACCGGCCAAGGTGCTTACGTCTGTGGTGTCTATCTACATATGCAGAGCAAGCTTTTTGCCTCCCACCACAGGTTCCCACAGCCTATAACACCTGCAATGCGTGGTGGTTGCAGGCTTGATGCTGCTTATCGCCCGAGACTGCGAGTGAACGGGCGCGTTCCGGGTGGTTTCGCTATGGCCCACGATGCCTTTCGGCCAATCTAAACAGATCCGTTGGTTATGTAGCCTCAAGCGTTTGTTAATTTCGGCAGAAAATTCCCAAAGCGTGCACCATCTGTCGCAAAAATATATGACATAATCGTAGGTCATTGCGTGCTCTTGTCACAACTCAAAAATCACTTCCGAGCAAAATACGCGTCGAGTCTGTAGGTTTTTACGAAGTGAGTAACGGGCACCGCGAGAATGGATTTGAAGCACGTTACACGAACATTAAACGGGTTATTGCAAACATTTTTTTAAACATTTTCTGGGAACGAGGCAGCCTTAACAATGTTGTTTTCTTGTACCACACATTTCGCTTGTGGTTCTTTGGAATGAGCAGCAGTATAATCTGCAATTGCATCGTTAGAAATATAAATAAAAACCTTAAACCATAGCAGCTAACTATCGTACAGGATGGAGTTATTTACTAAATGAATACGGTCGACACGATAACGCTCTTATTTCATCAGTGCAACGCAGAATAGGCTATACAATTAAGAGAAATGCCACTGCCGGTGCCGGGAGAGAGCTCTGTGTATTGATAAAAGCAGGCACAGTCGGGGTCCTCGGATTCTGACGAAAGGAATTTGCACAGAACATTGTGATTTTGTGAAGGCTTCTCAGATATTCAGGCTAAACACCGCGCTCTGATCTCATATTCCATCATATCTGGCCGAGGTGAATGTGCGTGTTCGTGGTATTGGCATAATTGGTGCTTTTTGGCATTAGTTCAGAATGTCAGTTGATTGATGCACATTTGCCGAATCGGGAGGGTGGTGTAGTGGTAACATCTGCGCCTCACAGAATGAAGGTCATTCCCGAGGTAGGAATCGAACTGCCTCGGGCACCTTTCTGTGTGGAGTTTGTGTGTTCTCCCCCTGTTCTGCCTGTGTTTCCTCCGCGTTCTCCGGGTTCCTGACACAACTAAAAAAATCACTCATTTATTAGTTGGCGCCGGCTAACCGCATGGCTTGACTCTTCCCTCCACCACCACTGCAGGTCACCTTGCGCCTCTGAGTCGTTCCATCTTCGAATTCATGCTTTCAACCGTAAATGAATATGTGCTCATTATAAATTGTCTTCGTTATCATTATATGCAAAATTATAGACGTAATTTTCAAACTGAAAACGTATCCAGTTACTCATCCTGCGCCGTGTGTAAAGAAGTAGGTGCAGCCCTGAAATTTCTTGTTTGCGTGACTGCTAGCAGAAGGGCCGCCACTCGATGCAGCTCTAGAGAGCCCCCGCTGGTGGTTATTTGGCCTCCTCTTCCACTCTGGACAAACGTATCGAAAGCAGTGGGAGTACCCACACTTTACCCCATCGCACGCAACCTATGGACTGCGGTTCACCCGTTGATAACCCTGGTTGGACAGAGGCGGGGGGATTTAAAAAGACCTGCGCTTTTGTTTCAAGCGCCACGCCAAGAGATCGCTGACCTCCTTATATCAAATCAGGTACTGGCAAAAAGGTACCTGCATAAATCTGTCCGGTGCGCTAACCATTACACGATGGCAGCAGCGTACAGCGTGTATGCAGTCTCGTGTATGCTGCTCACCTCAACGAACAAACCACTTTGTCCTGGAAGCTTTAACGGGCAATCGTGTGCTCGTGTTCCCTGTCAGACAGAGTGTTAGAACGCTACAGGAAACCCGTAATGTCTGCTTCAGCGAATGTGTACACGCGCCTAGGTTTGGGGGCCGTGCCTATAAAGTAAAATCCTAAGTGAGAGAGACTCCCCTCGGGGGGGAGAGGAATGTTCTACGAATGGCTCCTCACCGGGTGAGAACCCTCAGCGGCACCGTGACCCGGGATGTTCCTTGCCGTTGGCCGAGTGCCGTCGAACGCGCGTCAAACTCCTGCAGGGGAATATTGTACGCGTCCTGCACAGCCTCTTAAGAGTGCTTTTTAGCCTTTTAGCAATATGGATGTTCATGACTTAAAACTGACAGGTGCTTGTGAGAACGACTGCGTAGGGTTGAGCCGGAGGGCTCTCTCCGATGCGTGTTGTTACGGTTATACTGCGCGGATGTTTTGGACGATGTGCGGCGATTCGCTCCGAATGCTGGGTGGGGG
>JAZEWU010000019.1:2857950-2874950 GCA_036362915.1 Geotria australis | reverse complement strand
TATCAGATGCGCTCCCAACTTTTGGTTTAAAATACGCTGTGCGGAGTTGGGGGGGTGGGGCGTGGAATGGCATCGTAATCCAGATACAAATGTACATGCGTGCATTTGTGTGCGTGAGATTACATTACTTTCAGCTTATGAAAAACTGTACAAAATGAGACGTCAAAAATTAAATAATCCGAATAAACTATTCCGTAGTTGGTCAGTCAGTTTTTGTTTAAGCTGGAAGGAACCGTTGTGCTTTATAGCTTTTTTTTTTTAAACAAGTTACAATATTTCAGGGCACCGGGGGCAATTTAGTCAGGACAATTAACCTAGGCAGCATGTCTTTGGACTGTGGGAGGAAACTGGAGTACCAGGTGAAACCTCACATGGACAGAACATGCAAACTCCACACAGAAAGGTACCCGAGCTGGGACTCGAACCCAGGGCCTTTCTGTGAGGCGGCAGCGCTACTCACCATGCCACCGAAGCACATTATCAAAGTAGGACGTTTGAAAACGTTGCCACGGTAGGGGTCAATAATTTGTAAAAAATGTGTTATTAATAGTGGAATTAACTTTGGTAATTTCTCCTGGGCAATGCACGGGCTCACCTAGCGCCACACAGCAGTAGCCGACCGGAAGGAACCCACAGTAATGAGGCACACGACGAACTGAATTTAATGAACGTTTCACTTTCACGACCGATATGATTTTAATTTCACACGACAATGACTGATCACACGATGAGAGGCTTTCACGGATGATGATTCGGATTAACATTACGATTTGCATGGCATTAGCTCCGCAATGCAACTGCGTCGCAAAGCTCGGTGGAAAACGGAGGACTGCTCAAACAACGAGGGAAGCAACGGGCCAAAGACACGGCGAAAGGTGCAGAAAAGATACGCAGCGACGCGCAACTTGACTCACAGACACCAGGGATTGTTAGCAAGTGGCAAGAAAGGCCACAGGGGAACTGGAGTCACAGAGGACTGTCACCAGCGAGTCCGGTAGAGCAACGACACGGTCGAACACCGGCCTCTTTTGGTCGGTTATAGGGTGGACGTAATTGGCGCTGGAAACTCCTTTAGCGCTTGACTGGGTCATTTGTACGCCTGCGCTAATGGAAAATGAGTGTTGGAATGAACAGTTATTGTTATCTGCTCCTGGACACAGGAGACTGGGCAGGAGTTGTAAAGAAGCGGTTTTCTTCGGACATTTATTACATCTCGTAAATGTAGCATCACCTGTCCTTGGCACAGACCTGCTGCTGCTACTGCTGCTGCCCGAGGAGGAGATTAGACTATAGACGCATATTTAGAGGATGCTGTTATCTCCGTGTGGCAGGAAAACCCATGTTAGAATTAGTTTCAAGCAACGTTGTTATTGCATCATGAAGTAAACGGTCCCCAATTTGTATCTCCACATAACGCTTTTCGGTCCTTTTTTTCACGGCTCTGTATGAGAATTGCTCTCGTGCTGCTATTTCGGGATAGCCGTGTCGACCGTTCCTCCTCTCAGCTTCGCAACATTTCGCCTCCCAGGCTAAACCCGGTGATGACTCGAACGTGGGAGGCAAAACATCGCTTAAACCGCTTAATCCTGTACAGGGTCGCGGTGAGCCATTTCTATCCCAGCATACGTAGGGCGCAAGGCACGCCAGTCAATCACAGGGCACCGGGGGCATTTAGTCAGCAGGCCAATTAACCTATGCAGCACCATGTCTTTGGACTGTGGGTGGAAACCGGAGTGCCAGACAAAAACCCACGCGGACACGGGGAGAGCATGCAAACTCCACACAGAAAGGCACCCGAGCAGGGATTCGAACCCGGGAACTTCTTGCTGTGAGGCGGCAGCGCTACTCACCGCGCGACCGCTCCACCGTGCCGCCCATGCTCGAGACTGCTATCCCAAAAGAGGAGCTCTTGAGAGTAATTCTCACGTCTTAGTCCATCAGCCAGATCCAACACCAGTTGTCCTAACAACCAAGCACTGGACGGATTTCAACTTTAAGTCTCTCATCACCGTGCGGCTTGTCGGACTTGTTGCCAGAAGTTATTGGCAACAGCACTCCCATCTACACGGCAGCAGGCCTTATTCAACAAAAAAGCCCCCAATAACAACCTGTCATGCATTGTTGTGGTACATTGAGTCGCCAAATAATGAACAGTGATTTGGAGGCACAGGGAACCACAGACAGGTGGGAAGGCAGCCACGCGGTGAGCCGGCGCCAGCAATTGCCCTAGCTCTGCAAGTTGCATCATTAGCAGTATTTAAATAAGCGAGTGGCCAGGAAAATGCATAGACAACTGAATGTAATACTTTTTTTTAGACATAGCATCGGATTTCCCAAATCCATAATAATTTATTCGCCAAAATGGTTATCTACGACATTTTGACTATTAAACAATCATGATCATCGTTATCATAACTTCATAATGACTACACTGCTGGATGAAGACCTCCCAAAGCTATCACTAATCACTGACGGTCGTGCGATGTAACAATCCGCTTAGCACCTGCACATGGACCGATGTCATCGCTCCATCTCCTCAATGGACGTCTCTCTTGCATTCAAGTTGGGTCCAGTGAATGTTTTATTTATAACAGGCACACATAGAGGGAAAAGTGATCCCCGCTAGGAGACGATCGAACACATTAATTTGACTAAATATGCCCATAGCCATACAGCCTCAAATGCATTGAGCAGTGTCAGATCTAGGAAGCTAAGCAGGTTTCGAGGCTGGTTTATGTTTGGCAGACTGCCTGGGGATGACAGTACAGCATTGGATTTTTTAAACTATCTGTGTGGGAGCCTTTGCTGTCCACACAAATATTTGTTGGTATTCTCCAGGTAGTTCTACGCCCTTCCCACGATTTTGAATGGATTTCTGATGCATTTTTGGGTTGTTCTGTACCGTGTATTGTTCGACTAGATGTGTGACATTTCGCTCCGTGGGTCGGCAATTTCTATAGGAATTGATTCGCTCCCAGCATGGGCATCGACACATCAGATATGCCGAACAACATGTGGTTTAACAGAAAACACGAGAGACTTTTACAGAACAACCATGAAAACCTATGCAGGAGTAAAAAATGATGGAATTGGTAAAATTGCCCAATGCAAAATCCTACTGAAAATTTATATATCATAATTTGGCAAGGTTTTCCTGCTTAAATAAAATACTTTGATTTTTTAAATAATTGCTAAGGTAATATGAACATTACAAATACATCATTACAAGACTCATCCATTCAACATAGAAAGATAGATAGTAATAAAATACATTGGCGTTTACAAACATTTGGAAATTGCATTCCATGTAAAATTAAGTTACATTTTAACCAAAAACATTAACTTTCGAGGCTCATTTCCGTGGCAACACAGAAGACAAGGGACTATATTTTATTTTTCAAACAATCAATTTTACATTCTTCCTAGCGTATAAAGATATGTTTTGGCATTTGGCATTACAAAACAAATTAAACAAAGTATTTGACACTAAACTACAATCCAGGACTTTGTATTGTTCCTAATCAGTGCGTACACTGTGATGGAGATTTGAATGAGACCATTCTTAACATTAGGACCTTGGGTCATTTGTGGTGACACAGATATCGTTGCGCATTCACTATTCTGGGGTTCCACGTTATGTCTGTACACGTGCATGACAGATGAGCATTTTGCACGTCAACAACATTACACTTTCGAGCCCACATTCACGTGCTAGTCTCCCAACAATTATAAATTCACAAAACACCATTGTAAATGTAAAAGATTACGCGCGACACGCAAAATTAAAATGAACACGACGGCGAGTGACTAGATTGGATATGATCTTGCGCGGTGAATGCTACGGCTTATCGTCCCTTACTCTGTACATTATTCATAGACGATACGATCGCAACCGCTTAAGTGAAAATACCTGACTGGAGGCCAAAGACCGGTCCATTGCGTGCAGTTTGATTCCTGGGGAATTTCTCACATCGTTCATCTTCTCCTCATCGACGCTTGGTATCACCGAAATATAAATGTTGGTAAAATCTTCGATTTCCTGTTCCCGCTGTTCAAGATACCACTTTCAGAAATCTTAGCAATCGTCTTGTCTTAAGAAGAGCGGGTGGGGGGAAAAAAATAAAAACCAAAAAAAATATGTTTCCGCTCAAAATTGTTATATTCCGCCGTGTCGATCGTTGGCAGATGGTCGGCCGTCTCTCAAGCTTGTTGTGAAAACTGCAACATAATTCACATTTGCTAACATTTGCGCGCTTTCTTTAAGAGGCCCTGCCCTGCCCGGTCCCTTTTCTCTTTTTGTGTGAAGCCCATTTGCCCAAAGGCCTCACGCGGCGACGTTACGAATCCCTTGCGAAGCTCGCCGGGGCAATGAGGCGTGCGAGTGTAAAATCATCCACGGGAGCCAAGGCGCGTGTGCGGCCCTTGCGCTGCTGCTTCTTCGTCTTCTTCTTCTCCTCTCTGAAAGTGAAAGAGCTGCTCGCAGCGTTGTCAAGTTGCTGAGATTGTCGCGTCAATGCTGCTGATGCGGCACTTACTGCCGTTGCTTACTGCTCTTAATGATCATTGTAATTACGTGGGTTCTGGTGATGGAAATATGTCGGGTTGATATTTCACTCAGTATGCAGCGGCGGTGGGTTTTTTTTTTTGCAGCGAGAGAGAGAAGCATTGGAATTGTGGCAGTCCAATATGTGCTGCTTCATTTCTTTAACGATATTTTATTGCGTTATCGATTCTTTATTGGGCTATGAATGTGAGTACAATTTTAGACATAGGTTGGTGTAGTTAATAATTCTTCCAGTGCTGAGTACCACGCAGTTGTAACAATGAGACATTATAGCAATGCGAAATTTCCACCACTCGTATTGGCTTGCTCCTGGTTATGAGCTCCACAGGGACATTTTTTATTGTAATATTGATCTACTTTGGAGCATACACCATTATACAATCAAGCTATTTTGATAAACGCTTATTTTTTTGCGATTAATATAAAGCCCGTTTGGCAGAAATAACGTATTATTTTGCCTCTTCGACTTTTCTGACAGCTTAAACAACTTCAAGTCCACTGGCTCAGAAACGCTGTTGGTAAACCCGAGTCCCAGATGTCTAATTGCCAAGCCTGTCTCACTTGACACTTGACCCATGCCTGGTCTAAATTTGTTCAGTCCTGCTCTTCTAAATCACGTTGACGAAAAGAGAAAAACGTTAAACTTCGTGAAATGTTAAGCAGTTGTCTGCAGAAAGTTGGGCAGCAAATGTTCTCAACATAAGCATTATCATCCAAATGTATTAGATGATTTGTAGTGCTATAGTGTACAGCCCTCTTTGTTAATCCGCTGCTGGATGGGGACTTCTCATGCTTTGCGGGGCACGGGGTTATTTGAAATTGGAAGTGAGCGTCTCAATCTTCAATTCTGAACCAGTGGTGGACATTCCATATTCCCACGATGGGAGCCGATCAATCCATATAACAACTAACCAGGATTTGCCGGAAAGTCTTACTAATAATAACAATTTTACATTTACAACGCTCACATATTACTAATTGTGTTCGCCCCAGAGGACTGCTGGGATGTGAACACACGCTGCTTATGAGCTGGGTGCGCTGCAACATTTTCGACTGGGGGCACACAGTATGTGCGCCCTCTGTCTGCCAGGGCAGGCTCCTGCTCACTGCGGCCCCTTACGGGACGAAGCGGACACTGATAATGAACGAACATTATTGCATAGAGCACCGCCAAAACATCCGCGGCATGACTGGTGTTGCGGAGAGTGCTCAGAACTATTGTTGGGCACGTAACATCACGGTGCTTTTAACAGATGTGTGTCAGGGTACAGAGGCCATTAAGCAAGATGGCATTTATTGATGGGAAAGTGTGGTCAATGCAAATGTGGAACATGTGGCTGCGGGCTCTGGAATGCTTGTCAAAATGCATTCGTCTCCCTGCAATTCCCAGTGAGCTTAGAGGGTTAACTCCCTCACCTACTATTGCGTGAGACTGGTGAAGCTGCGGTCGGATGTGCAAAAGTGCAAGGAGGCATACTCTGTGTGGGCTACGGGTAAAACAGCCTTCACCTGCTGCACAGACCATGGAGTGTGTGCCACCCAGAGGACATGTATTACGTAAGATCTGGGCATGGGCACACATTCAAAAAAATATTGTAAACACTGTGTTTATTTGGTTTGGTCCCATTTTTAGCACAGAAACGGAAAACATTGCTGCGTGCTGTTGCGCGTTATTGTTTTTTTTATCATGCTTCTTTACCCAGGAAATCCTCACGGAGTCTCTTGACTTGATTACAGGAGGGTCCTGCCGGGTTATTTTCAGTAGGGTGCATTATTTCTTCATATAATTCAATTTGGGTTCACATTTGGACCATGGCCCTGGCACGCAATGGCTTACTTTTGCGAATTACGTCATGGGATCTATAACGATGGTTAATACACTCTGCAGTAATGACTGGTTAATACACACTGCAGTAATCACCAGGGCGGCCGCTGAATTCGAATCGTGAATCTCTGCAATACCCGGCAAACAAGCTACTTACAATAAAAGACATCGTTCATGAATTGCTTGGAAATATTTTTTTGGCTATACAACGCATGAGTTAATACCCTCTTAGCATATTTTGCGTAGTGATTTTTAATTGCTCATAAACCTTATGGCATGCAAATAAAATACCAGACTGGAGGCCAAATACTAACATATGATCCGCTGTTGGATTTGAGCCCCATCTGATGTTGTGTTTGTAAGATGTTACCTAATGTTATTGCCGGTTTAAATGGCCGGTATCCAGGTTGACCCAGGTTGACCCAGGTTGGCCGTTTGCCCCCCAATAGTGGCGGTATTTGAGCAGAATTTTTCGGCCGGGATGCCTTTTCTAACGCCAACCTACTTTAATCGGAGGGTCTTCGGATCGCTATTTGTCTGGAACCTTTCTCAGACCTGTTCACCAAAGAGAGATCCGAGCAGGAGTACTAGACTCCAGGGGACATAGAACTGCGGTTCACTGGAACACGCAAACCCCTCTACCACGATAACGTTACGATACATGTACCTCATACATAATAATAATATTCTCAGGCATTTTGTCTATCCACTGCTGGAGGAAGGCCACGAAGGTACTGTGATTGTTTTTTTTTTCAACATACTTCACCGCACTTGTCAGTGAAGGTTGGTAAAGTAGTGTCGTGGGCCCACGATAGGTTCATATACAATATGTCCCTGATTTAGTCAACCTTTGCAGGAATCAAACTCAAGTTGCTGGCTCTATAGAGCAGTGCGCTCATCATTCGGCTGCAGCTCCCCTTGCTTACCGTACAGTATGTGTACAGTATATTTATAGTTATAAACTGCTTTTCATCCATTGTCATCCATCACACTCCACGGGAGGTAAATCACTCGGTTCACTGATGAAGCGTGAGACATTAGACCTAAATTAATTTAGACATTAGGCCAACCTTGCTTTATGGGTCAAACCAACCATCCTCCACTGGTGGACAAACGCATCCCTCTCCCTGCTGTATTGACCATGAGAGTGTGACCATACCTCACCATTCCGGTGAGGACGGGTTGGTAAATAGGTTGGTGGTGCGGTGAATAGCTCGCTGTCCACTCACGTAAACCGTGGCTGGGATTCAAATTCAGGTCACTCAAGTTCAAAACGCAGCGCCGCCTAACCGGTGCTCCAACGCTTCATTAACCTCACGGTTTCTTGGCCAATCTCAGTGGCCAGATGGCCCTGTCCAGCCACTCAGCGGGACTGACGGACAGCACCAGTTGGCCACGGGTATGTCCAAAGGTTTTCCCGTGCGGTTTACTTTTCAAAAGTAGTTTAGCCCACAGGCAACCTCTTGAACAGCTTTCAGGAGAGCGTTGAGGCCTTGGGAAGGCGATTGAGGCCAAGTGCCACCGGACAAAAGCCATCATTGGACCTACAAGTGTTGTGCATCACAGTGACTTTACACGTAACATTCGAGGTCGGGGGGGGGGTGCAAGGCCGAGTGGTGTGGACAACATGGCTAATAATAGAACAGCACCGCTGTGAGCTATGGGATTCTGAGCCCGAGTATGCAGATTTGTTATGTAATACAATTACAGTTATTGAAAAATGTAATATAGTACATAATAAATAAATGCAATTTATAACGCGTGTAATCAGGCCCAGCCTGCTTTGTCTCTCTTTCCTTCGCAAACGGCCCGTGATCGTTTGAGAGAGACCAGGCTGACGCGACAGTTAACCCCAAAGATCAGAATGAACAAATGAATGATGTGTGTGTGTGTGAATGCACTTGAGGGTTTTAGATGGTAAAATTCTGCGTTCTGTATTTTTATGCAATCCTCCTCGTGTGTCACAAAATCCACCTTCGAAATGATATATAAGCACCCCAATCCTTAGCCTGGATTGGGGTATGTATATGCTGGGTTAGGTTTAGGAATTTAAAGAGGGACCTAATTTCAGAAGACAATTGTACAGTTTAAAGAGTCCCCATGTACATTTAGGTTTCCTGCGACAAAAATGCGATTATGTATGACAGTTGCCCTCCATTGTTGTTCTTTCGGGATAGCCGTGTCGAGTATTTCTCCTCTCTCCATCGCGACGTTTTTCCTCCCACGTTGAAGGCATCATCAGCTCTCCTGAAACATGAATTCCTGTGTTTGCATAATGTTGCCAATTCACTACTGGATAAAGGCCACTCAATGCCATGTTCACCATGGGGGGTTTGGCTGTTAGTTTGCGTGTGTTATATTTATTTTTAGAGCTTTCATTTAAAGAGCTGAGAATTTCATTCACCGCTTTACTCTTAGCAGGATGCTTTTTGCGATGTAGAAATTTCTGCCGGTCTAATTGAAGCTTTGTCGGGAGGAAGAGGCCATTAGGTTTTTACTTCCACCGTCGTGGTTGGGACAGATATTTAACCTGGTTTTCTAAACAGCAGAACACATTATACTGATGCACCAGCGCAAGCCCAGTGAGCCATACAAGCTGCTCTTTGGATAATAGTTAGTAATGGCGCAGTAGCGACTCGCGGGCTCTGTATTTATCTATTCAAATGCCATTTACGCTAACACAGTTTGACCATGCTGTGCAAGATGATTGTGTGCTTATTGCGCTTGCAGGATGTCGCTGATAGCAACTTTGGGACGTGATGCATTTCCAGTGAAATCATTGA
The DNA here is from genome assembly GCA_036362915.1 of Geotria australis. NCBI lineage: Eukaryota > Metazoa > Chordata > Hyperoartia > Petromyzontiformes > Geotriidae > Geotria > Geotria australis. Next base: position 2,865,778 of record JAZEWU010000019.1, on the reverse strand, counting down.
AGACGTGTAACTCATCAACATTAATAGATACATAGTTACTAAAGGTTTTCGCCGGGCACTCCGGTTTCCTTCCACCGTCCAAAGACATGCTGCCAGGTTAATTGGCCTACTGAGTAAATTGCCCCGGGTGCCCTGCGATGGATTGGCGTCCGATCCTGGGTATAGCCCTGCCTTGCGCCCTGTGTCTGCCGGGATAGGCTCCGGCTCACCGCGACCCTGCAAGCAGTTTATCGACGATGGATGGATAATTTATCACCACGTATCCTCGCAGCCCTATGACAATCTGTCTGCACTTGGGTGGCCCATCCAAGTATTATCCAGCAGTTCTGATGATATTAGGTGCAATGCGGGTGATTAGATTATCGACTCGCATACATATGTTGAGACCAAAAGGCGTTTTTTGTGTTGACATGTTTGTTGTCTGGGAAAAACGTGTCAGGAAAAAACCACTTCGAAACCCATATATGGTTTTAAGAAAACCCATGTTGGCTTTGTGCAAATACTTTACAGTCCAAATTGTATAGTCTCGCTTGTGTCACCTTAGCACAGATGGCCACGCGATTACTCGCTTAATTCACTCATTCCATCACCTTGCAAACACGAGCCTGCTTGATTGACGAAAAGAGTATGTGGGTTAACACGCTTTCCAAACATTAAATGATACACCGGTATGCCGCTTGGCAGTACAATGAATATCCTTGCAGATACAAGATGCAAGGCAGAGCTATACCCAAGATGTGAGGCCGGTCCTTAGCACGACACCGGGGGCAATTAGTCCGCGGGCCGATTGGTCTATGCAGCAGCATGTTTGTGCACTGTGGGAGGAAACCGGAGTGCCCGGTGGCGAAAACCCACGCGGACACGGGGAGAACATGCAAACTCCACACAGAAAGGCACACTTTCCCTTTTAAATTCAGTCTTCTTCTTTGCGATTCTTCGAAGCACGATGGTCAGCTTCTGGACATCGTTGTCTTTCAGCTCGGCTTCGAAGTGTTTGGTAGAATTCGCAGGCAACACCAAGTATTACCTGACAGGGATCGCGACGTGAACGCTTCTACCTTTAAATTCAGCGTGTCATTGTCAAACCCGACGACTCGAGTTCAATTCCCGCTCACGGCCAACATCGGTGGAGAATATTTGAATCGGTTTTGGATCTCCCCTAGGTTGACTCAGCCTTTCATGAATATCTAATGCAGTGTGCAAACATCAGCACCGGGGATACAAAGGCGGCCGGGCGTGGTGCTGACCAGCTCACCCCCCTGTGCGCCGTGCCGGTCTTAATAGGTGTTCACAAACAGCACTTGCCCCAACAGTCTGTTCTAGGCTCTAGGACTTTTTTCTTTGTCTATAGATATGTATGCATGGCTGTGTATGGGGTGTGTGCTTGCGTGCGTGTGTGACCGCATCGCTATCAAAAGGACGCAGACCCCTCAAACCACATCCACACCCAACATCAACAACAACGACACAGATGCAAAACACACACACACTCGCACGGACTGAGACAGGGACTGTGTGCGCGCAGGAGGGACACTGGGATGCACAGAGACACACAGAGACGCTTGAGAACAAACACCGCGCACATACATACACTTACAAACAGACACACACACCGCTCTAGGTACACTAGTGCTCTCATATAGTCACCCACACGTAACCATCTATCGGGAAATATAGGGAAATAGATTCGGAGAGAAATCTTAACGTCACGCAGAAGTTAGTGACAGACGCGCAGCGGACAGGCGGATACCACGGGGGCGCATGTGAGACACGGTGTCTAAATGAGGCGTCACAAGTTGTTGCTGCTGTTGTTGCTGTTGCTGGGAACGGGAGACACTGAGACGGATGAAGACGGTGAGACGCGCGACAACGCAGCAACACAACGTGTGCCGTGCGTACGGATACGGTGTACAGCGGTGGAGAAATTGTGTGCGATGTGTAATATGTGAATGAGTGAAGAGATATAGACATGATGCGTGCGTGAACATGTGTGTATGGGGAGCGGTGGCTCAGTGGGTTAGCGCGCCGGGCTACAAACCCGGCGACCCGAGTTCAAATCCCGCTCACGGCCAACAGCAGGGACGATTTTCTGAACCGGTCCTGAGCCTCCCCCTAAGTCGACTCAGCCTCAAATAAGTACCTAGTGCGGTGTGTTCAAGGTTGCCACGAGGGAGACAAAGGCTGCCGGACGTGGTGCTGGTCACCCATCTCCTCGTGTGCCGTGTCGACTTTCGTAGGTGCTGCTCGCTAATGGCACTTGACCCTAGGGTCAGTTAAGGCTATACGGGGGATCTTTGTCTTTGTATATGCGGAGTAGTTACGCAGTGATTAGTGCGCTACGAACCTACCGACCCCAGTTCGTTTCCCGCTCAGGACCAATAATAACTGGCGAATACTTGAACCGGTTCTGGGATTCAACCGAGGTCGACCCGAGCTTTAAACGGGTACCTCGTGCAGTGTGTGAACATCACCACCGGGGATACAAAGGCGGCCGGGCTTGGTGCAGACCACCTCAACCCTCTGTGCGGTGTGGCGATCTTAATAGAAACTTGCTACCAGAACTTCCAGGGGGAATCTTTGTCTTTACAGGTATCTCTGTTTGTCTCTGTATGTCTAAATGTATGCCTTTCTGCGTGGAGTTTGCATGTTCTCCCCGTGCCCGCGTGGGTTTTCGACGGCCACTCTGGTTTCTCCCACAGTCCAAAGACATGCTGCTGCATAGGTTGATTGGCCTGCGGACTAAATTGCCCTGTGATGGACTGGTGTCCCATCCTAGGCTCAGGCTCACCGCGACCCTGTACAGGATTAAGCGGTTTCTGACAATGGATGGATGGATGTACGTGAAACACTCACCAACGAGCATCGATCAGCATCTTTCCCAACGAGGAATCTTGCTCGTGTATTTACTTACAAAAAACTAGTTAATAACGACTGGCACATTTAGCATTTAGGCAAAATCTGTAGTGAGCCAATGGGAGTGCTGTGAGTAGACTTTACAATCACAAATCGGTAATATTTGTCAGCATCTGGTGCCCTGTGTAAATCAGATTGCAAACCCCCTAAATAGATGCCATGCAAAGATAAATCTAATCTCAACGCCATAGTCGCAGCAGCGTGGGATCGGCGATTTTAGGATCCTTTACCCTGCTCCAATATTTACATTAAGTCAAATCGTCACTACTGCAAGATACAATTAGTTAAATCTCCCTGTTCCGCTCTTTGAGGTGTCGCTCTGCAGGGCGGTCCAGATGTCTTGTGACTCCAATTTCGTACTTTTTCCCCATTTGTGATCTTTAATGAGCCCACTCCCTGGAAGTGGGTCTGCAATAGTACAGTATATGAACTCGTATAATCCATCCAACCATCCATTATCAGAAACCGCTTAAGCCTTTACAGGGTCGCGGTGAACCGGAGCCTATCCCGGCAGACACAGGGCGCCAGGCAGGGCAATACCCAGGATGGGACGCCAGTCCATCGCAGGGCACCATGGGCAATTTAGTCCGCAGGCCAGTTAACCCATGCAGCAGCATTTTGTCTGAACTTTGTTTGACTTTGGATCAACCGTGGCCCAACCGCAACCAATGTTCCTCTCGTTACATTGTCAGAATCGCTCTTCTCATGTCACTGTGAGAATAATACCTGGTATTGCCTGCGAATTCTACCAAACACTTCGAGGCCGAGCTGAAAGACAACGATGTCCAGAGGCTGACCATCGTGCTTCGAAGGATCGCAAAGAAGAAGAAGACGTCTACCTTTACTCTATTGACACCTGTGACACCTGTCACGTTATGTGGTTATGAATGTACATACCGAGTGTCTATATCTGTGTGTACAGCTGCCCTGCAGTGTTCAGGGTCGCGTCTCTATGAGGTCACGTGCTCCTGGGAAGGCGTTGGCCATGATGAATACAACATGAGCTTCACGTATCGGTAAATACAAGACAACCGTTATTAAAAAACAACCCCAACGCACCCATCACGAAAACTAGTTGGTGAATGTGAACCCAACATGGCCGTTATTAATATTTGAGCGAGATACCCAGACCCAAGACCCACAATCTCAGCAGTACTGGCTCAGTCATTAAATCATGGCCATTATGAACCTTAAAAAGCTATTGTGAACTCCTTAAGGAGACAAAGTAGACAAAGCTTCCCCATTTAACATTTTAGATTATTGGGGGAAGTGCCGTTAGCGAGCATCTATGACGGCCGGCACGGCACACAAGTGGGTCGTTTGGCCAGCACCACGCCCGGCCAACTTTGTTAATGCTCGTAGTTTAAACACACCGCGTTCGGTACTGATTTAAGATTAAGTCTACATAGAGAAGAGAGGCCCAGGACGGGTTCAGATATCCATTGCCAGTCATATTAGCTTTGGCCGGAAATCAAATCCAGGCCACCGGGTTCATAGCACAGTGCCCCAACCACTACACCACAAACGCCACATCCTGAGATAGACGCGCACACACACACTCTCAGTGCCTACACACAATAATTTCACCATCACGAACCACAAGCCAGACGGCACTATCTTTATCGTTGGTGTTGTCTCGTTCCAGGCAACAGTCGGCATTTCCCTGCACCACGCTGCACCTTCAGAATTTAGGTGAAGGCCGCGTGAAGATCGAATGCCCTCTCGCCCCAAACCACGTGCACTACTATGTGCAGTTAACCGTGACCCTGAGCTTGACCTCAAACCTGACCCTGGTCACCCAAGTTCAACGGGTGTTCTACCTCGAGAAACACAGTGAGTGATTACATGTGCATTGATGTAGGTTTTCACGGCTCGATGTATGAGAATTGCTCCCAAGAGCTGCTGTTTCTGGATAGCCGTGTCGAGCAATACTCCTGTCCTTCACGACGATTCCTCCAATGGGGGAGGCTAGAGGTAGCCTGTAGATTACAGTAAAGCAAGTGGCTTTTTGGGCCCATTCATGTTGTATTGGTTCCTTCCAGCTTAAAAAACCCGACTGAATTGCTTGACACGGCTGTGCTGTAAAGCGCTAGTTCTTCAGGGTAATTCTCATATTTTGAAATGTCAACATCACACGTTTACTACCCGTTGCACGCATCAGCAAATTTACTTTGTGACCCTCGGGTGAAAGGCGCTATATAAATTGAATTATTATTATTATTACTGTAAACCATGGCAGCTGAGACATCAGGATCTGAGTCAGCGACCCCAAAACACATTTCCGGACGGGGCACACCACATCCACACAACTCTCGCGATGGTCTGTGGCGACTAATCAAGTGCCACCTGCTGCAGTCTTCTGCCAGCGACCCCGAGCAACGTTCAGTGAGACATCAAGGGTGGCGTAAACCGTTACTGTTGAACAGCCCCACGCATTTGAAAGCGAGCAGTTTGACGTGAACGATGCTACGCTTGGCTGGCCAGCAGACGCGGCACGATGGGGTTTGCACGGCGTCAAATAATCCATCCATCCATCCATTGTCAGAAGCCGCTTAACCTTGTACAGGGTCGTGGTGGGCCGGAGCCTATCCCGGCAGACACAGGGCGGAAGTCAGGGCTATACTCGGGATGCGACGCCAGTCCATCACAGGGCACCGGGGGGGGGAGGCAATTTAGTCCGCAGGCCGATTAACCTATGCAGCAGCATGTATTTGGACTGTGGGAGGAAACCGGAGTGCCAGGCGAAAACTCACAAAGAAAGGCCCCCGAGCCGGGATTCGAACCAGGCGGCTTCTTGCTGTGAGGTGGCAGCGCTAATCACCGCACCACCGTGCCGCCCGAAACGTCGTATTTAACTGTAAATGTTGTGGGTTCGCTCATCGGCTCTGTCGGGTGGAGGCGGGTTTACGACACTTCTTATTTATTACATGACCTAACCCGCAACAAGAGATACACCATATGCACCTACCTATCTGACTGGCGCCATGGTCGAACAGCGATCAAATGGTTCCCCCCGAGGTGTCCTGTGAGGGACTGGCGTCCCATCCTGGGTATATCCCTGCCTTGTGCCCTGTGTCTGCCGGGATAGGCTCCGGCTCACCGCGACCCTGTATAGGATTAAGCGGTTTCTGAAAATGGATGGATGGGTTTCTGACAATGTATGGATGGTTAACCGAGCGCGTGTTCTCAGCGGTTGTTTTTCCTCCTCTCCTCGTGCAGTCAGAGTCGAGGCGCCACGCGACGTGACGACAAAGCCGGGCACTCGCCAAGGGGCGCTGAGAGCTGACTGGGTGCCTCCGGACACGGGCGGACTGTCGGTGCATCTCGTCTACCAGATCGCCGTGACAACCACGCCGCGTGCTGCTGCTGCCACGGCTGCTGCTGACGTTGCTGCTGATGCTGCTGTCACAACGAGACCTTGCAGATCTCACCTCGACAGAGTTAAACTCGGCACGGTGAAAGCTGCGACGGTTAAAGACGACGCGACGGTCGAGGCTGACGTGACGGTTGAACCTGGCACTGAAGGAAGTGACGCGCAGGTGGAACATGCGAGAGATAAAGTGGAGATGTCAGCTGCACCTGCAGCCGCGGAGAGACCTGCCACGTGGACCGCTCGTGCCACTGAGGTCGGTGAATCTCGATGTGTGATAGAACTTGGCATGCGTCAGTTTGTACCCATAGTTTCCTGGCCTATCGTTGGTCAACAATCTTGGTAACGCACAGAGTATGTTGTGTTTCATCATCACTTCAACTTTATTGTCAAATCTGCCAGAATTATGTACAGGAAATATAGAGGATCGAAATGCCTTTTCTCTGAGACCCCGGTGTTGGCATATACAAGGACTGAAGCACAACAATAATGGTTTAAAAATACTCGGATTAAAAAAAACTAAATACAAAGAAAAATACTAACAATTTTAATATTTACAAGTTAAGTTAAGCTGGGGGTCAGGGGGGCGGGACAATAAGGCACAGATCTAGAACAAAAACTATAATGATAAGAAATATATTGCAAATATAACTAATATTTATTTATTTTATTCAACTCATTATTCTGATGTGGGTTTTCACGGTTCGATTCACGATGGGTTGCTCTTCGGAACTGTTCTTTCGGGATAGCCGTGTCGAGCGTTCCTTCGCGACGTTTCGCCTCCCACGTTGGCAGCATCATCAGGCGTGGGAGATCGCTCAGTGACACGGCTATCCCGAAAGAGCAGCTCCGACGATCAACCGTCATGAAATCGAGGCCGTGAAAACCGACATCAGTACACAGGGGAAGGAAGCCACGCCGCGTGTTAAACTGACACTGCTGTGACGGTGGCAGACGCTGCTGGTGTCGCGGGCTCCGACTCTACTGCTGGATGGCCTCCCTCCCGGCACGCTGGCCTGCGTCCGCGTGCGCGCCCGGCCCGACGGCGCCTCTATGGGGGGACCCTGGGGCCCGTGGGGCAGCAGGGCCTGCTCCCGGCCGGCTCACGTCACGGGTCAGTGGCCCTTAGCGCCCCGAACTCCAATTCGATTCGATTCTTCGAAGCGTGACGGTTATATTACACAGTTTCCCATAGCAACGAAGTTCTTCTGTAGTCGCAGACAGCCCTTGAACATTTAGAGATATAATAGTAAGCGCTGGCCTTAAAAGCGGGCGGGCATTGGCCTCTCTTCTTGCTCCAGACTTGAGGGGCTTCTGGCATCTGTTGAGCTTCTGGACGTCGTTGTCTTTCAGCTCCTCGGCTTCGAAGTGTTTGGTAGAATTTGCAGGTAATACCAAGTATTACTTGACAGGGTTCGCGACGTGAACGCTTCTACCTTGAGCCCCGAACTGCGAACGAGCTATAACCCCGATCGCTCAAAAACTAGCCCTGAACTACAAACAACTATCACACCAATCGACTAAATTTACCACCCCCGGTGCACT
>JAZEWU010000019.1:2847356-2857537 GCA_036362915.1 Geotria australis | reverse complement strand
CAATCGACTAAATTTACCACCCCCCCCCGGTGCACTGTGATGGACTGGCGTGAGATTAGATGAAATGGCGGTATGACAGGTATGGCACGTGCCCTGGGCGCCACTTGAACGGAGGTGCCACTGAGCAGTTTCTATTAAAGTCAGACAAGCCATAGTTGAAGCAAGGAAGGTGCAGTTATAATTTTCATGTCGTGCCGTAATTTGTTAATTCAAATATTAACGAGCTTGACTTGTATATTTGAGCTGATATTATGGTAAATTTATCTAAAAGATGGGTGTCAGATGTTTGGACAAGGACGCAATTTCAGTGCTTGCCATAGGCGCTATTTACCATAGATACGCCCCTGGTCTCATCCTAGGTACAATCTTGCCTTGCGCCCTGTGTCTGCGGGGTAGGCTCCGGCTCACCGCAACCCTGTACAGGATTAAGCGGTTTCTGACAATGAGATTAGATGAAATGGCGGTAAACAGGATACGAGAGTGAGGTCTATACGTGTGCCTGGCAAAAACCAAGACTCTGAATGAAATGTTCCCGGCAAAACTTACAGATTTCCCCAGGACATCCGCCTCATAGAGCAGGATGATCCTGGGAAAGACAAGGCAGGTGTGGCAACCCTAATTGTCAGGCAAATAACGTTCATCGCTGTTTTGTCTGTAACCGCAGATCTGCTGTCCCTTCTATGCTTCACACGAGACCTGACCTCTTTAACCTGCGAATGGAGGGTGGAGACCATCATGAACCTTACGTTCACACTCTCCTACCACTTGAGGTATTGCGCACAATGCTGTTAGCAAGCACCTATCACTTCCACACACACACAGACGTATATGCGTGGGTCCATAGGTCTTTAATCGCTCAAACTCACATGGTACATTTGCAGCTATTTTCTCAATCCGCTTCTGGATGAGGGCCTCCCAACAGCGTACGGGTTCCATCCATCTATTCATTTTCAGAAACCGCTTAATCTTGTGCAGGGTTGCAGTGAGCCGGAGCCTATCCTGGCAGACACAGGGTGCAAGGCAGGGCTTGTCCCAGGATGGGACGCCAGTCCATCACAGGGCCCCAGGGCAATTTAGTCCGCAGGCCTGTTAACCTATGCAGCAGCATGTCTTTGGACTGTGGGAAACCGGAGTGCCCGGCGAAAACCCACGCGGACACGGGGAGAACATGCAAACTCCACACAGAAAGGCACACGAGCCGGGATTCGAACCCGGGCATTCTTGCTGTGAGGCGGCAGCGCTACTCACCGCGCCACCGTGCCACCCTGATAGTATAATTGTTTGGGCTTCATAAATAACACACTGATGTCGATGATGCTGGTAATAATCGTGGCTCGCGAACTGCGCTTGCCCCTTTAGACTTTTTCTAAACAGGGAATCTTTGCCTTTGCAGCGTGGGCAGCATGCCGTGTGCCCCAGACCCTCCAGAGTCCCAGTTCGCCTCCTGTTCCATTCCTCCTGCCGCCATCGCCGATCTTGTGAGGGCAGAACTGCGAGCGGACAGCTGGGATTCAACCTGGAACCTCGCGACTTGGGGTCCTGCGCTGCTCCGACACGCGGGTAAACGCGCAGCTACCAAATCTACAACCGCAACTAAAGTACCACGCGTGCAGCCGGTATTATAAATGAACTACTCACGCATGTGCTACTGGCAAGGTCAGATACTTGCATCCCCCACCCACAATTTTTTTTTGACAACTGCTTATGAACTAACAATGAACTATAAACTATTATGAATAATGAACCATTATATATGTCAGCCATAATATTATGCATGCCACCATCACGTGTGTCACCGATAGCACGCGTGCAATCACGACTGTGACTCTTCTCCCTCTCAGTTCGGACGGATCCTCCAGGCCATGTGACCGTGCATCCGGGAAGAAGCAGCGGCACCCTGCACGTCACATGGTCGTCTCCCGACCCGGTGCTGACCAATCACCTTCGCTATGAGATCGGATACGCCGATGCAGTCGGAGAGGCTCACTGGAAGGTGAGGCACGGCCATCGTGACCCTGACTTGAATCGTGAGCCCAGCATGAGATAGTTGGGTGTATGTTTATTATTGCAGCAGAGAAATACCCAGCGAGCTTGCAAGCTCTCTTGACTCGATTCCTGCGACGCAACAAACACGCGAATTGACAAAAAAATAAAATAAAAACAACAAATTAACCAAACATAAACAAAACAGTTCGAAGGCTTTCATGATCGATGTTATCCATAGTAAAGCTCCTTTTTATGAGTTTAGGTCACGTGAAAAGGTATACAAGTGTTGTGTACCTGTCGATATGTTGGAAAAGCAAGTGAGCATACAGCACTTACCAATAAAGATGTTTTCGACGTTTCGCTGAATAGCGAAACGTCGCTGATTAAGCGGGTACTGATAATAAACGAGAGGCATCTACACTTTTGGTTCAAACCCAGGACCTGTATCTTCAACGCAGCCGTTATGAGTCCCCCCAAAACGATGTCGCTCATTGTTGGGACGCTGGCCGTGAGCGTGCGATCAGGTCGTTCCCGTGGAGGCGTCCACGCAACTGGATGTGTCGGGTTTGAATCCGGGCCGGCACTACCGGGTCAGGGCTCGAACTCAACCCAGCAGCTTCTTGTACCGCGGCTCGTGGAGCGGCTGGAGTCGCACGTGGCTCGGGACTGCCTCGCCACAGCACGGTTTGTCATGCAAGAAGCCACACGTGCAACAAAAATGCAAACAAAATGCTCTGATAATATATGCCTTGCCACAAGCACGTGTGGCTTCTTGCAAAGGTGTCCATTTGGTGTTTTTAAGATCTTAACACTTATGTCATTGCCAGAAAAGGTAAAACCTTGTATTTTGTTTCAATTATCTGTACACTGTTAAAAATGTGCCCACAGTCCTAGCAACAGATTATGTTCGGTATGACGACAACATCGATTCACAACAGTTTCAATCTGTAACTTTAAATCTACGGTTACATTTTTGCCAGTGTACAGATGATGTAAAAGTATACAAGGAATCACCTCTGAATCATGTGCTAGGCTGTTAATTCAATAATGAGATGCAACAATTCAGTAATTATTGTTGATGGAGACTCGTGAAGCCTGGGATCAGTGTGTCTCTCTCTGTCACCACAGATATGAGGTCTTGGTCACCTTACCTTGGAGTCGTCTTCTTCATCGCGATGGTGGGAGTGATTCTCTTTGTGACCAGGACAAAGCTTCAGAGGTATCACAATAAATACACAGACCAACGTACACCCCTGGACACACAACGACAACACAAATACATATGCACAGACACACGCATAACCAACAAGCACAAAAGACACACAGACAAACGTACACAAATGGACACATGCAAACATGCGCAAATACACACACACGTATGCACACAGACATACGTATACACAGGTACATTCACACGTCTCCTGTTACCTCTTCCTTCTGTCTCGTCTCTGTGCCCTTGTCCCGTGCTCCAGACTCAAGGCTCGCCTCTGCCCTCCGGTCTCAGCCATCGACCTACCATTGAACCGCCTCATGTCAGAGTTCAGCAACGGATTCCAGGTTTGCGAGTGCCCACTGTCAGCGATTCGCATGTTTGTTGTGTCGCAGGAGTCCCGTAAAGAGCTTGCAAGCTTACTGGGTATTTTTCTGATGTAATAATAAACATCTATCTATCTATCAAGGCTGCATTGTGGCACATGTGGGCGGCAGGGTGGCACAGTGGTAAAGGTCTCCCACGTGTCTATCCCTGGCTTTCGTATCACTTTTCTGCATCTCTTTACGTCTCAGTCGAGCTGTTTCTCTCAGTGAGTCACTTCCAGAACTCGTGCGGGCCACGCGTGGCAAATGAACTGCCTGGTTTTAGACAAACAGACTCACCACAAATGAATTCTCCTTTCAAAGCTTGCAAACTTCCATCCCCCGCCGCCCCCTTTCTCCTTGCCGATTCCCCACTGCTGCAGGGCTGCTCGTGGGAAGGTTCACCCGCGTTTCCAGGAGACGTTGAGGTCGCCGCTTGTTCCCTCGAAGTTTTGTCTGAAGTCAACTGCCAGTGGCCGCTACTCCACCCGTCCGGGGGTCTCGACGTCGGTGGCGATGGTGGCAACGATGTTGACGATGGACATTGCTCCGTCTCCGCTCACGATCCGCTCGCCACGCCGAAAGCCACCGCGATACGCAGGGCTGTCGTGACCGGTGCTCGCAAGCGCATGGTGGACAGTGGCTTCTCCGAAGGAGACACGGCGTCTGACTCGGGGGAGTCAGACGTGGCTCGAGCCAATGTCGATGAATCGGATTCGGTTCAAATCGATTTGGCTCAGCCCGGATTGGCAGAATGCGATGCTGTTCGGCGAGACGCATCCGAATCAGATTTGAAGGCAGAATCGTTTGAGCTGGCTTTAGCCAGTTCAGATTTGTCTCAGCCAGATGGATTTAATACAGACGGAGCTGCATTTGACTTTGTTACACCCAGTTTAACTATACCAGATTCCGCAAAGTCCGGTTTAGTTGAGCCAATCAGGATTAAACCAGATGCCAATGAGGCAGACTCAATTGAACCCAATTTAGCCAAATCAGACTCAACCAAAGTAGAATCGGATTCCGTTAAATCTGATAGACTTAATCCCTACTGGGAATATAAAACACATTTCACAGAATCAAATTCAGGCAGAGCTGTTGAAGTTGAACCAGGTGTCGGTGAACATGGTTCCGGTGATTTTCATTCACTTCAATCTGATTTGACTCCACATTCACCCGAATCCAGTTTATCTGAACCAAACACGGGCGATCCAGTTTTATCCGAATTGGATTCCAACGAACAAAAAACCTCCGTTTCGCGCAGGCTTACATCCCACGTCTGCGATGCAGACTCAAAGCAGGTGACTTCAAGCCAGAGTGACGGGTCAGCTTCTCCGCACGTATGGCAGCAGAAAATGCACCACAATGCCCTGCAGTGCCCCCACTGCCCACAGGTGTGGCTGGTGTCAGGCCCTGAAGGCTACGTCATCATCCCTCACCACCTGCTTCCAAACCTCGGCCGCTTAAATCCCACCAGCGTGGTCGGAGGTTGCCCCCTGCAGCGCCCTCGGTGCATTGTGGGGCTCGCCCCCAGCGAGGGCGACATGGACACTCCAGGTTACGTGAACATGAGCCTCCAGCCCACGACTTGAGAGAGACTGGAGACTCGAGATCAGGGCAGCTATTTGCAACCGCTCACTGGGCAGATGGGGGGGGGAGAAGTACTGTATTGTATTCAAGGTTAGTTCCCCCAACTAAAGATTACTGTGAATGGCACTCCCATTGGTGGACAAGGGATGAGCTGATGATGTTAAGAGTAGCAGTCCAAAGACATGCTGCTGCATAGGGTTAATTGGCCTGCGGATTTAATTTCCCCCGTTGCCCTGTGATGGACTGGCGTCCTATCCTGGGTATATATAGCCCTGCCTTGCGGCCTGTGTCTGCCGGGATAGGCTCCGCTCACAGAAACCCTGTACAGGATTAAGCGGTTTCTGACATTGATGATGATGGTATGTATCTCTTCGTGAACGCGTGTTGTACAAATGTCGGCTCGTATCATGGGAAGCTGCTGACTTCCAGTTGTGACATGTGGAAGTGAAAATTTGCTGGCACGTGTAGCTCTTTGTGTTTACAAAACTGTGACTTTACAAACATTACCAATGTTTTCACCAAACGGCTATAAAATGGGAAATTCTGCAGTGTGACAGCGCAAAACGTTGCAGTGATGGGAGCGATTCGCCTTGAGACACGAATAACCAATAACAATGCGACGACTGTTCTATCGACTAGCTGTGTGCCAGGAATCCCGCAAAGAGCTTGCAAGCTCACTTGTCATTTTTTGCTGTAATAATAAATATCTATCTATAACAAAACCTCAGACAACAAAATACCCTCATAAGCAGTATAGTTACGAACTGTGGATGGCTGTAAGTTGCTCAAGAGCTGCTCTATCGGGATAGCAGTGTTGAGCGTTCCTCCTCTCTCCTTCGCGACGTTTCGCCTCCCACGATGGCGGCATCAGAGGGCATCATTAGGCCGGTAGCCTGACATTGGAGGCAAAACATCACGAAAGAGAGAGGAAAAACGCTCGGCACGGCTATCCCGAAAGAGCACATGTTGAGAGCAGTTCGCATTGAACGAGCCGTGAAAACCTACATCAATCCTCGGTGTAATCGCCAAAGCCTCCAGCGGCCAAACTGAAGCGACTTTATCAAACATCCTCCGAGTTATTTCCTACTCAAAAGTCAACAGCTTTCCACCTTTGCCACTCCGCTACTGTTGGCCAGGTTAGCGCCCCCAGCATTATAAGTGTGGCGCCGCGCCAGGGGCTGTACGTGTGACTTCGTCATGTGAATGTAATTGACTCGTTATTGACTTTAGTAATAGCTATTGTTTCGAAAAATAAAGTGCTCGTGTGAAACTATTTTTTGTTTACAACCGCTTGCCCTGCTCTCAGCACTTATTGACCATTAAGCACACAGTGCACGCTGATCATCATCATTGTCAGAGGCCGCTTAATCCTGTACAGGGTTGTGGTGAGCCGGAACCTATCTCGGCAGACACAGGGTTCAAGGCAGGGCTATACCCGTGATGGGACGCCAGTCCATCACAGGGCACCGGCGGAAATTTAACCCGCAGGCCAATTAATATATTCAGCAGCATGTCTTTGGACTGTGGGAGGAAACCGGAGTGCCCGGCGAAAACCCACGCGGACACGGGGGGAGAACATGCAAACTGCACGCAGAAAGGCACCCGAGCCGGGATTCGAACCTGGGCCCTGCTTGCTGTGAGGCGGCAGCGCGACTCACCGCTGTGAGTGTACCGTTTCAGCAAAATCCGTGCAGTTTATCTGCTCCTCCGGTGGATGAGGCGCGGACTCTGTGGCCCGTGGGCTCCAGGGCACTCCCGCTGTGCCGACAGCAGAGGGCGACTCGAGATCGCGCGGCACAGCCCGCGGGGTCGGTTTTGTACTCCGTGGTGAGCTGTAGGGCATCACCAGTGACGGTTTTCTGAACCCCGGGCGGCACGGTGGCGCTGTGAATAGCGCTGCCACCTCACAGCTAGAAGGATCCCGGGTTCGAATCCCGACTCGGGAGCCTTTCTGTGGTGGAGTTTGCATGTTCTCTGGGCACTCCGGTTTCCTCCCAGTCCAAAGACATGATGCTGCATAGGTTAATTGGCCTGCGGACTAAATTGCCCCTGGTGCCGTGTGATGGACTGGCGTCCCATCCTGGGTATAACCCTACCTTGCGCCCTGTGTCTGTCGGGATAGGCTCCGGCTCACCGCGACCCTGTACAGGATTAAAGCGCTTTGTGACAATGGATGGATGGATAGCATTAGGTTTAGAGTTAGGAATACCGTTGGGGTCAGCACATAATCATAAGATGTATTATCTTGTTCATGTTATTTCCGTCATACACATTTGTTAAAGCTCAGGATGAAGAGAGCCACTCAGTGTAGAGGTCACACTTCGCTTCACTGGAAAACCAGACACAAGGCATCTGGCAAAAAGATCGGTGCGGAAATTTGAAACGCATGATTAGGTTAACGTGCGTGTGTGCAGGCTCTGATCATGTAGAACGGGACAGCATTTAGATGATTGAAACATTGGACTCTAATTGGCCCTTTTGTTTAATGCGACCCCACATATTATTTTCCCCAATGGAGAGGATGTGCAGCGTCGCTGGTTGAATCCAGGTTTGGACTGATGTAGGTTTCTCACGGCTTGACGTGTGAGAATTGCTCTCCATAGCTGTTCTTTCACGACAACCGTGTCGAGTGTTCCTTCTCTCTCCTTCGCGACGTTTGGCGCCCACGTTGCAGGCACCGTCGGGCTATTTCTGAATGTTTAAGCCGAAACACGTTGCGCCACATATCTGCAGAGTGTTCTCTCTGTGATCTTCTGATGTTTATTGACGAGTGCCGAGCGCCGCATGGACACGCTGAAGGTGTCATTGGCTGTGGCTCCGCAAACCATCTCATTGAAAGTGTATCTTAAGGCACAGCCAACCATAGCACATTACCTGATGGGCTTCCTTTGAAAATGCAAGCAGGTGCCAGTGATAATCACTTGTGATGTTCCCCTAGTTTTACTGCAGTGGTTTTTGTTGTAATAATTTCCCCCAGGGCGACTGGGTTGATAGGGTTCATTCAGCAAGCAGAGTGTCTGTTTTTATAAAGTCAAAATGTGCCTTGACGCCCTCCTACTGCGACGCCGCGTTTAGTTCCATGTTCAGTGATTGCTCACTAATTTGCAAGATATTTGGCAATTAATGTTCGGATGTGTTTGACATGCTTTGAGGGCGATGTAGAGGAAGAGGGGGAATTTGTAATGTCATCAACTAAGGTCTTAATTGCCAACCCCCTATAAATTATTTACACATTAAAAATAAATTACCATTTAAAACACGTCGTTATTATTTGTAGTGTCTGTCTGTGTATAATATGCAAATTTACAGTTGGATCAAAGTTGATACATATTTTTATTAATATACTTTAATTATGATAATTTGGGATTAATTAACAACTTTGCCTTAAAAGGGGGATTTTAAAAATCGAAATCTGCGAATTTCTGTTGTTTCAAAACTACGTTTTATTTATTTTCACAATGTGTGAGTATGGGGTTTCACGTGAATAATAAGAGCACCGGGTGCCCTGTGATGGACTGGCGTCCCGTCCCGGGTACAGCCCTGCCTTGCACCCTGTGACTGCCGGGATAGGCTCCGGCTCACCGCGACCATGTACAGGATTAAGCGGTTTGTGAAAATGGATGGATAGATGGTTGCTGGGAAAACTGCACCAGTTAAAAAAATATCTGTACCTAATTAGTACATGCTAATAGGATGATTATACACCCCGGGAGGTGCAGCTTTAACCGTGTACCTGATATATATATAAGGGCAACGTGTACAATAAAGCAGGGTCAGTGAACAAGCATCATTTAGTAGCGTGAAATTAAACTCCAACAATGCATTATCGTTAAATGTAATTGAATAGATACAGGTGTATCCACGAACCCTGAAGACGCTAGATGTAAGTTCAAGCGAAACGTCGGTAGCATCTTTGGAGGTAAGTGCTGTTTGTGCCCGCTTGATTCTCCAACATATCGACGGGTATACAACACTTACATATTTTTACACATGACCTAAACCCTTAAACAGAGCTTTACTAAGGTGTATCCTAATTGCCTGTTCTTATATTATCTCAATTTCTGTTCTAACATGTGTAACGGTTTGTTTTACATGCCATGCTGAAATTCGCTGAATACTGGTATACTGATGAAATCTGCAAGGTCAATTTCACAGCAACTGGATTGTAGTATGGGGCATAATGGATAATGACAAGATGTACCGTAGGCACCACGGTATTTGGACGTTTATTCTTGTGTCGGAATGTTTGGGCGCATCAGCTTGGTGTCATGCATTAAGCTGCATTCCTCTTGCGACGCCATAACTGGAATCGGCAAAAGTGTCGGATTCTGCTGATGATAGATGTTTATTATTACAGCAGAAAATACGCAGTCAGCTTGCAAGCTCTGGAAGCAGGATTTCTGCACAATGTACAAAGTAACCATGATATCCAGAAAGTCAAAACCAGTCTAGAGTTTGCTTGCTTTAACATAATGCTGCTGGAAAATATTGGCCTACAAAGCCGAGGATAGGCTGATGAACTAAACCATATACTCCATCCATCCATCAATGTTCTGAAACTGCTTAATCCCGTACAGGGTCGCGGTGAGCCGGAGCCTATCCCGGCAGACACAGGGCGCAAGGCAGGGGGATACAAAACCATATACTTTATTTATTTATTCTATATATAGAGACAAAACCGAGTTTTTCTTTCATTTGAATGCTTAATTGAGGATGTACTGAATTAGGTTTTCACGGCTCGACTCATGACGTATGTTCCCTAACGTGGGAGGCGAAACCTCGCGAGCAAGAGAGGGAGATCGCTGCACGTGGCTATCCCCAAAGAACATCTCTGAAGAGCAACCATAATTGATCATGGCCGGTTTACGACACCTATACATTTTTTACGTGACATAACTCATAAAAAGAGCTACACCATGGATAATCGATCATGGTTCTACGTGACTTGTGCCATGGTCTTGTTGACCATGACTCCTGAGGAGCGTCACGCGCATTTGGTCGAGCAGACCAGGGTGTTGATTAAACGTTGCGGT
>JAZEWU010000019.1:2825869-2846681 GCA_036362915.1 Geotria australis | reverse complement strand
GTAGCGCTGCCGCCTCACAGCAAGAAGGACCCGGGTTCGAATCCCGACTCGGGGGCCTTTTTGTGTGGAGTTTGCATGTTCTCCCCGTGTCCGCGTGGGTTTTCGCCGGGCACTCCGGTTTCCTCCCACCATCCAAAGACACGCTGCCAGGTTAATTGCCAGTTTCACAACCTTTTAGTATATTCAAAGTAGCCTTAATCATTTATTTTCTGTTGCTTTGGTTTTTATTGTTTTGTCTTTAGTTGTTGACATGCCGTCCTCTTCGCGGCCCTTGTGCAGCGCTTTGTGACCCTCGGGTGAAAGGCGCTATATAAATTGAATTATTATTATTATTATTACTGACTAAATTTCCCCAGGCGCCCTGAGATGGACTGGCGTCCCATCCTCGGTGTTCACCTGCCTTGCGCCCTGTGTCTGCCGGGATAGACTCCGCCTCACCGCGACCCTGTATACTGTATAGCATCAAGCGGGTTTCTGACAATGAATGCATTTTTCTAAATAGGCAGTGAAACTGTCCAACTGTTTGAATAGAGCTGCTCTTTCGGGATAACCGTGTCGAGCGTTCCTCCTCTTTCCTTCACAACGTTTCGCCTCCCACGTTGGAGGCATAATGAGGCTAAAGATAATGCTTGATGATGCCTCGAACGTGGGAGGCGAAACAGGGGGAACGCTCGACACGGCCATCCTGAAAGAACATCTCTTGACAGCAATTCTCATAACATCGAGCTGCGAAACCCATATCGATCTTTAAATACAAATGCAAAAAATGAACTTCTATTGTTGCCATTAAAATAATGAGGAATTTCCGTAAGTGCGGCCGCATAGCCACGGCCCTTCAAAGGGGGGGCCTCTCCATTCATTTGTGCAGTCTGCAAATTGGCCAGAAACGTTTCAAATCCGACTGAAGCCTACGTCGATTTCTGAGCGAGGAGGCCGAGGGCACGAGAAACGATGCCGCACGGAACGCCAGCAATTAACGAGCGCTTCGCATAACAGCTACAGCGAGTTGTTCGCACTGCATGAAAGTGGTCAAACATTGCTGATGCAACTGCCCAAGAGCCAGTGGGCTATAATGGCCTCACGTTACGGAAGTGTGTTTAATCTTCCCACGGGACAATGACTACCTTTGCCCTGCTCGATACAAATAAGAATACCTGCCGGACAAACCTATTAAACTGGGCCTCTTGGTAAGTCCGTTACGTGCAGCCATCCTGCACACCGTATCGGGCAAGAGTGATTTATTTCTTTGTTTTGTTTGAATCTGTTCTCTTATTGACAGATTGGTCCAATCGCAGACTCTTCCTGTGTTAGAGTGCGTAGGCTCGTTGCGTTTTTCATTCAATCGTTCAATATCAGTATCCGTTTAATCCTGCCGAGAGTCGCGGGGAGACGGAGCCTGTCGCAGCAGCCACAGGGCGCAAGGCAGGCCTATACCGATGGGTTTTATACCAGTTCATCAAAGGGCATTGGGTTAATATAGGCAGCAGGTCAATTAACTTAGGCAGCGTTTATTTGGAACATCGGAGGAAACCGGAGTACCAGGGGAAAAAAACCCCACGCGGACACAGAGAAAGCGTGCAAACTCTAAACAGAAATGTACCCGAGCTGGGAATGGAACCCGGGGTTTTCATGTTTTGAGGCGGCAGCGCTACTGACTGCTCGGGCATGCTGGCCATTTGTTGCGTTTAAGACATTCAAATCAAGGAAGGTTTGGTTTATTAATTGGGGAATACTGAACGTGAGAGACTGGCATACACATTCTGACACGGGCGATAGTAACGAAAGGCACAAACATTTACGGAGTAAATTCGTTTGTTTTGTTTTGTCGTTCAAACACCGCCGCCCGCTTTGCGTTGTTTTACGAGGTGTCAGCTTGCCAGGAGCTGTCAGTGTCTGTTTCCTCTCCACCGTATTTGTTTTTACAAATGGGGAAAGCCACGGCTCATTAAGTCATCCTAATTAATATCGTGCGTACTACTGAGATTGTCGTTAATGTATATCGCGAGCGCAAACGGCATCAATCTTGGAGATTAAAAAGCTCCCCGTGCCCTGATTTTCCTCTCCTCCTTCATCAAAGCACGGCTGATAACATAAGCTCAGGGAAGCAGGATTATCTAGATTATCTGGGGTTCAATACGGCACGCTGCATTGGCCTACTTCACACTCGCATCACTCCAGCGCCATGCATCGTCCGTCTATGCTGTGTCCAACCATTGCATTTGGCTGGAAGTTTAAAGACCCAGCAACAATGCTTGTCAAGCGGGGCCAAGATCTGAACCGTACGATTCAGGGGGCAAATGTGCAAGCTCCGTGCTAAACAAATACAAGAATGTAATGATGTTGGGATTCACGGCTCGATGTATGGGGATTGCTCTCAAGAACTGTTCTTTTTTTTGATCACCATGCTAATGATGCCTTCAACGTGTGAGGCGAAACGTCGCAAAGGAGAGAGGGGGATCGCTCGACACGGTTATCCAGGAAAAAAAAGACAGCTCTCGAAAGCAAATTTTAAAATACAAAAATACCACTTTCTTATCCTACGAATGCATCCTATTCTGCAAAGACAACAAGCCATGCAGCCTATATGACAGGTTTTTGTTTTGTTTTTTTGCAACCCTCTTGCGTGTCTGTTCAGTCACCACGTGGTGCCGCAGAGTGGTGCATTGCCATTTGCGGTGAAAAGCAAGCGTGGCCGCACGAAAGGCGGTTTGTATTGATTATCAGGCACCTGGGCAGATGTGTAAGCAGGCATGCTCTTTGCCCTCGCATGAGGGGTTTCAGTGCTTTTTAAACAATCTCATCGATGGGGCTCTGTGATGGGCACAGCATCAGAGGGCAAGTGCGTTTTGAAATGGAACTGGCGGTTGTGCCACCCCCATCCCTATGAGGCCCTTGAGTTTCCCCACGGATGCGCCCCATGTTCACGGTTTAATTTTGCATTTGAAGAGACAACAACGCCCAGCAATGAAATCAGTTTTCGTGTTTGTTGTTGTTTAACGTTTGCGCTGCTACAATGGGATGCTGCGATGCCGTGGTGGTTAGCACGCTGGACTATCTCCCTTCATCGACAGTCGAAATGATGGACGAGTTGTTTTTTGTTTGTTTACAAATGAAAGGATGAAAGGAGTGTTTCATCTCGTTCCTTCTCGACGTTTCACCTCCCACGTTGGAGGAATCATTCGACGTATCTTCTTCTTCTTCTTTGCGATTCTTCGAAGCACGATAATGTGACTGATAATGTTGGGCTGTATTCGCTTTCGGGCGGCACGGAGGCACGGTGAGTAGCGCTGCCGCCTCACAGCAAGAAGCTCCCAGGTTCAAATCGCGGCTCGGGTGCCTTTCTATGTGGAGTTTGCATGTCCTCCACCGTGTCCGTGTAGGTTTTCGCCGGGCACTTCCGTTTCCTCCCACAGTCCAAATACTTGCTGCTGCATCGGTTAAACTGTCTGCGGATTAAATTTGCTCCGCTGTCCTGTGATGAACTGGCGTCCCATCCTGGGTATAGCCCTGCCTTGCGCCCTGTGTCTGCCGGGATAGGCTCTGGCTCACCGCAAACCTGTACAGGATTAAGGGGTTATTGACAACGAATTAATGTATTTGCTTTTAAACACACACACACACACGAGTCTTCCATACAACACGCACAGATGGGCACAGTGCTGGTGCAGCGCTGGGCACGAGGGAGCAAAACCAGGATGCATGTTTACCTTCCATTAGGGGCAGTCTGCTGAGGACTGCTGATTGGCGTGACATTCACAGTTGACCAGGCTTTCGTGGGCAGCATCTGTCGGCTTGAATCAATGTCAGACAACAGATAAAGCATGCTCTATTGTTATTGAATGGAAGAAAAAGTAATTCATGGCAATATTTGGCGCAGAGTATTATTTTTGTTGCCCCTACTTTCGTGGTCGGATGACACACTGGAAGATGTTAGGCTCAAGACGGCATCGGCGCCAATGCCAGGATGGCCGGGCGAGAGTGATGAATGATAATTTAGGGTACTTTAGTCAATCCACTGCTGGATGAATCTCTCCCCATACCCGTGTATGTGTTGTTCAGTGGTCCAAATATGCAACATGTGTACTGAACATGATGGAGGACACTTTGGACATTTAACGTGAAGGCTTTCATGACCAAGGTTATCCATAACATATCTCTATATATAAAGGGGCTCGGAGGCCAGTGGCGGTTTTCGCCAGAACCTTTGTTCCTGATCAAGCTGATTGCAACTATCAGCGAAACGTCGTATCTTCATTATACATATTGAGAGTTCGCTCTCTAACATATCGGTGTGCTGAATTAGTAGAGAATTGGCACGTTTTGTTCACGTGATAAACCTTACTAACTGCTTGTGTCGGGTGGAAGGTGTGTTTACGACACTTGTTGCTTTGTACGTGACCTAACCTATCAAAAGGAATATACTATGGACACTGAACAATTTCTGTCAGAACTAACAAATATAATTTCACACATTTTGATTTCGTTATTCTCGGTAAAGCAACTTATGCCGCACTCCGCTTATACACTGTGCAATCACCACACCATTGAAACGCACGCATCCATATCTGTTAATGATAACCCTTCAGCGGGGGTTGTGGATGAGGAACGGTTCAGAAGTCACTCGCCACTGATATTTGCCACGAAATTAAATTCAGGTCGCCGGTTTACGGTGCAGTGCGCTAACCGCTGCGCCACCGCTCCAGCCCGGTATACTTCCCCCCCCCCAATAAAATCCTATACATGTGATCGCTCTTATGCGACGGTTTTTAAATTTATTTCCAACAGCTGCCTTCGGACTCCATAAATAAGCATCAAAGCTTGCGAGCGCGGTTTACCATGCGGTTGTCATTGGATGTGAACAGAACGTGAACTGTGCTATAACTTGGCCGGACATTGGGGTCGATCGTGGCGTGACGTTGATGCACTTGGTGCCGGCCGATATCGTCTCATGTTGTCTCTCGGCTTTGTGATAGCATCGCTCGCTAAACGCTTCGTGAGCTCTTCCACGCACGGGGTTGTTTCATGACTCTTCCGAAAATGTTGAATTTGGCATTGTCCCCCCCGTTAAATTAAACAAGAACAATATCCAAGGCAAGTTGAAAGAGAGTGACCCGAGTGGATTTTGGCAAACAATTAAATTAAGCTCCGAACATGTGGGTTTTTTTCTATTCAGTGGCTCAAAGGGGATTAAAAATGTACCTTCTAGCCTTGAAGAATGCGTGCATTATGGCTCCTAAAAGGTCAAATCCATTGTATTTTAAATGCCCCCTAGTGGAGTCACTTTGTGCAGTCCATCTGTTGCGATGGTGGTCATGCAATCCCCCTTGCAGAGGGAGATATTGCTTCTGAAATTGACGTGATCTACAGATTCATTCATTCATTGTCATAAACTGCTTAATCTTGTACAGGGTTGCGGTGAGCCGGAACCTATCCCGGCAAACTCAGCCGTGCTGGCGCTCAACGCTGGCGATCAGCAATCCCACGCGGCGAAATATTCTCGCGTACCAAAACATCTAAATCGCTCAGGCACGTACTCGTCAAAGTGATCTGCGATGTCCGCGCAAACAGAATAGGTCCAAACAAGTATGAATTGATGCCCGTAGCCCCTGGGAGATTGGGCCCTTGGAATTCCATGCAGTTTGTCCGACAGCCCTCCCTGTCTCGTCATCTCGCGTGGAGCATTCGGCTCTCTGACGCGTGCGGAGAAGAGAGAAGGCGAGCAGAGCGGGCGGTGGGAGGCGGAGGAGCAGGGTATTGTGAGATCGAACTGAAGTGGCAGGAGGACTGACACACTGACATGCTTTGAGGACCACAGCTCATCGTGTTAGAGTCAGCCAGACGTGGCCTCTGAAGTGAAAATGGCTTAAGCTGCCGGGGTTCCTTTTAACCCTTTCACGTTACGATTTGCCGTAACGGGCCTGTCGGCGAACGTTAACTGCCGGGCTTGTCGGGCGAATGTTTCTTTTTTTTTTTGAGCCGTCGCTTCTGAGTTGCCGAAAAGCCTGGGATGTGTCCGTGGCACGATAGCGCTCCAAAACTGCCGGTTTGGGAAACAGCCTTCTGTCAGGAGCAAGCAGATTAAGTCGTGACCGATATGCGGTCCCCGCGCGCCTCCGCGAGTGGTTGTGTAACTTCGGAGTGCCCTCAGCTATTGTTGAATTTCCACAGAATAGTAGTAGTAATAATAATAATACGAATTTTTTTTACAACTATTCTGGGTTTCCGCGGCACGATGGTTGTTAGCACGTTGGATGTGCGATCCGGACAAAAGCCGGTTTGATCTCCTGACGCGAGAGGTGAAACAACGAGAGGGCACACTCGTGCAAAGGACTCAAGCCGGCGACACGTGGCGAGTCCTTTGTGGTTGTTTATTCGCAGCCTTTCACGAGGTATTTCTCTGTCCTGTCGGTGCCTGACCCATGTGGGCGGTGACCTCGCGGCCCCGCCTCCGGCTTGGCTCCGCCTACACCGCTGTCCCGTCCCTTGGCGTGGCCCAACCTCTAACACGAGATGAGTCGTGACACTTGTGAGGATCTACACTCTCTACAGGATTAAGCGGTTTCTGATAATGGATGGATGTAAGGACGTAGTTTTCCACGCAAAACCGCTTACTCCTGTCCAAAACCGCTTACTCCTGTACAGGGTTGCGGTCAGCCGGAGCCTATCCCGACAGACACAGGGGGCAAGGCAAGGATATACCCAGGATGGGACACAAGTCACTCACAGGGCACCGGGGGAAATTTAGTCCGCAGGCCAATTAACCGATGCAGCAGCATGTATTCGGACTGTGGGAGGAAACCGGAGTGCCCGGCGAAAACCCACGCCGACACGGGGAGAACATGCAAACTCCACCGCCGGTCACTAGTACCAATATAACGTGCATGACCAGTTGAATATCGTATGTTCTAACCGCTTAAACTCCAGCCATACAATTAGAGCCATGAGTCGCCAGAAGGTAGCTACAAGAGCAAGTTTTGCTGCTGTCCCCAAGGCTCGTGGGTGTACAGGCTTTTTTCCGAATAGAGAATAAATAAATGAAAGAATATGTTGATAAACTACAGCCCACAAGGATCGAAGTTTTCCTTGCAAAAGACCGTGAGCATTTTACAAAATGTAATTTGTTTTGATTATTCTAAGCACGCGGGGTTACGCGTTCAAAACTACTTAACATAAGCGTGCAGTTTGAATTCTTAGAGCGCCGTGTGCTCAGCAGTGAAGTTGTTCGCAAATATAAATATTTTCAGCCACTCCTCCAATGGTAGGATAGTATACATTCATTCATTGTCAGAAACCGCTGGATCGTATCCTGGCAGACACAGGGCGCAAGGCAGGACCACATTCAGGATGGGACGCCAATCCATCACAGGGTAACGGGGGCAATTTAGTCAGTAGGCCAATTAACCGATGCAGCAACATGTGTTTGGACTGTGGGAGGAAACCGGAGTGCCCGGCGAAAACCCACGCGGACACGGGGAGAACATACAAACTCCGCACAGAAAGGCACCCGAGCCGGGATTCGAACCCGGGGACTTCTTGCTGTGAGGCGGCAGCGCTAGGAACCGCGCCACCGTGCCGCCCACTTATGAGATGATCGAATGAATAAAAGCCACGCAGTGCAAATGCAAGGTGGAGAAACCTGTTTCGCCGCACTGACATTTTCGATCCACGTTTTCGCCGGAGTAGTTCTGGTGATGGGGGATGGGGGGCTATTGCCCTCCGCCCACCCGCCCCTTGAGACCCTGCCCCCAAAATTGATATCGTATCGATCCGTCCGGAAAGTTTGCTGCGACCTCCAAAAGCCTCTCGGGAAGTTTGTCGATGTGCCGCCGGCAGCGCGCCACGTGGTTTGTCCGATGCTGCCTGCAAGATGCTGGAGGAATACAGGTGTGTGCCATTGTTTTCACACGCGCGCTTTCTCGAGCCGTTCGTCCTTGTGCTCTCGTTTCACGTGGTTGATTGCGACGTTAGGCGCGGCACGGTGGCGCGGTGAATCGCGCTGCCGCCTCACAGCATGAAGGGCCCTGGTTGGAATCCCGGCTCGGGGGCCTTTCTGTGTGGCGTTTGCGAGTTCAGAAACGGCTGATTATGCCTCCAACGTGGGAGGCGAAACGTCGCGTAGGAAAGAGACGGATCACCCGACACGGCTATCCCGAAAGGACCGCTACGGCGAGCAGTTCTCATGCATCGAGCCGTGACAACCTACATCAGTACAGTAAAAGAGTTGTTTGTGTGGACATCGGTTCTTCTAATGGCTCCCAGGAAAACGCCAGGTTACGTCCTCTCTTCTGCCCCCAAGAGTTATCCGCTTTGATTGTGCTCTCCCCGATTTTACGCTAGGCTTAAGACGGTCTTTCGTTCCTCTGTCGTTGAGTTAAATCACAGTTATTATATTGTCCGACATTGCCATATCGATGGTTGTGCTGCAGTGCTGTTCTTGCGGGATAGCCGTGTCGAGCGGACTTCCTCTCGACGCCGTTATCCCGAAAGAAGAAGCTCTGAAGAGCAACAATCATTAATCGAGCCGTGAATACCTACATCAGTACAATGCCATTATCATCACCAGAGTCGAGTGCCTCCCACCTGAGCCCATTGCAAAATCCTCTTTACCTCCCACCCATTGTCATTGAGTGTATTCTCAGTTAACACTTTAAAAGCAAGCCCCGCCACAAGGGCTAATTTTTCCACTGCACCATTTTAATGGAATGCCTTATTAGCACGAGCATTACCTGCATCTGTTGTAACTACAAAGGCTGCTTAGGGCTTTGGGTTACAAAACGCAAGACTGTACATAAATTAGGCAAAGCCAAGGGAATGTTCTGAATTCCATCTACAAAAAATGCTTCCACGGGCACTCTGTCGGAGGTATATTCAGTTCACATTAATTTATACATGAAGTGCGGGGCATTTAATGACTCTTTAGCATATCCCAGAATAGCTTGATTGTTGGTGATGAATTTCATTACTGCTGTATATATTTTTAAATGCATTCCCGTGCATGTTTTAATTTTTAAATGCGCAGGTTTGGCCCTGTTATCGGGCACTGGCTTAACCCTCTGTGCGCATGAAGTGCCATCCTGAGTTACTGCTCATGGCTTTGAAGCCTAATTTGATGCTGCAACACAAAGGCTTCGTGCTATGTGCGGTTAAGAAAACCCCCAAGATTGTTGTCCAAGATTGTTTTGTTTATTTCGCTGCACATAGTGTGTTCGTTTTGCGTTGGTCCCAATGTGCTCTAGACTGGGATGCTGATGATAACAACAGCAGTATGGGCAGTAGCAAATTGAGCAGACGTATAGTGACCCAAGCAGCTCAATAATAATAGCATTTTATAGAGCGACTTTCACCCGAGGGTCACAAAGCGCTGCACAACGACAGAAAAAAAGAGGCCCCAGTTTCACCCATCCATCCATCGTCAGAAACCGCTTAATCCTGAACAGGGTCGCGGTTAGCCGGAGCCTATCCCGTCAGTCACACGGCACAAGGCAGGGCTATACCTGGGATGGGATGCCAGTCCATCACAGGGCACCGGGGGTGGAAATTAAGTCAGCAGAGTCGATTAACCTATGCAGCAGCATGTCTTTGGACTGTGGCATGTAACATCATAATATACAGGAAGCAGTGTGTGGCAATATGGCGCCGGCAGACCGCCTGGCTGCCTCATCCGCCTCTCTGCGCTTTCCTTGCGCCTGTGAGTCGTTCTCTCGTCGAATGAATACATTCGACAGAGAATTAATGTGTGCGCTTTAACAATATAAAATTGTTATTATTAGTCAAAGGGCATCAAGGGTGGACGGTTTTCGCGATGAAGGTACGATTAGCGCCGAGAGGGTTTGACGATGTGATGCTGAACATCGAGATTGGCACGGGTTGTTTTTGGCCGGCATCGTTACTTGACAGCGAAGGTGACAGATGAGAGCCAGAGGTTTAATATCCTTTAATCCCTTGGCAAATAAGCGGAGCTCTCCAGGGAGTCGCGCTCTTTGTGTGTGTGTGTTGGATGCTGAACCGGTGGGAGGGAGTGTGGGTGAGTACATAAACGAGCGCTGCCAAACACCGCCGCTGCTATCGCGCGTGTGTGTGTGTGTGCTCGCTCGCTTGCATTTTTGTGCTGAGCACACAGTGATGGGATCGCGCCTTGTTAATTGTCTGTAGGCAGTCCACTGGTGACAGCTGCCAAGTGGTTACACAGGTAGTGCGGGATCAATCCATCCATCCTTTTTCTAAACCGCTTGTCCTGGTGGGGGTCGCGGTGGCAGCAGTCCAAGCAGAGTGGACCAGACATCCCTTTCCTCAGCAACAGATCGTTAGTGCAGTATCGTTATCTTTCATTTACTGTCAGAAACCGCTTAATCGCGGCGATCCGGAGCCCATCCCGGCAGACACAGGGCGCAATCGCAGGGCTATACCCAGGACGGGACGCCAGTCCATTACAGGGCACCGGGGGCAATTTAATCCACATGACAATTAACCTATGCAGCAGGATGTCTTCGGACTGTGGGAGGAAGCCGGAGTGCCCGGCGAAAACCCACGCGGACACGGGGAGCACATGCAATATCCACACCCGAGCCGGGATAGGATCGTTATCAGTTGTTATTAAAACGATTTGGGTCCCAACGCAACGGCTGTGCCGAATGTTTTGTTGTTGTTACTTCCCTCGCTCCTAGCTCTGATCTTTGTTGCGGCGCCTTTAGTCGCCTTGCGATTGCGATTTTTGAAGACAGGTGCACGCTTACTCTAATGGCCATCTTGATCACGGATAATTGGCCCATTGTGTAACAATTACGGCATTCGCCTACGCTGCGGGCGAAGCAAATCGGGAACCGTTAAAACGTGCGACGTAACACTTAAGGCACATTGTCCACCTTGCCCCCGTTGTTTTTTTGATAAATGGGAATATTTTACTGATGGCAGAATATTTTGAAAAATCTGTTCTACAAAATGCCGCTAGGCACTGATATTGTATTAATTAATGATCGTGATGATGCCGATGTGTGTTCAAACACATGAGGCTGTTTGAGCTGGCCACAGTTTTAAAACAATACAGTGATAGAGAAAGCATGCGTGGTGTGTTAAAGATCACCGGCTACCCTGCGGAGCACACCTTGTTATCCAGCCCGACACCAATATATCCTTGCATCGTCTTCAACGAGTGCAAGGATGGGCGGCACGGTGACACTGGTCAGTAGCGCTGCCGCCTTACAACAAGAAGCCTCCGGGTTCGAATCCGAGCTCGGGTGGCTTTCTGTGTGGAGTTTGCATGTTATCACCCGTGTCCGCATACGTTTTCGCCGGGCACTCCGGTTTCTTCTCACAGTCAAAAGACATGCTGCTGCGTAGGTTAATTGGCCTGCTGACTAAATTTCCCCGGTGCCCTGTGATTTACTGGCGCCCCATCCTGGATATAGCCTTGCCTTGCGCCCTGTGTCTGCCAGGATATGCTCCGGCTCACCGCGATACTGTATAGGATTAAGCGGTTTCTGACGATGGATGGATGGAGTGCAGGAATGTGTGCGTAGACAGAAGGGTAGGTTTCCTCTAGAACACATCACACTTTTCACGTTTCAAAAGTCTTCTAACGTGGGCGTTCTGATAAAATGTGTGTAATGAAGGCTTCTGCCAGTATTAGGCTTCAGGGCCAGAAGCTTAAGGTGCATTAGCCCTTCTTGTCGGGCGTGATTCAAGAGGCAACGCGTTTGAACACGGCTCAGCGCTGGATAATTTATCGCGTGCGATCAACGAGCGGGCTTCCAAGTGTGGACATTAAAGATCCCACAGCACGCTCGGCCCGGGTGGGTCATTGCCGCGGAGCCATAAATTAACAGTCGTCGCTAAATAAATGATTACCTGAAAATACGTTCAGGGACAAATAAGGCTTTGTCATGGAGGGGGGGACAGATGTGGGACTCGATGCTGCTGCAACAACAGGGTAAATACATAGTAAAGCTCTGTTTAAGGGTTTAGGTCATGTGAAAAAATATGTAAGTGTTGTATACCCGTCGATATGTTGGAGAATCAAGCGGGCACAAACAGCACTTACCTCCAAAGATAATACCGACGTTTCGCTGGAACTTAGATCTAGGGTCTTCAGGGTTAGTTCCAGCGAAACGTCGGTAACATCTTTGGAGGAAAGTGCTGTTTGTGCTTGCTTCTCCAACATATCGACGGGTAGACAACACTTACATATTTTTTCGCATGACCTAAACCGTTAAACAGAGCTTTACTATGGATAACACTGGTCATGAAAGCCTTCGAGTTAAATTCAGGGTAAATACAGTACACAATTCTACGAGCACCTTTTTGCCAGTGTACAGATCATGTAAAAAAGGATACAAGGTTTTACCTTTACTGGCAATGTACAGGGTCGCGGTGAGCCGAAGCCTATCCCGGCAGACACAAGGCGCAAAGCAGGGCTATACCCATGATGGGACGCCAGTCCATCACAGGGCATCGGGGGCAATTTAGTCCGTAGGCAAATTAACCTATGCAACAGCACTTCTGTCTTGCGTGGTGTTGAAGGTAAAAATCACCCACGAACAAAACTCTGGGGCCAATGAGTGTAGTTCTGCGGTCGTGTACACATCCATTATAAAGGCTTGTGTTGGTAGATTGTGAGTAATGAAATGGGTAATAGTAGCATTAATAACAAATAATGAAATGCTGAAAACCCGAATTAACATAAACTATTACGAGCAATGTTGTTCCCAACCATTCTTCTATTCTTCACATACACGACATCTTTAGGGCATTATAGACGGAATAGGGATTTATTGTGATCTTTGATTTCATTATTCCTTGATTCAGCAAACCGGGTTGAGTCTCAACACCTTTTCATCGGGCTCTTGGCCAATTAATTAGCATTGTGCGCGTGAGGGGAAACAGGAGCAACAAAAGAAATACAAACTATAATACTAATACCATAGTTATAACGGCACGGTAAATTGATGGTTGCTTTTCAGAGCTGGAACACCCGACACGGCCATCCCGAAAGAA
Organism: Geotria australis; assembly: GCA_036362915.1. Taxonomy (NCBI): domain Eukaryota; kingdom Metazoa; phylum Chordata; class Hyperoartia; order Petromyzontiformes; family Geotriidae; genus Geotria; species Geotria australis. Next base: position 2,833,691 of record JAZEWU010000019.1, on the reverse strand, counting down.
CAGCTACGGTGAGCAATTCTAATCAGCGTACTGATGTAGGATTTCACGGCTCGATTTATGATGGTTGCTCTTCAGAGCTGTTCTTTCGGGATAGCCGTATCGAGCGAGAGCAATTCTCAACCTCTGCACCATCGTTTCAACTGCCACTTTTGCTGAGATCGAACTGGCCACCTGGATTACAAGTCCAGTGTGCTAACCATTGCACCACGGCAGCAACCCTTCAGAATATGAAAACTGACAATGGTCTGTTTGGCGGACATGAGTATGTGGGGGTGGGATGGGGAGCGGTTAGTAGAATGGCAGCGGTTTACAGTTATTCGCCGCTCTAAGTGGCCAAAAGCTGCTTTTAATAAAGCGTGTGTTTTCACCGCAGAAATGTGACTCATTATTTCGTGGCTCACTGTTGTGTGCTTCTGTTAAAAAAATAGGTTTCAAATGCACATTGAGCTCTGCTCCCCTTCGGGGCTTTTCCTGAGCTCTAGAATGTGGACCGATATCGAGTGTGCCACAATTTGGGGGGCAGGCCACCTTCAGGTGATGCCCATAGATTTAATGCAAGGCTAGTAGAGAACACTATCAATCATTCCATAAACTGTTTTGGCCACACCAGAAGTTTAAATTGAACCCTGCACTCATTAGCAAATCACTGCAATATTTACAATTGTGCCTCGGGGATATGGGTTGCCGGGAGGAACTTAAATGAAGCTGAATGCAATTACTACCCCTTATGTTAATTTACTGTGACTTGATACGGGGGTTTAATGTGTGTTTTTTAACATGTGCCCAAAGTAACGTTGGAGTGGAATGGTAGCCAATTTAAGGATCCTGGTTGTATTTTTTTAAAGTGCTGAATTGCAAGTCATTTACGGGAACATTTGTCCTGCCCGCTTAGCGTTTGTGAATTCAAGGATGAAATAGTGAAGCCAAGGTCAGTTTGTACTTTGTTTAAAATCTTGCAACGGGCAGCAGCAGCAGCGTGCTGACCTGGTAACTTTGAATGCAGAAGGAATTATGTAACAAATTGCCGATGATATGGAACAACTGTCCTAGGAGTTTTCCCAAACAGAAATACACTATTTGAAAAAATTCCCAACTCCCTGAAAAATGTAACTATTTATTCACGGGTTAGTAAGATGTTTCGTGTAACTTTTATTCAACGTAACGTTCCTGAATCATTATTTAATCACGGCCCCGTGTTGACAATAACACGTTTAGTTTCGTATTTGTAATCTTAGTCGGAGATTTTATAAAACAAATAAATGCTTTCCATAGATGCTCTTTTGGGATAGCCGTGTCGAGTATTCCTGCTCTCTCCTCCATAGCTGTTCATTCGGGACGTGCTGCAGATTGAGGGGGCGATACATTGAATCGCACGTGCAAGGTGTGTGACTTGGGTGGAACCTACTTCGAGATCTGAATAATGGCCCATAGCATCTTAATGTATAGAGGATGCAGTGTTTCGCAGATCTTGACGCCTGCTTACCGCGTGACTGCCTTCCTCCTCCCCCTGGCTCGCTGCGGTTCGTCGCGCCTCCGAGACCTTCCTCCCTCTTCGAGAGTTGTATATCATCATTATTATTATTGATAAAGCGGAATGGAGTAGAGTCAATATCGGCCTCTCACAACTGTGTGCGCACGATGAAGCTCTGGACCCCAATTCGGGACTAAAGGTGACTTATAAATATCGGCGTAGAACTTTGTTGCAATGACGGCAACCGCGGTCCGTATGGGTACAGAGAAAGATTCGACTTGGTAGCATCAGTGAATCTTGTTGATTCACCGGCTAGTTAAGTAAATTAACCTTTGACACGTTCAGTATCGCGATATTAGTTGGACTTCGTGCTGAGTACATTCATTCTTAAGCGGCTCGGTTTTTTCTGTTGGAAAGTGTCTGTGTTTATTGTATTTATTTAATTCATGCATTGCACAGCATCGCTGTAAATTGACTGCTTTTTTTTTCTCCGCAACCTCTGTCTGCGCCGATTACAGTTCTAGATTTGAAACGAAATTCAAAGGCATAATAATTGTTATCTGCCGAGTGTCGCGATATGAACTCCACGGCAGTCCCATAGAGAAGCGAGTGGTTTGAAGCCAACATGACATCGATATCTGTTCAACACTCATTTAATCAGGCACTGTTTTATATCTAAAGTAGTGAGTGCTTTGTCTGAACAGTTCGCACTCACTCAGGCTTGTTGACATTGCTATCGTAGCAATGAAATACCTGCTGACAAGCCCAACTTACACTTGTATGTCTGCTTATAGCAATGGAAACCGTTTGTGATTTTTACTTTTTTTGTATGGCCGTATGTATTTAGAGGATATGTTACTGGACGGGATGATGGCCAATAGGCCAGGGTAATTATGGCGTAGCAGTCAAGGAATGAAACAGGTTTGAGAGGATGAAAATCAGCTCATGTGCAGATGATAGGTGCATGTACTGATGTAGATTTTCACAGCTCAATTCATGATTGTTGCTCTTCAGAGCTGTTCTTTCGGGATAGCAGTGTCGAGCTATCTCCCTCGCGACGTTTTGCCTCACACGTTGAAGCTTCCAACGCGATGCTTCCAATGTGATAGGTGAAACGTTGCGAGGGAGAGAAGGGGATCAACTTGACACGGTTATCCCGATAGGTGGCTCTTTACAACAACTTGGGGAACCTTCATCCAGCAGTGGATTGATCATAACTGATGATGTTTTTCAGTAAATGTATCATGTATCATTATTTTTGTGGCAGAATCACCGTGGAACGTTATACAGGAGGTGAAATTATTGGAAGATTGAGGAAATCACGGAGTCTAATAAAACATTAAATCGCAGCACATGTCAAATCGCAGCACATGTCAAATAAATTCCTCGTTCAGTCAGTTACATATTGGTGAGTTCAGCAACACAGTAAAACATGATAATTTGAGCGTAGGTGTAGCTGTGACAGATTGGTTCACACACTGTGCTATGAACCCAGTGAACTGAACATTTTCTTAATTTAAAAAATATTTTACTTGCACAGGCTCGATGACCACAACAAATCACCGAGCGGATTATCAGAGAGAGCCATGCAAGTGAAATACACGTTTAAAGTACGTACTATGGGAAAAACCAACGGCTAAGTCAATAAACGCTGTAAAACCGGCAAAAAGCATATTGGCATACCAACCCAGTGATCTGAGTTTGAGTTCGGACCATGGCAAACATCAGTGGCAAATGATATCTGAACTGATCCTGAACATCTCTCCCCACTGCCGCCCTCCGTCTCCCCACCATTCACCCTTCACCAGCAGTTCATCGATTGACACGACATGGGAGGCAATCATCTAGTAGTTGATTGACAAAATGCTGTAAATGACTATTATTATAGTATTAGCATTAGTAACAGGAGAAGTAATCTAATAGCCTCGCACAGCTTTATTACCCCTCCACCCCACAGCATAATATACTACGTTTGCCAGGAAAACGTGTAAGGTTACAGTCTTCCACTTAATCCCCTGGCAGACCCAAGCAATTATAGGGCTTCTGTGGAGAGGATGCCTCGGAACACCCGGAGGAAAAGCCAATTCTGTTGACATCCCTCACATTGCCTGCTCACTCACGGTCTCCTATGGCCTCAGAGGTCACCAAATCAGGTCGTCTTGAGTGATTTCATAAAAAAAAAACCGGGCAGCAGGTCATAATTGAGAGAACTGATGTAAGGGTTGAGAGCAAAATAGAAACCTGCCACCGGTGCAGTCGGCTACACGACGGGCAATATCACGAGGGCCTTGGGAGATGCAGTTGATCATAGCGAAGGAAAAACAGCTCGCTTAGCAAAACGAATGACTGGTGAGATTGATGGTCCATCACAAGCACAAGCTATCAGAAAAAAAAAAGTTTGAAGTCATTTCAGGAATTCTTTGCCAACTAAAAGGATCAATTTATTTTGTTTTAACAGAAATGAAATATAGGTGATGACATTGCCTTTTCACAACATTCCATAATGACTTGTGTGACTTTATTTTGCTCTGATTATTCAAAATGAATGCCCATTAAATCTTTGTTGACTAGTCGGTAAATAGTTCTGAAAATTCAAGCCACTGTTTAATTTTAACGAAAATATTTTCAAAAAGCGTCGTGTTTAATAAAAAAAGTTTACGTGACTTTATTTAAAAACCAGTGCACAATTTTGAAACTCTTAATTAATCTGTGGCAAAGCTAAATGGATCCTTAGAATTATCTGGCCTTTTCAGATTTTTATTTTTAAATGGCCCAGGCTCAGAACTCCTGTAGGCTTCCTCAAACAAGCCACCGCTCTTGGCACAAAGCACATCCATCATATTTTGAAACCAAAAGGTCCCTTCGGCATCCGTTGGGATTTCGGGTGGCAAGGTTGGTCAGGGCACATCAGCGGTAATGCATGCTTTTCCTGGACCCTGGCCATTATTAACAAGGTCCCCTGGTGTAAAATATAAGTTCAAATAAGCTCTTTTCCCCACAGGCTCGCTTGTCTCCCAAGCAAATCCTGCATAAATGGGTAGGTATCCCTGCCCAGAAAGGCGAGTGGGGGTGGAATTCGTGTGACTGCATGACCACTCACGGAAAACGCCCCACGCCAGTGCCCTACTGCTGGAGACGTAATGGTTGCCTTAATAATTTACGATTCCCAGTAAATGCCATTAATGGGAATGGATTGCCTCTGTCGCAGGGCAAATATTGCACAGCAATTATTCAGGTGTTAGCGATATATTACGACCCGGCTCAATCACCCCCCCCTTTGTAAATGCGGAACGAAAGGCAGAGAAACAAATGGATTGGTTACGAATGCTGGGAGCTGGAACGCAGACCCGCCCAGCCGCCGCGACAAGAGATTGCGGGGGTGATGATTTAAAACTAACGCGAGCACAATTTGCTTATAGAGCAGCTTTGCCGTCGGGTAGGCTTATTGTGCGAGCGCGAGTTTATTAACGGAATCGGAGAGCAGAATAGTGCTGAAGTCAGGCGCGTCTCATAACGAGTCGGCCCTCTCGGTGACAGTAAATATACGATGAAGCCGCTTTCGCCCGGATGTGCCGAGCTCCTATATTGCTGCCGGGATCTCTGTCCCAGCTGTTATGGGGGCTCTGCTCCTCTGGAGTCGCGCATAATGGTAGATTTTTATGGGCCGGTGGATTTTTTTTCTTTCTTTCTTTCTTCACAATTGACTACGTTACACAAGTAAAAATAGCAAAAGCGCCGATAACCACACTTGACCCGCCGTTGCACGCTTGAGCAGCGTTTGCGTGTGTTTGCCTCAACCCCATGTGAGTGTCTGTTTCGTCCTCACCATACGTGTAAAGGCATCGATATTACAGGATCCAGGGACCTGGTGTTTAGTGTGCAATGGGGAAGCGTACATCCGCTTACGTATGCCGTCTCTAACCCAGATAGGTGTGGAGTGCATTTGTGATCGTCAGGGCACAGTAACTCGCGTGCGGTCAGAATCTTGCGAGAGCCTAGAAGTCAGAAGGTCTCACTTCGGATGGAGTCACGTCCCCATCCTAGTATTACTCTGTGGTGGGGTTTTACTGTATACCTCGCCTTCACTTAGCCAGCAAGCCACCACAGAATGTGGCACTAAACACAATGTGACCACATTCTCAAGGCTGATGGGCGCACGAGAATTTCTAAGCACATCTCGGAAATGTAAACAATAATGCCTTGTCTGTCATGGGTTTTTCTGTTAACCGTATTTCACCCCCTCGTCTTCTGTTCTATGTGGGTTTCCTCCAGGTTCTCCGGTTTCCTCCCACAACTAAAAAACCCACTAATTAATTAATTGGCGAATGACATCATAATATATAGGACGCATTGTGTGCTGGGTTGGCACTGGCTTACCGCGTGGCTTGGCTCCCTCCCTATGCAACAAACTCCATGCCTCTAAGTCGTTCTTTCTTAGATTTACTATTTGTGACATTGAATTAATATGTGTATGGTATAAATTGTGAGTAGTTATTTATGATGGTCAGTGCAAATTGGTGAAGTGGTGGGTGGTGGTGGGTCATAGTGGGGGAGGCTGAACTAGTTTTAACATCGATTAATAATAATAATAGCATTATATAGAGCGCCTTTCACCCGAGGGTCACATGGCCGTGATTCGAACTCGAATTTTCAGAATCATATCACAACGGGCTAATCACTGGGCCACTGGTCCCTCCCTTCCATATTTGTATTCCAATAAAACCTAGTGAAGAAAATAATTTTTCTTGGTGGCTTTTTAAATTATCTTTTAAACAAAAACATTGTGAAATTATCTCTCCAGTGACTGTTTAATAACAGTTATACCTTACAGCCCTTGGTCAATTCGGTGCTTGGACGAAGGCTTTCCATTTTTGTAGTCAGTTGTGTGGGTACTTATTTATCTATTAATCATACTTCAGCACGCTGTCTTGGTGTGGGGTGGTCTTATTTGCGATTCTTCGAAGCACGATGGTCAGCCTCTGGACATCGTTGTCTTTCAGCTTGGGACAAGGGAGACCCTAAAATCCGTGAAAGTATCACTTGCCACTGACGTTATCCATAGTCGAGAATCCAACTTAGTTTGCTGCATTCCTAGAACTGCGCACCACTGTGCCACTGTTTCCAACTAACTACAGTATCGGTCATTAAAGCATATTCCAGCTGTTCCTCTATGCTGTAACGAATGAGCACTGCATGCAATATTAACCTAGTGTAGGCCAACATGTTTTCCTGTTCTAAAACAATGTTAATGATGATGATGAGGTTTAATGTATTTATGTATGTATGTAAAAAACATCCCTTCATGATACTATTTGCATCAAAATTCAATGCATTCTGATGTGTTTGTAATGATTTTAACCTTTAGCCTCAACGTGTGCTGTGCCTTTTGCCAACATTTGCATGCACGGTAATGCATAGAGCTCACGATTACTGCCGCACGCGGTCTACTGGTGTTGATCCATGCAGATAATGAGAGGATAATATTAAAACTTGATGAACTATTTCTAATAGGTTTCTGTATGTACGGTGTAAAAAAAATGGAGCTGCGCCAAATGTCCTGGGACCTTTCTTCCGCTACTCTTAAGATCAAATCTGTAATTGACGAGAAAACCCCATCATAACCGAAATTATAAGCGCGGACTGGAAAACGCAGGAATATGTGAAAAGCATACAGCCTCCGTGCATATGCAAGCAAAAAAACGCCCATTAGAATTTCCTGAAGGAGTGCATTTTGGTTCGCATTTTGGTCCTCTTGTCTCAATGCACCATCAATAAAACCCTGCTAAAATGTGAGTGACAGCAGCAGTGCTGCAGTGAGAGACCACTGTGGCCTGGTTTCGTCATAATTAGGACTCCTCAGCATGGTAGAGTGTGCGGCACCATCTCAATCCTCGCCCCGGTTAAACCCCAGGAAACACTCGCACTCGTTGAAGCCACAACCAAGGCCTCACCTCTCGACTTCGCTCCTAACATCGCACTAAAGCACTGCTCCGCCCAGTTCGCCGACATTATCACCAAACTAGCTAACGCAGCCTTCGACACAGGAATTTTTCCATCTCAGTTAAAACTTGGACAAATCACACCACTTCTCAAGTCTCCAACACTGGACCCCGACGACCCCACAAACTACCGCCCCATCACCAACCTTTCCACTTTCTCAAAAATCATCGAGCGTCTCATCCTAAAGAGTATACAAAACCACATCACATCCTCGCCCAATTTCAACACATTTAAATCAGCATACCGCACCGCAGACTCAACCGAAACCGCACTCATCACAATTCTAGACGACCTCCTCACCCTGATAGACTCCGGCTCCACGGCAGCACTCATCTCCCTCGACCTTTCCTC
>JAZEWU010000019.1:2812710-2825141 GCA_036362915.1 Geotria australis | reverse complement strand
ACCTTTTCACCGACTCACAACAAACCGACTGAGCAGGGCTCCGCGCCTCCGAATCAACGGGTGCAACGCGCCTGGAGAAAATGCGCGCGTTACAAAAGAAGAAGTATAACGATGATGATCATATTAGTCACGTGAGAACATCGCGTAAAAGCTTCCCCTTTATAGACTTTGTCCGCCCCTGCATGGTACTGCAACGAGACAAAAATTGCAATTTTTAAATATCGTTGTTTTATTCGAATTTCTCGATTTTACGACTGGAGGTAAAGAGCTTTCGTTTGCTAGAATCCATTACATTTGTAGATATTGTCTGGACAATGGAAAATATATGGAAGATTACCGACCAAATATAAAGTATCTCCCTTTGGGATTAACTATGAGCACACTCATGTAAAATGCAGGCATATATCTTTCTTCCAACCCCCTTGGGATTTTGAGAAGATGCATGGGGGCTTTATTTAAATTGCTCAACTCTGCAGAGTTTGCTGAATTAAATGCAGTCAATTAGCACGTACGATTGGAAGATGTCAAGAGTCAAAAGATTCTACGGCTGCGTTTGAAGCGGCAAGTAGACAGAGGCCATCTCCACAGATGCCTGTAAAATTGGATGTCTGTCCAATTAAAAATCATGTTTGACTTTTTTTTCTCCGCTTAACTGCCTGGGATTTTTTGGCTCTGCACAGCTGTGCATTTATGGCTTTTTTTTGTAGATGCTGAAGAAATGGAAGGCATAATGGGGAAAACGTAGCTCCCAATTTTTCGGTGACTCTTAACCTCCGTTCTTTGGGGATTCACTGTAAGACAGCTCTCATTGTCAGCCGATGTGCTCCATATATATATCTCCATTAGGATGGCGAGGCACTGGTAACAGTCAGGCATTGAGATGCGATGCTCGAGTCCAGCGAACATGGGACACATCTGAAACGAGATTGGTGGGATACTGACAATTGCTCTCAAGAGCTGCTCTTTCGGCATAGCCATGTTGAGCGTTCCTCCTCTCTCCTTTACAACGTTTCGCCTCTCACGTTGGAGGTATCATTCGCTTGATGATCCCGAAAGAACAACTCTCGAGAGAAATTCTTATACATCGAACCATCAAAACTTCTATCCATCCATTGTCAGAAACCACTTAATCTTGTACAGGGTCGCTGTGAGTCGGAGCCTATCCCGGCAGACACAGGGCTCAAGGTAGGGCTATACCCGGGATAAGACGCCAGTCCATCACATGGCTCTGGGAAATTTAGTCGACGGGCCAATTAACCTATGCAGCAGCTTGCCTTTGGACTGCGGGAGTAAATCGGAGTACACGCACGCGGACACGGGGGAGAACATGCAATCGCCACACAGAAAGGCACCCGAGCTGTGAAATCCTACCACACTACGTTGGCGTGATACTGTCAGGGCAGCGCTTGAAATCTCCGTGTGAACTGTGCCACCAGCTGCAGGATCTGGGAGAGGGAAGGCCAGGAGGCGTTGTCGACGAGGTTTGGTGATGGCACCGACCACTTTGGCCGTGACGATAACAAAATAATTATAATTTTACATTTATAACGCGCACATATTCATTCACTGTCGAAGGTACTCGGACGCCAAGAGAACGACTCAGAAGCGCGAGGAAAGCACAGAGAGGCGGAGGAGGCAGCCAGGCGGTTTGCCGGCGGCATATTGCCACACGCTGCTTCCTATACATTAGGATGTTATCGGTCAATTAATTAATGAGTATTTTTTTTTTAAAACTTGATTGGGGTTTGCTGAATGTGGGAATGAGCTTGTGCAGTATTCAGGGCGGTTGCGGCAGCGAGAAGTTTGTGGCGAGAAGTTTGTGCCCTCGTTCCTTCGGGTTTATTGCGCGCGGCGTTCGTGTCGCGAGCCCGCACACGCGCCGTTAATTGGTTTCGTGAACAACACCAACAACACGAGCCGAGCATTAATCGCCATCGAAATTTGCACTCAAGCGTCGATCTCTTTCACCGCGGTTTCACGCGTTACGCAAGCGTGATTTAACGAAGACTCGTCACGTTAACTGTTGACGCCGCCCGTCTTGTGTCCGAGGCCACAGCCGGAGCCAGGCTCGTGTGGGGCCACGTGTTGCGTGGAAGAGGGCAGTACATAAATATATATTGTTGTACTGTAATTGTACCGTTGTTTCCCCCTCGTGTCTGTCTCTCTGTCTTCCTGTCTCTGTGTCCCTATGTCTCCCCCTGTCGCTCACCCTCCCTCCCTGTCTCCCTTCGTGTTTGTCTTTAAGGAAGTGACGGCCATCTTAGGGGACGCTGGCAGATTTTTGCCCCCTCTTAAGATTGCCAGTTTCACGACCTTTCGGTATATTCGAAGCAGCCTTAATCATTTAACTTTTGTTCCTTTGGTTGTTTTTTCTTTCATTGTTGACATGGCTCGTCATGGACGAGATGCGTGGAATCTGCCCGCGTGACACCGCTTCCTATATTATGATGTTTTCGACCAATTAATCATTGAGTACTTTTTACTTGTAGGAGGAGACCGGAAACCCCGGAAGGAAACTCACTCAGAACGGGGGATAACACTCAAACTCCACACAGAAAGGCACCCGAGGCGGAAATCGAACTACATCGGGCAGGACTTTTTTTTTGTATAGTGCAGGTTGTTACCACTGCGCCACCCTACGCAGTGTTAACAACTTCTTCACCAACTTACCACCGGCTAACGTTGGTGAAGTATGGCCAAATAGCCCACGTGGCCCATGCCCTCAACCAGCAGTGCGTATATACAAACGTACAACTTCGTGGCACTTATTCAGAAGTCGTTCTAGTTTGTCTTTGGTATTATTGACGTAGGCCAGATGTTGTAGGCGCAGGACTGTAAGGTTTCCAGTGAATTCGCGATCAAAAAGGGCCGTAGTCTACATTTGTAATCGCAATATTGATTTCAATGTATTTGATCCATCTGCGGATTGATTCTATCTGTTGTAGGGCTGTGTGTGTGTGTGTTACACCCTCGTGCGTGTGGGTTTCTTCCAAGTACCTTGGTTTCCTCTCGCACGCGAGGGTTGTTTGTCCGATGAAATTACCAGATGATTGCAATGCATTGTCCAAACGTCCCAGTGCGTTGGTTTGTTTTGACCACAAATTAGTCTTACAACTCCACAAGGCCTTAACGGGGAAAACAAAAGGGCTTAAGACTCGTCAGCCCAAAAGGTCAGCACGTGCTCTTGTGCCGAACAGTAAACATGCACCCGTTACAAAACGCGTAGCAAACAGAAAATTGTGCAGAGATCAGATTCATGACAAGACTGTAGTTAGCAGGTGACATCTGAAGTATCTTGATGTGAGCAGCCCTAGCCACATCAGAGGCGTATAATGAGGTTGACGTGATTATAGTGTGTTGACAGATAACATCAGCCGCCCGTTATCGCACAAGTCTGTTCACACCTTAGAAGCGTCCGTGTGTACCTATGTTTGCACTTTACCATACAGTCTGTTAAGGCTATACGGGGGATCTTTATATTTGTGGGGAGCGGTAGCTCTTTGGTTACCTCCATTGGTTATAAACCTGGCCTCCCGGGTTCGATACCCGCTCAGGGCCAACACTAGTGCGGTGCGTAAACATTGCCGCGAGGGAGACGAAGGCGGCCGGGCGTGGTGTTGGTCACCCACTTACTCGTGTGTCGTGTCGGCCGTCATAGGTGCTCGCTAATGGCACTTACCCCTACAGTCTGTTAAGGCTCTATGGGGGATCTTTGGCATTGAGGAGCATCGCAGTGATTTTCGCCTGATGCTACGAAGCCGGTGTCCTGAGTTCGATTTCTGCTCGCGAACAATAACAACGGTGCATATTTGAACTGTCCGGGGCCTCCCCTAGGTCGACTCAACCTTAAATGAGCATCTGTTCTGGTGTGCGAGCATCTGCACTGGGGAGACTAATGTGGCAGGGTGAGGTTTTGGCCACCCACCCCCTCGTGTACCACAGCAGCATGCATATGTGCTCAAAACAACACTTGCCCTAACAGCCTGTTGAAGCCTGCGTACTGAATCTTTGTCTTTGCGAGTGTATATATTAAATGACAACTGATTTTGAATGAGGCAGCTTTCTTGTTGGCTAATAAATAAATTGCTTATAATGCATTCTGTGCCCGGATTGCTAAACCGCAAATGAAACTGCACGTGATTGCTATGCATGAATCAATATTCAAAGTCATATATGAAGAGAAAAAAAAATCATTTCGTGAAACAAGTAAAGGAGAGAGAAAAAAAATGGCCATCAAAATTCTATATCCAATGTCATTAGTTGGTTTATTAAATTTCTTTATATATTTAAAAACTATTGCGCCTTTGATGCATAATTTAAAGCAGCGCACCAATCCATAATTGGCACACAGGAGGTTTTGTACATTAACCCGCTCTCTGCGGCGGTGAAGTAATTGGCCTTATGAGTCGGTGCCGTCTTTAACATTTATTTCGGGGGGGTGGGTGGAAGGGCAGCAAACGCGACACGGAGGAGACGCATTTGAATAAGTCAAACGCGAATGACAAAATATAACGGCGTTGCCCCACACACCCCCAAGCTCACGACGTCTTTTACATTAATTGGATACTTTATTCGCCTGGAAGTACGTGGCTTTAAGACTGTTGCGGGCGACAGGAGCATCATTCATCCTCGATATCGGTGGCTGCCACCGATTGTCGACGGCTGTCCTCGCGCGGCCCCCGCACGCCCAAATGTCGCGTGCGGGTTAATTTGACGACGTCGAAGCCGGGCGCGCCGTGCCGGAGACTTTCGCGGAACGCATCGCGAAGGGGGGCTTCTCGCTCCTGTAAATTGCCAGAGACGTCCGGACTGAAAACGAACGCCTTCCTCCTTCCAACGAGAAGCGTCGTCTCCTCTGGGGTGCGCCGTTCCCAGAGCGACGGGACGATGTTGTAACACGACGAGAGACGCGGTTGTAGGTCACCGTCCGTTTTGAGCGTGGAGGGACTTTCGCGCCGACCAACGATGCGCTACATCGGGGGTTTGGGGGGTGAAAAGTCACGGAGATGGAGCGGTGAAATATTGGCTCCTGCCACAGGAGCCGGATGGATCGCTGCGGCGTGAGACCGTTAAGGGGATGGTCAGGCGCGTCACAGCCGCGGGTGTTACAGGAAAAAGTGAGGGGGGGATGGAATCATGTTTCTGTGAAAGTGCGGGTGTCGCGATACCCGCAACACCCGCGGCTGCGACGCGCCTGGGGATGGTGACGGCTTTGGGAGGATCTTCAATTCAATTCAACTTTATTTGTCAACTCTACCATATGTGCAGGACACACAGAGAATCGAAATGCAGTTTCTCTCAGACCACCCCGGCGTTGTTTACTGTCGATCTGCAAATGACTCGCAGAAACCGACGGATAATACTTGTTACTTGATGAAAACGTAATAAAAAAAAACGAACATGAAACCATGAAGACACCGCACTGTTTGGTCCGAGAGTAGCCGCTGCATCAGAACGCGCCGCCATTTTCCCAGACCCCCCAGCGTCGGCACCCACATGGAAGTTCTTGGCTTGGATTCACTTGTCTTGTGGCTTGGCTTGTGTTGACGCGGCCCGGCCTTAATAATAATAATAATAGCGTTTTATATAGCGCCTTTCACCCGAGAGTCACATAGCGCTGCACAGGGCTGCGGAGAGGACGACAAATCAACAACGACAGAGAACGGTAATCAGCAACAAATTATTAAATATTTTTTTGTTTAATTTCACCCCCTGAAAATACATTTTACTCACATAGTGTCAAAACGGCAGGTTAACTTGACTCAAATATCAAAAACCCTTATCTGGAACTCTGGGTACATATAACCGTGTAAGAGCCTTTTCAGACCTGAGGTGTTTTTTTTTATGGCGATGCGGGTGCAAATTTAAATAATATTCAGAAAAAATAACCAATGTTGATTATTGCACCAACACTAAAATGTCAAAACGAAACAAAACGACTCGAAATCAAAATATGCAACGGGCGCACGAATAACAGTCTCCATATGTAAACAAGATTCATTATAACATAAGAGGCCGTGTGGCATAAGTGTTATATGAATGGGGTCAACTGAGTTCAACTCCCAGCTCTGGTTACCATCAGTGGCGATTGGAATCAGAACTGGCCCTTGGCCCACTCCCGCGTCACGAAACCGCAAGTAACTAGCAGGGCGAAGTATGGTCAAACAACCCCCACGACTGACAAGCAGTGGGGGAGGCCTTTCTCCAGCAGTGGATTGACAAACCGGTTGTAAATCATAATCGTAACAATAAAATAGAAAAAACAACATAAGATGCAATTCAGAGGTGAAACACGGCAATAAACTGAAATACAATTTACATTTAAATGAGGTAGCAATTTAACATTTGGTTGCATTTTGAAATGAAGGCCATCTCAAAATTGCAAGCACTCATGTTGTCCGAGTTGCTCATGTAACCGGCGATTATAAAACTGAAGGAAAGTGTTTTTACATGTGAAGCCTATGCAGCATTCCTGCAAATGTACGGAGCATCGTGGCAGAAAGAAAAACAATCCCAATACATTCATTATTTTAGGTAAGCCGACAAAACAAATTAAACCTGTTCAAATTTGAAAAGGTTTTTATTTTATTTTATTTGGCAAAATATCTATGATTTAATTATGATTCATTTATGATTGGGTTAGAGACAAACTTAGTCCGATGCATTTTCATCATTATTGACAGAGGGAAGTACACAATCTTATTATCAGAAATGTTTTATTGAAACAAAACCAGGGAAATGTAGAGCGTCCGGTGAGACGGGGTTGCATGAGGGAACGCAAGGGGTAAAAAGTAACGGGATAAGACTGACAAGCTAGCTATGGCTCCCACATAAGGGGCAGACGTTATAAGCGTGAGAGACACAACGGAGGCATGATGCCTATTATGAAAATCGCCCTGGAATAGTTCTCACGAACAATACAAACTGATGGCAGAGTGGAATACCGGGTACAATCCGTATACATGTATTTGTTTTATGCGGCGTCATATCAATTGTGTATTTTATCAGTCGGTGTGGAGAAGCTGTCATCCAGCAGTGGATTAGCCAAGAACTGGAGAAATAAAATAATGTTGGCAATATTTGGCTAACACCGGTGAGACTAGGCCACAAAAAGACTGTCACTAGTGTGGGCCAATCAGTTTAAAGGACATTGCACACATTAATGGTTGCTCTTCAGAGCTGTTCTTTCGGGATAGCCGTGTCGAGCGATCGCCATCTCTCCCTCGCGACGTTTCGCCTTCCACGTTGGAGGCAGAGATGGATATCGCTCCACACAGCTATCCCGAAAGAACAGCTCTGAAGAGCAACATCATGAATCAAGCCGTGAAGACCTACATCAATACAATGTACACATTATCAAAGTATATTGCTTGCATGTTTTGCCAGAAGCACGTATGTTTTTTGTTGCAAACTTGATACGCTGTGAAAGGTATCTATTTGGTGTTTTAAAATCTTAACACTTGTATTATTGCCAAAAAGGGTAAAACCTTCTCTGTCTTCACATCAATGTAGGGTATGACTGATGAGTTGTCAAACGAACGACCGTGACACGCGTTGCGAACGTGTATGTGACTTTGGAAAACATGCACACGCAGTCCCTTGTGTTAGCACTTCCTTCAGCACAAGCACACACTATGCAAACGCTCAACTGTCCACCTAAACAAAAAATACCGATCTGGTTAAAACCGAACATTTATAGCAAAGCCACATGCGAGCAACTCGACGAGAAATTCCATTCTTTTTTTACCACAAATCAGTGACCACATTCAAAACTATGGGGTAGGTAGTTATAATGATTTAGAGCGAGTACCGCTGTAATTTTTAACGAGTGTTATAAAGCTGAACTTAAATGTTGTTTTAATTTCCATGTAATGTTAGCTACGGTGATTTAGAATAATGTAGCTATTTTTCTGAAAAATGTACTAACAGATTTAATGATGCCACGATTAAGATTTTTTAAGATTAACTTTTTTAACTTATTTAAAAAAAAATGCAGCATAGAAGAAGGATGCAGTATAACAGAAGAACATAAAAACCGTGCGTTAATTTCAACTGTAATTGCGTAAGATTATTTATGGATTTGCAATGCGATTTAATAGACGCGTCGACTCCTGTAGGATATCTTAGGAATCGCGCCCCATAGGCATCTTAGCTCCTGTAAGGGCTGGCATAATTTATTTGTATGCTTGTGGTCAGGTCATGCAAGGTGAAAGCTTTGACATTTGAGAAATAATTCTATTTAAAATGCTATGGTAGCCTGAATGAGTGCCTCATTATCAACTTTGTGCATTCCATAATAGAACCGCTGTTGCCAAAGGTATAAGTCAAAGGGGTTGTTTTTTACGCTTCAAATGGAATGATGATTTTTCTAATTATTTTAATCACCGGTTAAACCGGCGGTAATTTTGCTTAATAAACAAAAATCACCGTGAATTGGGGAAACTGAGTAAAACAAGAGGATCGCGAGGACTTGAGGCGAGGTCAGCTCTTGAATAATTGCTCAGAAAAGCCCAAGAGGAGTCGAATATTTTTTACTGCCTACTGCACATTCTGGCAAAACCCTCGTAAACCATTATACCATTACATTAATGGCATACGCAGGCCGTAGGTGTCTGAGGGACGGGGTAAGGGTATTGGGGGCTGGAGGGTGAAGATGTGGCCAAGGCACGTGGGGCGTTTTGGGAGTTAGCAGAGGACTTATGGCAATTTGTAATACTTGCAAGCGTACCACTTTGTGGGATTAAACATCCGTTGTTCTTGGAGAGATTTGTCCCACCATGGTAATGTAGATTTTCTACAAGAGGCTTTCGGTTGCCAACAGAGATCTTCTTCTTATTCTTCTTCAACAGACATAAGCGCAGTACGATGATAGGTCGACCAATGCAGTACAACGGTGGATCGAACAATACACATTAAATATAGATTGGAATGCAACAACATCAGTGGTGAAGACCCTCATCCAGCTGTAGATTGACACGCGGGCAGGACATGTACAATACGGCTTTAAAAAAAACTACAATAAATATTTTTGTTGTTGAGACAAACCCTATTTTAATTTCAACTTTGCATTTTATAACACGTAATGGTTTCTACGACTATCATCATCATTCTTCCTTTGGCATCACTGGCAACAATTTCGATGCGACACCCAGCAGCGATCGCGCTTTTACGAACTGTCCGTGCGTCCCAGAGCACCGAGCCACGGCTTTCATAAAGCACGGCGGAAGCAATGAGGACTGCGCTCTAAAATTCGGACTTAATGCCGACCTGATTGCATCAGCATCGATGCTTCGCCGGGGGACCCTAGCCACAGGTAAACCTGTGGGTGTGGTGTGGTCTTTGATAAGCGGTGGAACTTTGACAGATACGACGATGATGTATGAGAGACCGTATCGAATAGAGCTGTGCGGTGGGCACGTTGCGAGAACGATCGCTCGCTTATTTGGCTGTTGTTCACGACCGGGGGGAGCCGTTGGAATTGTCCGAGGACTGTTGGGATCGATCCTAACTTGGTCAGGTATTTCCCGTGCCCCTGTTTTTTGAAAACGTGGGCGGCACGGTGGTGTCGTGATAACAATTGCGCCTCAGAAAAAGCAAGTGTGTGTTTTTTTTTTCCCCGTGCGGAACAATTTCTGGACGCTCCACTGTGAATGATCTGTTAATGGATTTATCAAATGGCAATCAGCATTTTGCCTTTATGCTAGAAACCTCCATGGGCTCACCGGAGGCACATATTATACTTCTGATTGATCCCTTGTGTTGAACTGCTTTGGTTTCTAGATATTTACCGTCCACGATCACTGTCTCGATGCAGTGTTTGTCGTAAGCCATGAGTATATGCCATCATCCTTGTCAGTATCCGCTAATCCTGTACGGCGTTACTGGGGGCCGGAGCTGATCTCGGTAGACACAGGGCACACGGCAGGGCTGTACCCCGGATAGGACGCCAGTCCATCACGGATCGCCGGGGGAAATTTAGTCACGCCAATTAACATAAACGGCATGTTTTTGGACTGTGAGAGGAAACCCGAGTACCCGGCAAAACCCCACGCGGAGATGGGGGAAAACATGCAAACTCCACACAGAAAGGCACCCGAGCCGGTAGTCAAACCTTGGGCCTTCTTGCTGTGAGGCGGCAGCGATTCCCACTGCGCCACCGTGCCGCCCCATGTGAATGTATGTCTTGTGTGCAAAATGGAAGGTTGTCACACCACAGCAGGAGTCCAGCATCGGGTAGGACAAAGCAACAACGTTGTGATTAGTGCCGTTATTTATTACACTGCTTGCCTATGATTGATAGCGAGAACTTTAATTGATAAGCAATGCATCTGCAGCTGCTCCCGCTGTTGATGCAGCATTCATTGAGAGGTGTCCACTCAGTGGGAGCGAGAGAGAGTGCTCGACACGGATGTCCCGAAACAACAGCTCGGAAGAGCAACCGTCATGAGTCGAGCCGTGAAAACCTACATCAGTACGCTGCTAGCAGTTTGCGTCAGAGATGTTTCGGCACGATAGCGCCGTATGCAATTGTATAATTGGGATACATTTTTACTGATTGTGACAGTTTTTTTAATTTGCTTGGTCAAGAAATCGACACCAAACTTTTCAGCCATTTACCCATGAACGAGACTGCATCGTCCCAATGCTCACATCCCCTGCAACGGCTCCCAGTTTAATCCTAGATACATTTCATGATCATACTGTCCGCTTAACTTTTGCTCAGTGGTAGGTTGTTCCTTCTCTGCTGCTGACTATACAGTCTAAAAGAAAATCTCTCTATGGTTGTCTGAAATGCTGAGAGCTTAATTCTGTTCCAGACTTGACTCCCTTCGCTTTGACGTATGACTGAGAGTGTATCTGTATGAAGTTTCTGTATTCAAACTTCTATCGCAGTTTCATCTCAATGTCGCGACTTGCCTGTAACATTCTGCCCTCTTCACCTGCTTGAATACGTAGAAGACACCACCCACGTCAAGCTCTCCAAATGCGCATGTTTTTTAAACAAATAATACATTCATACATTTCATATTTGCATTGTCCAAAACAGCCTGCCTGTCGGCAACACTTGTATGACACTGAGACTAGGCTATAAATAATAATCTACCTTTGTAACACGTGCATTTTCTCCGGGCGCGTTGCACCCGTTGATTCGGAGGCGTGGAGTCCTGCTCAGTTGGTTTGTTGTGAGTCGGTGAAGAGGTGACTTTTTAAGAGTTTTTTTTGAAGGCTGTAGGGGACCGTGTTTGACGCAATAGGTGTGGCAGGCTGTTCCAGGTTGTGGGTGCCGCGACCGAGAATCGGCGTTTCGCGAAGGTTGTACGTGAGCAACCTGGAACTGTCTCTGGTGTGGGCCAATCAGTTTCAAGGACAATGCATATATTATCGTAACATTTGTGGACATGTTTTTACCAAAAGCATGTGTGGCTTCTTGTACACTGGACCCTTTGCAAAAAGGTGTCCATTTAGTGTGTTTAAAGATCTTAACACTTGTCTCATTGCCATTATTTGGATGTTTGTCTTGTTTATGCAGTGGATTGAGATGCAGTAACACTTAGATGTGTGCTAACTTTCCTTTCATAATTAAATGAACCTGACTTCCATTCCCACCATTGTTACAACACGTGACTGATGATGCTGCCCATGTATAAGTTAAACGAATTTGTTTTATTGTTGTTAAAGAAGGCTGCGTATTAAGTAATTCATAGTCTGTGTTAAAAACCAAAAACCCCACTGAAACATAATCTTGAATCGCATTATATATCATTCCGTGCCTTTGGGAGGACAGGACCACTCTTTAATACTACTTTAGCTCGAGGTTGGTAAATTATTTAATGCAAAACATATACTCTATTCAGTGCGGGAAATGCCTTGTCATGGTAGCATTTTATTCTATTTCAGCCCTTAAAGAATGAATGGCCAAGCACATTTCTTATGCATGGAGTTCACAAAGAGATGATGTTCTCTGGGCTGCGAAAAGAACATCTATAACAGAGCGTGGGTTAAAGGAGGTTGATTGCTATATACGAGTCATGGTGTTTTCTATCATTCATCTTTATCTACCTGTAATAAACATTGCAACGATACATCCTTAATGACTGCATTACGTGTAGGGTTATTTGATAACCTGGTCAGGTGTTGTTTAGCAATCAGAAGGTTGCGAGTGTTAACTTCTGGTTTGAGGTGGAACCAGCTCTTTCATGTCATCAGGGTTGATACAATATAAGTACCACTTTGTGGAGAAATGAACAGTGATAAGCCAGCACGCTGGCGCTGTGAGTAGCACTGCTGCCTCACAGCAAGACGAGATCAGCAAGTACATGCCATTATTTTTTCCATTTTTCTTGTTTATGTTTACATTATTTTGCTTTACGCTCATTAGTATAGATGAGCACTGGCACGTGTGGGTTTTTAAAGGTTACGTTTGGGGGGGC
>JAZEWU010000019.1:2785412-2812696 GCA_036362915.1 Geotria australis | reverse complement strand
GGGGGGGGGGGGGGGGATGACGCAGGATGTGGTTTTGCAGGAAAGGAGGACACACACTTTATTAACAATCTGCTGAGCCTGCAGCAATATTGAAATGTTAAAGAGGACAATACTGAGATAGCGTCCGTGTCCTACGTAAATTGCCAACGATGCACTTTACCAAAGATTTTTTTTTTTTAGGATTCCTATGTACAGAAGTAGGTGAGAGAGAAAAGTCACAGCCTATGTGTAATCATACCACTTTTTATTCAAGATTTCATTTCTCTCGATGTTTTCCAGAATACTGCTGGACTGGCTTGGAGTAGAGAGAGATCATTGGCGTAAGGCACTATCACCAGGTTACAAGGGTATGTCTATCCATGATAATCATGTGTTATTTTGCCCAGTATACACACAGCGCCACAGTATCACGAGGAGCGAATTACGTGAGATTTAATGTGGCGTGCCAAAATAATTCCCAGCTAAAATTAAGCCCGGCATACGTCTAACTTTGGCTTCTGACTAATGATGCCTCCAACGTGCGAGGGGAAACCTGTCACGAAGGAGAGAGTAGGAATGCTCGACATGGCTCCCTCGAAAGAGCAGCTCTTAACAGCAATTGTCATACATCGAGCCATGCAAAACCTACATCAATGTCTATCTGTGATTTTTATACACTGTATTTGTTGTCAATTGTTGGCCAAGTTTCCTTGATAAAGAGACTTGAATCCTTGCTAGGTTCTCACCAGCATAAATAAAGTTTACAGGATACACGCACATGTGATTGGGTTTCAGGCTTTTGCCGGATTCCACCTTGAGGGGAAAATAATTGCTTTATCCTGCTGTAGTGTCACCTCTTCTATTCCAAGTTTTGATCACAGTCAGCCTTCAAAATTTGGCCCAGATACAACATGCTGCTGTATTCTATTTTTTACTTCAAACAATTCTTTTTATTCAGCAAACTAACACCAATATAAACAAGTAGATGTGCTGCCAGATGAACGAAACTACAGTACAAATAGTTCATACAAATAAGTAAATGTAAGCATGATATAGACTAGATGAAGTTGGAGGCAATGATGAAAACCATTTTCACATTCCACGAGACGTGAATATAATTTACACTTTTTGAAAATGGCTCTTGCAAAGCAAGCCTCAAGACATTATTCTATAATAATTATTTACAATCCTCAGTCAATGCACTGCTGGGTGAAGGCCTTCCCATGATGTGTCGGTCATGATGACTGCGTGACTTTACGTCGCCACGCTGACGATGTACATTTTAGTGAAATGCTCGGGACAGATCTAGCCATGGCTAGGAATCGATCTCAGGTTGCCAGGTCTATCGTGCATTTCACTAACCACTGTGCCACCGATCCACTCGGCACAATTTGAGACTTTCATAAGTCTGTGGACAGGATGTTCCCCACACTATAAATAAGATGTTCTACACATCACGGCTTTGTTGTGGCAGCCTTATTTGGCAGCTCCTTACATTACTAATGAGTGCATCAGCAGCTCATTAGCGTGACATTTTGTCTTGGGCAAATTGGTGATGTTAGCTCTTTAGTTCTGCCGCTCTTGTCGACTCTCGGCGTAGTGTGATATACTCTCCTTGAATGCCGGAGTGAGTACATATTTTTTCACAATACGTTGACTCAAAAACAATCAAATGCGTGCGGCCAAATATTTGTCAGATGACATTCCGCCTGCACATTTAGCTGTCCCAAACAGTCAAGAAAATTATCAGGCAAACACAGGTCGCATTGTTTTACAATTAATTTGTGTGAAACCGTTTTTGTATTATATGGGGGCGGGGATGTAACATTAAAACGCATAATATTTTCTAATGAGCAATGGCCAGCGTTCACCACCCATTAATGGAGAAAATTCCAAAGTGTAATGGCAGGATCAGTAGGCCAGATAACTACTGATGTCGCCTATAAACGACAATTATTTTATTGACCACAGAGGGCTGGATAAAAAAAAATGACAATTTATAATGTGAACGCGTTTGGAACAGGCACGGTTTTCAAGTTTATTCTGAGCACTTGAGGAGATAAGATGACCTTTTGTTGTCATGAAAGTTGGCCCCCACAATGTGATTCCTGCTGTACTATCTCTGTCACGTCCTGAGGCAAAGACATGTCCATTCGGAACTCTCACAGAGCAGTCCGTCAAGCCGTGTGCTAGGGAATGACTCGCAGGAGGTGATTACCCAACTGCCTCCGAGATCTCTTCATGTGACATCTTACCCATGCCAGGAGCGCTGCACCTTCCCAGGCGCCCGGCTACGGCTCTTCAATGGAATCCTTAATGACGAGGAGAACTCGGCACCGCAGAAACGAGCGAGTGCAGGCCGCGCAACCACACGTTGTTTGAAGCGTGTAGAGATGTCTATCACGCGGCAGTCAAAATCCTTACGATGAGGTTTATCGTGAAGCACAGACATTGGCGGCTGGGCCGAGGCGCTGACGAAGCCCGTTTAATCGCGCGTTGGTTGTCTCGATACGAACTCAGGAAGTTAGTTGTGCTCTTCTCCCTGAGATACCTGAGATACCCTTCAAGATTATTGACCTTGACGAACAACCAGATATGAGTTCACTGATTGTGGTCTGGTGAAGATATGTCATTCTGATGGTTGCTTACAGAGCTGTTCTTTTGGGATAGCCGTGTCAAGCGCTCTCCCAACGTGGGAGGCAGAACGTCGCGAGAGAAAGAGGGAGATCGCTTGATATGGCTATCCCGGAAGAACAGCTCTGAAGAGCAACCATCAAGAATCCATCTTTATTATAATCTTCTTCTTTGCGATTCTTTGAAGCACGATGGTCAGCCTCTGGACATCGTTGTCTTTCAGCTCGGCCTCGAAGTGTTTGGTAGAATTCGCAGGCAATACCAAGTACTACCTGACAGGGATCGCGACGTGGACGCTTCTACCTTGACCCCCTTTATTATAATAATAATCTACTTTTGTAACACGTGCATTTTCTCCGGGCACGTTGCACCGGTTGATTCGGAGGCGCGGAGCCCTGCTCAGTCGGTTTGTTGTGAGTCGGTGAAAAGGTGACTTTTTAAGTTTTTTGAAGGCTGTAGGGGACAGTGTTTGACGCAATAGGTGTGGCAGGCTGTTCCAGGTTGTGGATGCCGCGACCGAGAATCGGCGTTTCGCGAAGGTTGTGCGTGAGCGCGGTGTGTGGAGTAGGTGCTGCGATGAGGTGCGCAGAGTACGGGATTGTGGCCGAGACGAACGGCCAAGTTGATTGCCGCTCCTGGTGTGTAGACCTCACAGATGGAGCTGGGGCCTGTACTATTTTTAGGTGGCTCAGGCCCGTGAGGCGGCAGTTTCTGCAGTCGGCAGATGCTCCCGAGTTGGCGGGAGGTATTTAACTTGTTTTTTTGTAAACAAGAAGCTGATAGCCGAAGAGACAGTGGTGGAGGCAGTGGTGGAGATTCGGAGTTTGTGGTAGGCAGCCTGCTTGAGCGGCGCCATCTTGATTGAGCGGCGCCATCTTGATTGTTTGGCCCGGGGTGTTAACCCCTCCTGTGAGTTAATTTTCTTCTTTTTTGTGGGGCACACTGATGTCCTCCCACGTGCTAAATATTAATTCACGGCATTGACCAAATATCCTCGCGCTGGATCTTCACGATGACATAAAAACAACTTAATCCTATGCAAAATGCCTTGCGCGTAAATTAGTTCCTTTTGAAGCTGAAATCAGAAGGCAGTTTTTAATTAAGACTATGCCTTAATGTTTATTAAAGTTGTGAATTAGTATTGGCTACGTAAGGCTGCGTGTAATGTGTACCAGTGTTTATGTAAAGGACTTGCTTTGCTGATATAACCCCTGAGCCTCCTTGGTCACCACAAGCCACCTTCTTCTAGTGCCCTTAACGATTTTGTGACCGGAGTAAATAATATATATGGTGCATAGCACAGATGGATGACCCACGTTAAGAACTATTTTAAAATAAAATGACCACTTGCAGTTACATTTCAGCACAGAAGAGAAATCTTGACAAATGTGGAGCGATAATAGTTTATCGGTAATTATTTTAACTACTATAATAATAACATGACGGCAATTATTTACCCAGAAAAGGCTCAGTGAGTCTCCAGATAATTTTTAGTAGAGCAGTATTTGGCCAATAATACGATTAATGACTGTTTAGCCTGTATAATGAAACCGGTGGATGTAGAACCCCCCCTCCCCATTAATTGTACATATGCGAATGTAACTCGGGTGAAAAGCTCTATAAACTGCTATTATTGTTATAATTGTAATACACTTTTAAAGACGTGCAGATTCTATTCCTGGTCATGGACGAGACACGGATATGGAGACGCAAAGAAACCGCAGAGTGGGGAGTAAGCCAGCGCCAACCTGCCAGACACTGGTTCCGATAATTATGATGTTATTGGCCAATTAAATAATGAGTATTTTTTAGTTGTGGGAGCAAACCTTAGAAGGTAGAGGAAACCCACGTAGAACAGGGGGACAACACACAAAGTCTACACAGAAAGCCGCCTGAGGCGGGACTTTCTGTGAGGCACAGATCTTGCCATCGGGCCAACACTGTTAACACTGCCATCCACAACAGCTGGTTACCCATCCAAGTAATAACCAGGCTGAACGCTGCTTATCTTGTGAGATCGATCTAAGGATGTATGTCAAGCGATGTGGGTGGCATCCAATTGCTGACAACCACATAGACTTATTACCAAACGATTTATTCAAAATTCCTTCCTCCCATTGGCAAAAATGCAAATTGCCTTACCGGAAGAATCCAGCAGACGTGGGCACTCAGCAATTGCCTGGATAATAACGAGGGTGCGGGATATGGACACGAACAGTCGGGTGACTGGGCTATGTTTT
The DNA here is from genome assembly GCA_036362915.1 of Geotria australis. Taxonomy (NCBI): domain Eukaryota; kingdom Metazoa; phylum Chordata; class Hyperoartia; order Petromyzontiformes; family Geotriidae; genus Geotria; species Geotria australis. The sequence continues at coordinate 2,807,843 of JAZEWU010000019.1, read as the reverse complement.
ATCAGCCAATTCAGGCATCTGTGATTAATGTCGTAAGTGTGCAAGAGATTTGAATACGTACGCACGCACTCTAACACAGAGAGAGTGCGCATACGCCAGCACGTAATCGCCAGCACGTAATGTGAAGCGTCCGCCTTTTCACGGACCGCATTTTTTTTGGTTGCGCTCTAGAGCTGTTCTTTCGGGATAGCCGTGGCAAGCGCTCTCCCTCGTGACATTTCGCCTCTCATATTGGAAGTCTGTGAGAAGCATCGTCAGCGCCTGATGATGCTTCTCACAGACATCAGCGCCTGATGATGATGCTTCCAGCGTGCTTGCTTTTCAGAGCTGTTATTTTGATATAGCCTCGCGACGTTTCGCCTCCCACGTTGGAAGCATCGTTAGGCGTGATAATGCCTCCAACATGAAAGGTGAAACGTCCCTATGGATGGAGAGAGAGACAGCGCTCGACACGGCTATCCCAAAAGAACAGCTCTGAAGAGCAACCATCATTAATCTATCCGTGAAAACCTACATGAGCGCATTTATTTCTCCCGATTTTTTTTTTGAATTGTCAGCATTCGCCCGTAATAACCGTGTTGTTTTAAAGCAGTCAAAACTGGTTGCAACCTCATCGTCGGAGCGGAGTTCATTCGTACGCAAACACAGCAATATTTCAAGCGTTGACGGAAGGCGACGTGTCATAATCTTGCCAGGGCATTATGCCAGCTATACGAGCATGAATATAGCTGCGGGTCCACAACGTGGTTCTGTAATTTTTCAATAATAATAATAATAATATATATGTCGTCCTTTTGTAAGTCCATGTAAATGTCGTCCCTTGTAGGGTGGCACGGTGGCGTGGTGAGTAGCGCGGCTGCCCCACAGCGATACCATTCTGGGTTTGAATCCCGGCTCGGGTATCTTTCTGCCTGAAGTTTGCACGTTTTCCGTGGTTTTGCATGGGTTTTCGTTGAGTACTCCGGTTTCCTCCCACAGTCCAAAGACACGCTGCCTAGGTTAATTTCCCTGACTAAATGGCCCCCGGTGCCGTGAGACGTTGCAACATGCTTACCCCTGCCCGCCGGACAACTGTTAAAAACAGCCCCATAGCCCGCCGGTTCCTTCCAGCTTAAATACAAACTGACTGACTGACACCGCTGGATGAAGGTATCCCCATGCCGCGTTATTTGTTTTCCCTTACACCTGACCACGCAAGTCGGCGCGGATTTAACGAAGGGCGAACGCCAGGACCAGTTCACTCGCTCGCCATTGATGTTATCCGTGACCCTGTTTCACACTCTCACCCAGGGGTTGTCACTGAGCCTACATAAAGCTGACGCTTAGTGTTAGTGCAGCACTTATATTGGAGAAGTTGCGCGGTGTATGCGGAACTCACTTTTTGCACCATCGTGTGCGACCGCAGAGGCAATACATTTGCAACTTTGAGGGTTATGGGTTTGATGCACGGCCCGAGCTGACTCGGGAGCTTCATATGAGTATGACAAGCAATATGGATGTTATGATGGTTGCTCTTCAGAGCTGATCTTTCGTGATAGACGTGTCGAGCGATCTCCCTCTCTCCCTTGCGACGTTTCGCCTCCCACGTTGGAAGCATCGTCAGGCGTGGGAGGCGAAACAGCTGTAAAGAGCAACCATCATGCATCGATCCGTGAAAACCTACATCGGTACATAAATATGAATGTTAGCTTCCATTGGATTTCTAATGGATGAATGTGAACATAAATAGTTTCCTTCGATATGACGACAGACCCAGGTGTCATGGGCCGCCTGATCGAGATGACTGGCAGATGTACCACCTGTGCTCGCAGTACGTGCCAACTCGCTGTGCTTTAGCTGCCCGGCGCTCGGCTCGCTGTTGTGAGCGTCTCCCCAAACACACACGCTCAACAAACGCACGCATGCACACACACACACAAGCACGCACCCCCGATAAAAATGACGCACCGCAATTATTTTAGACGGCAATCCCTGGCACGGGAGGTAACAACGGAGAGTCTGGCCGACGAAACGGATCCAACATTACAGACGCTTCGAATCGGACATCGGCATGAATATTTTATCGGCGTGCCACCCGAGTGCCCCTCGTGGAGAGCGTGCGGTCGGCTATTCCGGGACGCGGCGCGTCTGCCGAGCGGGAACGCGAGAAAACGGCGCGGCGCGCTCACCACGACTCCCCGTGTCGTTGGCGCCGAAGCCTCGTCGCGGCTCTACGAAGCCCGTCCATCCTAGGGGACGCTGGCAGATTTTTGCCGCTCTTAAGATTGCCAGTTTCACGACCTTTCAGTATTTTCTGTTGCTTTGGTTTTTATTGTTTTGTCTTTCGTTGATGACATGCCGTTCTCTTCGCGGCCCTTGTGCAGCGCTTTGTGACCCTCGGGTGAAAGGCGCTATATAATATGGTATTATTATTATTATCCATCCATCCATTTTCAGAAACCGCTTAATCCTGTACAGGGTCGCGGTGAGCCGGAGCCTATCCCGGCAGACACAGGGCGCAAGGCAGGGGAACGCCGAGGATGGGACGCCAGTCCATCGCAGGGCGCCTGGGGAAATTTAGTCAGTACGCCAATTAACCTGGCAGCATGTCTGTGGACGGTGGCAGGAAACCGGAGTGCCCGGCGAAAACCCACGCGGACACGGGGAGAAACATGCAAACTCCACACAGAAAGGCTGCCCCGGAGTCGAGTTTCGAACACGGGGCCTTCTTGCTGTGAGGCGGCAGCGCTACTCACTGTGCCACCGTGCCGCTCCCGCACGCAACATATAAAATCAAAAAGTAATACCGCATCGACGTGTGGGCAGAGTTCACGAACCAAATCGCTTTACCGCGATTATCTGGTTATCTCACAGCCCAGTGGATTCGGGAGTTTCGTACGTTTTACACGATCCAACTTTTCCACCAACCTTCGCTCCTTTGCCTCCTGCTCTCCTCCTCTCCTTCCCAAAGCCTCCCTCCCGCCTCGTCTTTCTGGATTACAGATCTGCCCCACCACGGCCGTAAATCCCAACGAGAGTGAAACGTACACGCAGCGAGAGCAGCGTCGGTGCTTACTCGCACCGATTTGCGCTTCTGCGGAGGAGACCGAGGGAGCGAAGGACAGATAACAAAGCAATGAAAAGCACGCTCGCTATCACGAGCTCCACACGCTTGCTACAACTGACAATTTCTTTCCGACAGGAAGTCGTTCAGGTGGATTGGCAGCCGCTCAATGCGATAATGTCTCGTGGCTGTCAACTTCGCGTGCCGCTTCCGTCCGGGAAATCGAGCTGTAGGGGGCTGCACAGCGAGTTCCCTGCCTCTCCTCTCCTCGGTGCTGCCGTGGCAATCACGCGAACTTCACCCCTGGACAAAGCAGTTGTTAGATTTTTAATTACACGCCGTGAAATTCTTAAAATGTCTACATTTCTAATGCGGGTGCGCACGATTGAACTTGAAGTGATAGTTTCTTAAGTAGTTGGCCAGAATGTTTCGTCCTATTTTCGAACGGTTTTTTTGGTTTTTTTTACTTCAACCTGCTGAGCAATGCTGTTACTCTGATGTGTGTCATTGATTAATTTAGTTCATGTCCTATCGGTACATGAGAGGATCTTAACATTCTGGTATCTGTTGCCTCAAGGTAGACGCTTTCAACTCTTGGCCAGTTTTTTATAAGGAATTGATTGATATGGTGGTTATGTGTGTGTGAACGTGTTTGTGCGGTGGCTCAGTGGTTAGCACGCTGGGCTACAAATCTGGCGACCCGAGTTCGAATCCCGCTCACGGCCAACACCAGTGACGATTTTCTGAATCGGTCCTGGGCCTCCCCTAGGTCGACTCAGCCTCAAATGAGTACCTAGTGCGGTGTGTAAACATTGCCACTAGGGAAACAAAGGCGGTCGGACGTTGTGCTGGTCACCCACCTCCTCGTGTGCCGTTTCGACCTTCATAGGCGCTCGCTAACAGCACTTGACCCGACAGTCTGTTACGGCTATAGGGGGGATCTTTGTGCGTGTGTGAGGAGTGGTAGAGCAGCGGTTATTGCACTACGCTACGATCCCGGCAACGCGAGTTCAATTCCCGCTCAGGGCCAACAGTAGTCACGATTTTTTAACTGGTTCTGGGTCTTCCCTAGGTCGACTAAGCCTCAAATAACCACCTTGTGCAGGCTATAAACATCAGCACCGGGGTGGTACTGGTGCTGATGTACCACCGGGGTGGTACTGGCCACCCACCCCCTTGTGTCCTACCGGTCATCATAGGTACTCCTTAAACCAATACATGTCTGTGATTTTACTTCTGTCAATTATTGCAGAAGATGTGAAATCATTATCAAGAAAAACAGAGCCAGTTACGTAAGAGATTTCAACGGAAAGAATGACGGTAGGCAGAGAAAGCTTTTGATGGAATTACCTGCAATAGAATACACGTGTTGGTGGGGCAAGAAGTTAGGATCATTAAACCTGCATAGGGATATTGATGTTGCCATGCAAAGACGTTTAAATTTCCACATATAACCAAATCACTTGGATTTATTGGCTGCAAACATCTTAAACAAACAAAAAAAACCCACTGCAGGACCCTCCTGAATGAGCGCTTTCCTAGATAAATAAGTAATCTGTAAATATCCATCTGTGATGGACTGGCGTCGCATACAGGGTACAACCTTGCCTTGCGCCCTGTGTCTACTGGTATAGGATCCGGCTCACCGCCAGCCTGTACAGGATGAAGCGGTTTCTCACAATGGATGGATGGATACATATCCATAGTTGCCATGAGACCTCAGAAGCTTAGCAGGCTTGAGCCTGGTTGGTACTTGAATTACTGTCCACCAGGGCATGGCGAGACGAGGCAGCAGAATACACCCCCTACGGGTGATCAGGTTCCAAGCGTGCGACACGTTCTTCTGACATCAGGATTAAGGTGGAAGAGTGCTGATGATTGTGCAAAAGTGGGAATTTAAGCTGAAATAGCGTTAACGTTTCAGAAGATAAATACATACGCGAGAAGATGTTGATGCCGCGGTGCTTATGGAGGACTAAAAACCTGGCACCCTCATTGTGGACATACATATATATATATGTACAAACACTTGTTCCATTATACCTAGGTTGTTGCTGTGATGCATTAATATCAGTCGTGCACACGTTAACACATGGAGCATGTCTTCTTGACTTTGATGTTTAAAGAGAGGGCATGAGACCTTTAGAACACGCATCTAACTCGGAGCGGATTGACAGCTAGAAGGATGTTTTGTTACTTGGCTCCCTGCTACAACGCAATGCAAGTCCCGCGGAAATGTGTAAACGAACTAATTGCCGTCACATACATTAATTCTGCAGGAAAAGCGTCTGTTTTCTAGCGCTGCATTAACAAGGGCTAAATATAAACAGGGACACTACTTAATACTCGCTCGCCGTTTCATTCCACGCAATCCACTTGAGATCCGATTTGACAATCAAGTGTATTTGACATTTGTATATAATTACAGTTTAATTGCGGTTGTGTTTTGTGCGTTGGGAGATTTGAGCCGCGCCGTTGTTGCATAATTTCGTAGCGTGCGTGCCTCGCGGAATGTGACCGCATTGTCGTGCTCGCTTCGCCTCTCCTCTGCGTGCCGCTTTGCCATTAGGGCCACAGCTTCGGTGGTCACGTGCAATAGACTGCCGGCTCGGCTGACAATTTGAACGGCGATGTCTCATTACTGAATTTAAGGGGCGCAATTACGAGGGATATTTTCCGTTCCTTACGTTGACGTTTTGCCTGATTATTTTGTTAATAATATATTGCATTCGGAACAAAGCGGGGACATCAAACAGCTGAGCGGCTGACAAGAGCCAGTGTTATTATTCTCTGAGGGTTGGAAAAATAATGAAGATCTTTGCTTCAAGTTGACGGGTTTTTTTTGTTTCATGAATAGCTCAACCCACGCGTTTCGGCAGAATTAAAATTGACGCATTAGGAAAAGATTAGTCAATCATATTTTGCAAGGTTCTAATGCATTGCTAATGTATGACATCCCATAAATATGCATATCCGTCATTAATATTAACAGCAGTGGTTATGGTTTATTATATTATTTGTTTAGTTTAATGGATTTTAGCGAGCGTATTCATTTATAAGTGTGGATAATTTGGATTTCAGTAGCTTATCTGTGGAGGCTGAAATCGTAGACATGCGTACAGCAGCAACTTTTAAGTAATTACCAAAGAATAAATTGTTTACATGTATGCTAAACAAGTACACATTTTAACTTATGGCGTATTACTTTTTAAACGCTATGCTTTATTATAGAAACATTTCGAAAGGCAGTTTTGCGAAAAGCATTACACCCAACACGACGTCCGGGGCAAAGTTTAGGGCTTTAAGTTTCTCTCCTGAAAACAGGGAATATGTCACTATTTCAATGATTACAATTATCTGGTCCACTCTCCTTGGACTGCTGCCACCGCGACCCTCACCAGGACAAGCGGTTTAGAAAATGGATGGATGGATGCAATCTTCAAACAGAGTTTGACCCCACGAGACCCCGCCACAGAAAAGGTGCGTCATGAACACGCGTGGACTTACACCTGTGTTCACGCGTCGAAAGGCAAGTGACCTCTAAAGCCAGCCCAGGTTTAACGCTCCAGGTTAGTTGTATTGGTGAAGGTAACTGAAATCTCTTGCCGGTACGATCGTATAGCAACATCCGCTTCCCACCTCGACTGTACTGAACGCTTCGGCCAATTAACCTAGGCAGCAGCGTGCCTTTGGACTGTTGGAGGAAACACGAATTCCCGTCGAAAACCCACACGGACACGAGGAGATCATCACCTGCCAAGGTCTATTGACTGCTGTTATATAATTACCGCTGCAGTCAACAGATTCATGTACAAATGTCAAATATGCTCCTCAGAGTCATTACCATCCCGCACGGGCTCAAGATACAACAATCCGTCTCCTGTCCACGAGCCGATCTCAATGCTCCATCTCTGTGTCGGTCGAAAATACGAGGTTTTACCCTTTCCGGCAATGAGAAAACAGTGTTAAGATGTTTAAACACTTAAGTGGACACCTTTTTGCAAAGGCTCTTAGATCATCGGCCATCGTCCCCTTTAGCGATGCCTCTAGTTTGCATTTTGTTTGCATTTATTCTCTATTCACTGGCGTAGGTTTTCACGGCTCGATGCGCGATAGTTGCTTTCCACAGCTGTTCATTCGAGATAGCCGTGTCGAGCGCTCCCCCTCTCTCCTTTCGCTGGGTACTCTGGTTTTCTCCCACCGTACAAAGACATGCTGCTTAGGCTAATTAACCTGCCACCGCGCCGTCCTAGTTGAGGTTTTATTAAATGCCATCAATAGTTACGTGGATTTGTATTGTTTGCAGTGTTTATCAGCTTGCGTGCTGTTATTTATTTCCCCCCTCCCCGCAAAAAAAAAAAATTAGTTGCGTCCAGCACTTTGCGACCTGAAGCGAACGACTCTTAAAAAATGTAAATTCGTTGTCTTTACTCACAAGTGCTCTCGAGGCTATTTGCTCTGCTCTTGCAAACGGGGCAAGACACCCTGGAGGATGAGTGAGTAGCGCCCACTTCACCCGCCAACACGCGTTCTGCCGAGCGCCTAACAGCGGCACACACCCCCATGTGTACCGCTGGCTGGAGAGAGGTGGCAAGGTTTAAAGAACTCCTTCACCGTTGTTTCAACTGCAGTGCGGGGAATTAAAAACTCCGAAAAAGCCTAACTTTTTTTTTTATATCCCCGAAAACATGCTTACTTCGCAATCCTCGTGCAAAAGGGCACGCGGCCATGGTGTTGCGTCTCTCTAGGGGAGGAGCGGGGATTGAGAGCCGCTCTCGGTCAGAGCGTAATTACACATCGCGTATCATTTATTTTTTCCGTCGGTGCCAAATGCACAGCGTACGCCGCTGAAATTATCGCGGCGTTAATTTAAGCCGCGCCGTCGTCCGTCCCGTTCGGGAGCATCCTCTGGCAAGCAACCGGCTGCTCGCGGGCAGTTAAAGTCAAGGCAGAGTTTTCGCGCGTCCCGTGCCTTTGAAAGCCTGCGGAGACGATGGTTGCTTGCCCGTGGCGTGTCATTTAATCCTGCGATCCGTCTGTCTCATTAGTGAATGGCACCAGCGGCCGGCGCGGGCGAAGGCTTTTAGTTGGGTCTTGATACCTTAACCCTTTCCCTGAGAAACGGTTCTTGGTTGCTCTTCAGAGCTGTCCTTTCGGGATAGCCGTGTCGAGCGATCTCCCTCTCTCCATCGCGACGTTTCGCCTCCCACGTTGGAAGCATCGGTACGACGGAGGTCTTCTTTCGCCTGACGCTGGATTAGGACCCGATGCTTGATCGAGAATTGGGGGGACGGACGCACTCTTCAAGGTAGCGCGATACCGCGTGTGAATAACGGTGGGTGGAGCGGTGGCGCAGCGGTTAGCGCACTGCACGATGAGCCCAGTGACTTGTGTTTGATTCAAGGTCACGGCTAACGTCAGTGACATGTAATATCTGAATCCCTGTTGCCCCAACTCACCTTCCCCAGCATGGTGAAGTATAGTCGGTCTACGCCCATCAATGATATGGCATGGGGGAGGACTTTAACAGGCAGTGTATTGATACAGGGATGTAAATGCTTAGTGTGCGTATGTATGCGCCCAGTTGTGGCACACGGCTGTAATCTAGCGCTGAAGGTGAGGGTTGGTGGATCTCACAAATCTTGCGGGTGTCGAGGTGCTGTACCCTGGCTTGTCAGTAAACAGCACATGTGGTCGTGCAGTTTTCTCACAAAAAGTAAACACTCATTAGTTGGCTGATAACACGTTCGTATTTAGAGGAGCGCAGAGATTTAGAGGGCATTTGGTGCCGGCTTGCCACGTGGCTGAATTTTCGACACGTGTGTGTGTTTGGTTCCTCCTCCTGATTGAGATGTTATTATATTTATTATAAGAACAGTGCCCTATCTACTGTTGGTTATCAGAAGCCACGTGGTAAGAAAAATACAAACAATAGATTGTTTTATGTCCACGATTCAAAACTGATATGAGATTATTGTGAGCAGAAGTTTGTTTTGTGGAAGGGAGACCTTCGTAGAATATACATGTTGCAACAGCAGTTTGTTACTGGCTGATTGACGTTTGGGCTTCTGCTCAGTAACTTATTTTTGGCTTTAATGCAACACATTCTAAAGTAGACAACACATGTCGTTACAGCAAATCGTTCAAGTGTGAAATAAAAACACCAAGCTTAAACGGCAAACCTTACACAACAGTAGACCATTCTACAGAGCTCCATCCATCAATTGTCAGAAACAGCTTCGTCCAATACAGGGACGCGGTGAGCCAGAGCATATCCGGGAAAACACAGGCAGGACTACCCTTAGGATGGGACGCCAGTTCATCATGGGGCACCAGCGGCAATTTAGTCCGCAGGCCAATTAAACCACGCAACAGCATGTCTTTCCTAGTGTGGGAGGAAACCGGAGTGCCGAGCGAAAACCCACACAGAACGGCACCCGAGCCGGGATTAGAACCCAGGACTTTTTTCTGTGAGGCGGCAGCGCTACTCACCGCGCCACCGTGCCGCCCATTCTACAACGCTACATATCAAAATTCATACTCAAACATCTCAAAGAGTAAATATGATAATTACAACCAAACACGTTGTACAGTGTCATAGGTTTGAATTCGAAAACAGGTCTTGTAAAGTGAATGTGAATCATACAAGAAGAAAACGCACAAACCAGCCATCCAGGAGAACAGCAAGAGTGCAACATTAGGGCTGAAACAAAATACACAATGAGGTAAAAACAAACGCTGTAGAGATAAAAACAGAAGATCTAACGTGAATAAGATGTGAGTTCTGGTATCTCCGTTGGGCGGATTGAGTGGCTGGGGTGAAGTTTTTGTTGCTGGTATGAGTGCTCCAATAGTTCTCCACTTTAAAGCAGATGAGACATTTCTTTGTTCAATTATGCCATCTATTGTTCTCCTAATTCATAGTGAAATGCTGAAAATTAAATAGGTGGATGGTTATATTTTAGAGTCTGGTTTCTGGTTGTGTGATTGCAGTTTTATTGAATGCATATGTGTATATTAACTATTGCAACTATTCAACTATTGGAACAATATTGCAATGAGCTTGAAGCTGCAGTCGCAACCTTAGATCCCAATTAGAATTAAAATTTCTACCTAGCTTCCTATTTTTTTCCCATCGCAATGTTTAACTATTTTAAATACCTTGTATGAGTAATGTATGTATTATTTATTAGTTTGATCACTTATGTGCAATGCTGTGTTTAAATGTTTATTTTTTAGTTTTTGTTGGGTTAATTTGTGATTTTTATACCTTAAAAAACCCCCCCAAAAAAACGGTTGCTGATTTTCCGTTCTCTGTTGTTGACATGTCGTTCTCGCCGCAGCCTTGTGCAGCGCTTTGTGATCCTCGGGTGAAAGGCGCTCTATAAATGCTATTATTATTTATTTTTGTCAATCCGCGTCTTTGCTGTGTCGCAGGAATTCTGTAAAGAGCTTTGGAGCTCACTGGGAGTTTTTCTGCTGAAAAAATAACCCATCTATCCATTTCTAGCTCATCGCAAACGTTAACCACTCGCGCTCTCGGCCAATCGCACAGAGACGTCGCGAGGCCGTACAGTGTCCCGCTTTATTTCTAGATCTTTTTCATTCAGCTCATTGTCACCTGACGTGGCACGCTGCCATACGTCGTCCGTGACCTCTGTCAATTTTATCTTGGTCTTGTTTGCTTCCACCTGTTCCCCAGTGGTTATCGCGAAATGTCGCGTAGCACGAGTAGCTCTCGTCGCTCCGCGGGAAAAACAAAACAAAACCCCCGAAGCCTTATGCTTCTGTCAAAAGACATTGCGACATCCTGGCCTCCACCCTTACAAGCCAGCGTATATTCTAATCGTTTGCTGTACAAGATGCCTTTTTTTGCATAGATATTCAGAGTTGTCAGGCTAGAAACTATGGGTGGAAAAATTGAGAGCTCTGGAGATTGTATTCATTGTTGTGATGTCATGATTCGATCCGAAAAATAGATTTGTCTTGTTACTGTATTTTGCTCCAACTACTTTCACTATCAGTGATACGAACCCATTAAATACAACGCACGGATTGAAAAATAAATATTCGCCGACACGCGATTCTGTGCATGCCTCGTGAGCTTAGCAATCATTGTTATCCGACGATCAGATACATCATTCCATCCCTACTGTAAACCATTTCTCTAATTTAACCTCTTACTTGGAAATTAAAGACTTTACTGAATTCTTGAACGATGGGAAATTCAACGATTTTACTAAATGTACATGGTGACACTATAGAGGGGTTCTCTAGACGTGTCTCTAGCAAAAGCCCTTCCACCAGCAGTGGCATGAGTCAACTATTGCAGAGCTGCGCCTTTACCATTTACATATTGACGTTGAGTGGCCAAGTAACTAAGCATGGTTCTAATCTCTTGTGAAAGAAATCTTCCCGTTGGAAGAGGTGGTTTATTTATTTCCTTGTATTTTTTGAGAGGCATCTGGTGTTTGTTTTGTTTGGTTAATCTATTAATTTACATATTTTCATTTATTTTTGTAAATTTGCTTGTTTGTGTCGCAGGAATCCTGTAAAGAGCTTGCAAGTTCACTGGGTATTTTTCTTGCTGTCATCATAAAAAACCCCATCTATCTATCTTCAACATTAGGGGAGGGACATTTAGATGTTAAGGCGCAATGGAAAATAGCGTGCGAAAAACATCCTTGTCTATTGCCATTGGTGCTATAATGATTAAAACACCGCGACTGTATAGCGAGGGCAGACAACTTTTAATTGGAGCGGAATAACAATGGGCCGAGACGCCATCTCACAGAACGTAATAGGAGTTGAGAATGTGCGTTGGCCAGCGATGCAGTGATGCGTAGGTTTGTTTTTCAACTGGGAATCCCCTATCCAGTCTGGCTTTTTAAAATGATTTAAATCATTTAGCCAGAAGGGCTTTTTCAGGCTACTGTAAGAAAATATTTTTATACGTTTTTTTCTTAATCTTTCATTTTTTTCTATACTCTGTATTTATACGTATACAAAAATGTTGCACACATATTGGATAATTTTGGATAATTTTGGGGAAGCTCTGGCTCTTAAATACGATATACACTGGCTACCCATCCACAAACGCATCGCGTGCAAAACTGCAATAATTTGCCACGGCGCTATCCACACAGGACACCCTAAATACCTCGCATCACTACTCCGGCCACTCGCATCAACACAATCCCGTACTCTGCGCAGCTCATCACAGCACCTACTCCACACACCGCGCTCACATACAACCTTCGCGAAACGCCGATTCTCGGTCGCGGCACCCACAACCTGGAACAGCCTGTAGCCACACCTATTGCGTCAAACACAGTCCCCTTCAGCCTTCAATAAAACTCTTAAAAAGTCACCTTTTCACCGACTCACAACAAACCGACTGAGCAGGGCTACGCGCCTCCGAATCAACGGGTGCAACGCGCCCGGAGAAAATGTGCGCGTTACAAAAGTAGATTATTATTATTATTATAACATGCACAAATTTCATGCCAGGTCAGTGACGAGAGACAAATACTGCCGGTGACTGCCTCAAACCTCGACAGAATACGCTTATCATCGAATTTGTTTGTGTTTAACATTGCTTGTTGAACATGCACAGAGACAGGCAGTGAGCAAATCACACAAAAAACAGGGGAGAGATTGAATACAAGTGTGGAACAGCGGGAGGCGACGAAGGCATCAGTCGAAAAGGAAGCAGAGAATCTGGACACTTATTCGGGGGAGGAGAAATGTAGGGGAGTTTGTCCGGGAAGGTTGGGTGGCGGAGGGTGGATGAGTGGGGGTGGCGGTTAGTGAGCGGGGGGGGGAGGCAGGGAGGATGGGAATAGAGGCGAGATGGGCAGACTTAATGAAAAGAAGTGGAGTGCTTGCGCCGAGCAACCGGAGGTTTCTTTGCTGTCACTCGCCGGTGATTTATTGTAACGGGAGCGGAGCAATGCAAAATCAGCCGAGGGAGTACCCTCCTCTTCCTCCTCAGGGGCTCACGACGCGTGGTGGTGCCCCCCCCCGACGTCACGCACACGCATGGGGGTGCATGCACACACGCCCCGGCATGAGCGGAGAGACGCAGGCGCGCAAGCTGTGGCAGTCATCCCTCCCCGACTAAAAAAAGAAGAACAAAAAAAAATACCACAGAGCGAAGGATGTGTTTTTTCTTTCACGCGTTTTCCTCCGCGTTGACCACAGCCCAAACGCTCTTTCCTTGAAATCGTAGCACCGTGATGGGGTTTTTTTTTATTTTTAAAGGGGGTTGGACAGGAGGAGATTAAATTAGTGACGAACTGTCTCCCCCCCCTTTTAACCTCTAACCCTTTCACCGACAAAAAATAATAACAGTAATTAAGAATAGTCATTAAAATAACATCCAAATCTTGATGGCGGAACTTTCCATACCTTGCTCTTCGCTTTGATCTGACACGAATGCAATTCCTTTGATTTGTTTTTTTTTTCAACTCTTCTCCTTTGCCTCGTGGGAATGGTTTTGGCTGTCACCCCAGAAGGCGTGATGTGAAGTGTGGTTGATTTTTTCCCGTTTTATTATTTTATTTTTCTATCATCTCTTTCCGGCACTGATGCACAGAGCCAGGAACACAATCAACCTGAGACAAAAGGATTTGTTGAACAATTCAGTTTAGCATCGGTTTTTTTTCCAACCCCCCACTACATTATTCTCAAATATTCTTAATTCCTTCTAACGTTACGATTTCGCCAATTTTATTTTCAAATTCTTTCCTAAAACTTTTCGATTTATCACAACTTGGGGCGCGTCCTATTCATATCCAGATGCTGTCTCGGCTTGCCTTGCTATGCCGCACGGAAGGGACCTGAGGTGGCAAAGGATTTTAAGGCATTGACTCGCGGAAGGAGGACACGAGGAGAGCAAACGGCCGCTTGTGGGATTTTGTGATGCTTCTGTGGACCTGCCGGTGCGCTGGCTGCAGTGCCTTCTTGCCGAAAACTTCTTCATTCCGATGGAATCTGCAACACAGTGACTGCAAGCCGAGTGATGAATAGCTTTCCATCCACAGTTATGTGGAATGCGGTAAGTGTTTTGCTATCTGTGAAATATCTGCTTGTTTTTGGCTTGGTTTTTTGTTTAAACGTTGCACCGTTTACTCGTGAATGTGTGCATCATACATTTGATTTGCAACAACATTTTGATTGTAATACACCTGAGCGTCTGATATTGTTTGTGCCGATGTTGCTGCGTAAGGTTGAAGCTGTTTAACTAACGACCCAGTCGTCAGTCATCATCCATTCGTACCAAAGTAACTTTGCATCAAATGTGTTGAGTTCATTCAACACATTGCATGTAAATGCTAAGCACATTGGTGATTTCAGCAGCTAATTCGACAAAAGGCAGCTGCATGTATGTGCTCTCCGTGCATTGTACTCAGGTGTCCAATATGTTGTATGATCTCAAGGTAAAGGTGCAACCCTGTAATTGCTTGCTTATGCTGGCAGACATTCTAGAGAGACCCCCTAGATGTTAGAGGGTATTTGGCCTACTCTTCCACGCTGGTCAGATGTGTCGAAAAGGGGTCGCAGTACGCGCACGTTACCGCACGGCACGCGACTTGCCGATCGACTAGCCGTGCTTGTGTACCCGTTTATTTTGTGGCGTAGACAAGAGGCGGGGGGTGGATTAAGAAATGTATCCGTAGTTCCAACTGCCGCACCAGGCGATCGAACCAGCGATTCTCTGGACAGCAGGTCCATCGTGCTAACAATGCATCACGGCAGTTTCCATTGTTGTATTTTTACCCGGACCAGTGAAACCAATGGATGTCGTCGATCCGTTGTATAGGTCTTTTTACGGGTTAGTTCACGTTACAAATATAAGTGGCGTAAACCCGCCTCCACCCGACACAGCCAATTAGCAAGGTTTGTCACGTGAACAAAATGCGCCAATTCTTAACTACTTCAGCATCACACCGCTGTGTTGGAGAGCGAACCCACAACATGTACAATGATGTCGTCTATGTTCAGCTGCGTTTGTTAGGCTTGCGTGTGACTCGCAAAGGAAAACCTTGGCTGTGAAGGAACTGTATTGATGCAGGTTTTCACAACTCGATGTAAGAGAATTTATCTTAAGAGCTGCTCTTTCGAGATAGCCGTGTCTAGTGTTCTTTCGCTCTCCTTTGGGACGTTTTTCCTCTCACTTTGGGGACATTATCAGGCTTTTGACAACAACATGCATGCCCATACCACAATATTGCAATGACGTTTTTCAGTGTAATTTTAATTTTAGTTAAGCGTGTCATAGACTGTTTGCTTATGGTTAATGTTAACGTTTGAGACATTGCACGTTTTTTGTGAATTTGGTTTAAAGATTGATTCTATTCACATTACTGTACGAGGTAACTTCAATACAGTATTTCTTTCCATTCACTTTATAAGATGTAAAAGTAAAATGTGAATAAGCAGGCAAACGGCAGAGCAGTTTAATTCGTGTTGTCCTTTTGTGAGCATTGGCAGTGAAATCAAATGTACCGGAATAACGTTTAATAACATCCAGCAAAGTGTGAACATCAATGTATTAAAGTTAGACATGTATAATTCATCACCTATGCCAGAAGCTTGAGACAGAAACAACACAGGCACGTTGCAGTTAAAGCAAAAATCCAATGACAATCTAATTTGATGAACAAACCATAGTCCAGTCGCTTTGAAGTCATCTCTGATTAGCACATGATCTATCAATAACAATTCATATACGTCGATACACAATCGCTTAAGAATCGGTGCAATCACGCATATTACGGTGTAACATTGTATAGAAGAATCCTTGGATCCGCTGGTCGTTTTCCCGAGGTTGTCAAAAGAGAAGGTCATGGCATTCCCCCCCCCCCAAAACGAGCTAGAATTTGACCCAAGAAGGCCACTGTCTGATAAGAGAGAGAGGTCTTTGTTACTGTGTCAACTTGGATATGAGAATGAAAGGCTTGTCTGCGAGATTTTGCCAGAGGAGAGGGATTGCAAATTCGTAGATATCGTAGGACAATTGTGACTGATGTGGAGGCCCCCATGTGGTCTACAAGCCGTTATTAGGTTGCTGATGAGAACAATGCTCACAAAAGCACAGAGCAAGCAATGGGCCATATTATAGCTCTATATAGTCGGCGCAGCGCTTATTATAATAATTTTGATAAGAGTAATGCGAAGTATTAATTTTAATTATTGTTGGCTTTTTCGAACGTAATGAGATGTTGCAGCGACTGATGATGATGGAGATTTTCATGATGGTCATCATCGTACCCGTTGAGCCGTTAATCATCATCGTTCATCAGCCTCACCATCACTGCAATTACTGACGCAAACTCACGTCAATGTTACACAGTGCTGCGGTGGCAGTGTGGTGGTGAAGTTGTTAGGGAATTGTGCTGTGAACCTGGTGACCTGAGTTGAATTCCCAGCCATGGCTTACATCGATGTGGCGTGATCTGAGAATCGGTGCTTGGCCACCCCTTCACTAACCGCACTGACCAGCATTGGCAAAGTATGGGCAAACAAAGCTCCATCCAAATTTAAGACGAAGGCTTTCGTGACCAATGTTATCCATAGTATATCTCTATGTAGGGATTAGGTCACTTAAAAAAAGATGTGTCGTAAACCCACCTCCACCCGACACAGCCAATTAGTAAGGTTTGTCACGTCGACAAAACTTATCAATTTACTGCAATGTTGGAGAGCGAACCCACAGCATTTCGCTGATGATTGCAACTAACAGCGAATTGTCGTAGCTTAATTGTAAATGCTGTCAATCATCAGTGAAACGTGGTACCTTCATTGTAAATGTTGTGGGTTCGCTCTCCAACATATCCGTGTGCTGAAGTAGTAAACAATTGGCAAGCTCCATTCAGCAGCGGTTAATAAGTCTGCACAGCCTACGTTTTTAATAGTTATTCTGTTCATAAATGCATACACTAGAAAGCTATTTCTGGGCAAACTATACCCCAAGCAAATTTAAGATTTACTTTTCTTTCAATTGTATAGCTGTGCGTGTGGGTGTGGTTTGGCTGGCTGTAAGCAACATCAATGTGGGTCAACACATTAAAATCAATGGGTGTGTGTGTGTGCACGACCAATAACATCGTCGCGTATATTGAATCTGTAATATTTATCTGGCTGAGTGTCACGGCGGAAGAGGAACTGATTCATATTTGGAAGGTTACGAGTTCATGTCTCCATTGGGTTATTTGCATCGGCTCATGCTCCCCCTGGGGTCAATAAAATAAACACTGCATTGTGTTTAGCCAACAGAGGTTGTGCTATGGATGAACTGGCCCTGGTTCATGGGAAAATTGACTTTTCACCACTGCCTCTCGGGCAGAAATGTAGATGAGCACCACTCAACACTCATTTGCGCGTGAAGATGCATTGATTTTGATATGTGTAAAGGCCACAGAGCTTGATTAATATGAGGAAGTGTTGTAACCGGCGGTGGCTGAGTGCTTGATGTCAGAACACTGAGGTGGCACGGATGAGATACTTGTTTTTAATTCAGGCAGGCGCCTGTGATCAAACCGAGTTCTCAGGTGTAAGGGGTTGATGGTGTATGCCCGGTCACCATTGACTGCACAAAAAACCACGACATTCATTGTGGCTCGGCACTTAATTAAATTCCAGCTCTCATAATTAAATATTGTTTTGGCTGCCTCGTGATGAACATCACTCTAACAGAAAGACAGCTTTCTTTAAGGGCTCTCCGAGACAGCTTTGCGATATCGTCTTCTCTAACTCAAAGAGCCGCTCTCTCACCGACTCGAAGGGGACATTGCCCTGCTTTTCCAGCGACAAGGGTATTTCTCTCACAACACCGGCAGCGACATCGCGATGACATTTTGCGGGGCGCAAAACGAAACGGGTTATCTGCGTCGAATGCGCGCGAGCGACGGGGAGCCTCTTTAACGTTGTCCCCCACGTGCCCCCGCCACCTTGTCAATGTGCAGCAGGTCACCGGCAGGATGCCGCCGGACCGGACGGGCACCAGAGAACCGGACGCGATCGGCAACGCGGGCACGATCCTCACGAGCGCCGCCGCAGCCCACCACGCCGGGCCGCCGGCCGCAACCCCGGCCGAGGGAGCCCGCGCCGAGGACGGCAGGAGAGCGGAGGAGAGCAAGGAGGAGTCCATACTGGCCGCTCTCGGGATTGTGGGCACCGTGCTCAACCTGCTGGTCATTGTGTTTGTCTACATCTACACCGCGACGTGAGGGCCGCAACTGAGGACTTAACGGTACTGTGAGAGCTGGCCGCATCCGGTCAGCGAGCCGCAGCTTCTTTGCCGACGTAACGTTTCGCCGGCTTCGGCGCGTGGATTTGAAACTTTCGATTGAGAAGAGAGTTGGGAGTGCTTATATAATGTGTAATGCCTTCTTCGGCTTTTCGTGAAAGAGATAACTAACATCGCGTTTCGTTAAGGTTTTTTTTTGTTTGTTCGCAATCTTTGTTCTTCTCGCTTTGGTTTTTGACTTTCGTTTGAATTTCACGCCCTGTTTGGAGGCCAGGTGCATCAACGTACGGATTGTACTCAACACGGTGGCAAGTATTACTGGCACCGTAAAAAAAATCGTAGACAATTTACAAGCACAAAATGCAAAATGTTAGTTTTTTTTAGTTTTTTTTTAAGATTCCCAATTACGTAAAATGAGCCATTTGTCCCAGGATGCGCCACGCAATTGCCTATTGTCATAAAAAAAGTGACAGGATCTTTATCATCGGCTGATTGTCCCTCCACAAAGACGCTGTGCCCCATACATCGCTGTGCTCACACATAGAGATTACGCGCTTAAAAAAAGAAACGGTTCAGCAAATGTTCGGCAAAGAGTTGTCTTGTAGAGTTAATATCAGCACGCGGTACTATTTTCTCAGTACAAACATTAAAACGCGGCGTTATAATAATGGTTCTGCTGCCAGTGAAACTGTGCTCAGGGCAGGGTCCAGAGCGCACGTTTTTTTCCTTTTTTGCATTTAAAATTATATTATTTTGAACACAAAGTTTACAGAGCTGCCTTTATTGTTTCCATTGAGATGTGTGTCCATCACTTAATCAGTCCGAAGTCATTTCAGATTTAGCTGTGTGGCGCTTGTGTGAAAATACTGTAAGTATACAGCGTTAAGAGTATGAAGCCATGTACTGAAAGTGTCTTTGTTCTTCAAGACCACAATTAACAAATGGAAATACTATTAAAGCTTTTTGTATATGACGTGGTGAAATGTAGCTTTAAATTAGTATATAGTCTTTATATCCAGTCAATGTGTAATATGACATTCTTAAAAATTACTCCGTTCATATCCGGTGGTAGACAGTTGTATGACATTGGTGTTTGAAATAAAACATTACGTTTGCTAAACAGCGTTTTTTCTAATGCAGCCTTAAATTTCCAGTCAAATACCAAGTGGCAGAATGCATTGTATCAAGCGCACAAATCCTTTCCACGTCTTCGTTACTTTTAACAGAAAATTACTTCAACGAATAAACACGAATGTCTGCGGCAATATGACGCTAAATAAACTTACTCGGTCACGGTTTCGTAAAAAGGCAAAGAGCAGGAAATATAAATACAACTCCTTCCAGATGTTTAGTCTCCTATTACAGACTCCAGGCAAAGGCGACGTTTGTTTTGGATGGGTATTGTCTCCACTATTTTGAGGATGCACAGCTCACATCAGTTTAATATACATTGACGAATAAATACATGAAATAAACTGTAATAGAGCCGGGAAAATTAGTCGATTAAATTAATAATAATAGCATTTATATAGCGCCTTTCACCCGAGGGTCACAAAGCGCTGCACAAAGCTGCAGAGAGAACGACATGTTAGTTATCTGGGGTCCTTCCAAGCCATGTCGAGTGTGATGCTGCCGATGGCATAACCAAGCTGCGCCCATCACCTCCCATCCAGGGACGCACGTGGGAAATAGCAATTGCCCGCGGTGCCCTGTGATGGACTGACGTCCCACCATGGGGTATAGCCCTGCCTTGCGTCCAGTGTCTGCCAGGATAGGCTCCAGCTCACCGTAACGCTGTACAGGATTAAGCGGTTTCAGACACTGAATGAATGAAAGAACGATTATTTTGTCCAGATAGTTTCATGTGATCTGATTAGTCGTGCAACGGAACCGATGAATGTTCGAGTAACCGACGACTTGAATAACCAGACGGGCTCGGCTGAACACTGCGGTGCATTTCTAATTTTTTAATTGTACGTTGTTATTTGGTCGGCAGTGTTGACATTTCCCACGTGCTCATTATCTCTTCGCCGGCAGAGAGTTACAGAATATTGCGCTGCAGTGCTGTGATGGCGTTATTTATGTTGGCCACCAGTCCAGCATCATTAAACCCAGTGCTGTCTTCAAGCGATATATAGACAAGGTTAGGGGTGTGACAGTTGTGTGATCTGATCTAGCGCCAGCGTTGGCATCCAACGCCCTGGGGCATGGCCCTCCTGGTATAGTGCTGAGAGGTCGCCTCAGCTCTATTTATTCACCGGGATCGGAGCTGGTAAAAGAACGCACATTTAAAAATAATACTCGTTCATGAGATAATTAGAGCATCCAACAGTAAGCGCATGCCCGTTTACTCATAATGGAATGGACAAAAGTAGTCGCGGGTCAGTTGAAACGTCTGCAATGTTGAACACGATTTCCCGAGTTATTTTCCCACAATAATAGGACCTCTTCTTCCAGGGGTTGTATCGGTTACACGCTCGATGTGGTGATGATTTGGAGATTCTAGCGCTTCGAGAAAAGAAATTGCATAGTGTTGGGAATTAATGTAGACACAGAACGCTCTGACATCTTACGTGGGTTAATGGTTTCAGATTGAATACCGATGTAACCCGAAAAAGAGTTTACTAATAAAAAAAAAATACCGTAGCTACCTTGTGTGAATTTCCCATAATTGGCTGTGCCTATTAAACCTTAGAATTTATGGTTTGATACGTTAAAAATAAAATGATACAGTAATATAATGTCATGATATCACCAAATGTATTAGAAACAAAATATCGTGCTAGGATAAATAGTGATACATTTCTAAAGCCATTGGCCATTTTATTGATGTAGGTTTTCAGATCTCGATTCATGACGGTTGCTCTTCAGAGCTGTTCTTTTAGTATAGCGGTGTCCAGCGATCTCCCTCTCTTCCTCGCGACGTTTCGCCTCCCACGTTGGAAGCATAACCTCTTATGCAACGATCGTCATCGGCCTTTGCCAATCTGCTGCTGGATGATAGCCACCCCCAAGCCTCTCTCTCGATCCTGCGATGTAACTGTCAAAATATTAAAAAATCGCTAAAGTAATAATGACATTCACTGCATTGCATTCACTGCAATGGACCGATAGTGCTAATTCACTACTGTGTAATTCTCATGGACATGCGCGGCACTCATTTGAATTCAATATGAGGTCCGTGATTAAATAAAACAAAATGTACGACCCAACACACACACACACACGGACGGGTGTGGAAAAACACCGGCGGTCGGTTCTCAATGTCACTTTAAGAATGCATGTTTTACATCAGTAATTAAAAAACCACACACGCCGCTAATTATAATGCAATTTTTTTGCACCGCGACATTAATTTTCGGTCTTCTGAGCATTTCACTCGTCTTGACGAAGCGGGTGCTTTGAAGATGTCCTACTGCGTTTACTTAGTCAACCCCTGGCTCGTCTCTGTCGCGTTGTTTGCGAAATCCACTTGGGTGCGGTGTGCTGGCCTCCTGCTCTCACCCTAACCCTTTTATCCATGGGTACGGTCTTATTTGGGGGGCGAGGGGGGGGGTTAACCAGGGGGAGGCATTGGCGTCGAATGGGAAGGGGGGCCTACACAGTCAGGCACGACTTTATTCATTTTGTGTGAACCCATGGACGTTACACTCATTGGCGTGGCAGTGGTGTCCGAGCGCTAAATAGAGATGGCACACGGCCACTTCCTTCAGCTCCCTCTGTCCTCAAGGTTATTCCACTGAAGGGCAAAAGTATTTGGAGGCAGCGTTGTGCTTCCATGGTTATGACAAGAGGCGGTGGGACTGGGAGGAATGGAAACTTGGCCTCGGCTGTGTTGTGCAATTTAGTTTGAATACTTAGATGACCACTGTGCTGGTGAACGGAAGTTGCCCAATGAAGCAACTGCCGTTCAACTTACTCTGTAGAGCAACTGGATCATACCATACCATCGGCAAGTGTAATATCATTGTGTTATTGTTGCCAGTCTGTGACTTTCCCACTGCTGGGCAAAGCTCTCCCTGATTTTATTGCACGTCTTCATTTTTCCAGTCCATTGGTGGTCTCTGAACTCTGCGATGAAGTACACTTTAATAATAATAATATCAATTTATATAGCGCCTTTCACCCGAGGGTC